>BSBN01001020.1:10600000-11087500 GCA_027924645.1 Cunninghamia lanceolata | reverse complement strand
TGAGTATTAAAAAAGTGTGAGAATGAAAAGACCTAAATTTCATAAATATAGTTTATGTAAAATACTAGTATAGACCTCAAATGTGGCAAAATCAGGCCACTCATGATGAACCACATCTTATGTGGCCCCTAATATTATCCTGCATTTATTTTAAAGATCATTAAAATTCCAAACTTATACAAATTTTCAACCAACATATGTAATATGTATAGACTTTATTTAATGTGTAAACTTTTAAATTAGACATAGTGAGAACTTCTACAAACAATTTACACACTAGTAATGATGAAAGAGTGTATGATGAGAGAGGATCAATGACATCTTGTATTTGGTCTAACATGGAATGGTCATGACCTCCAAGCTACTATAAACATGATTGGGCCAAT
Organism: Cunninghamia lanceolata; assembly: GCA_027924645.1. NCBI lineage: Eukaryota > Viridiplantae > Streptophyta > Pinopsida > Cupressales > Cupressaceae > Cunninghamia > Cunninghamia lanceolata. The sequence continues at coordinate 11,087,114 of BSBN01001020.1, read as the reverse complement.
AATTATTTGAATTAATATTGTACTTTAAGGTTCATCTCAAAGATCATAGCTCATGTTGAGCACTAAAATTTTGGACTACATGTACCATCTTGTACTAGCTCTATAAATGAAATCTCAAAGGAATTGAAAGTATATCAAGACAATAACAAAATCTTGATTGGAAATAGAAATTATTTTATTCTTTATTGATTCCTCACTCGAGATATTTATAAACTAGATGTGAACCTATGGTCGTAGCACAACATATGTATTTCAAGGGGGCTTACTAAAGGGCACAATGATCAAAGGAAGTCAATTCCACCAAATTGGTAACAAATAAAACTATTTCCTATTCTATATGGGTTTAATATGGTCACTAAGCTCATGACTATCTAGAATGATACCACTTCAATGTGGTTTTAATAAGTGGAGAGACTAGGTTATTTGGGCCCTAGCATGGGTGTATACATCTTAGGATGGAAAAATAATTCAATCATGCAAATAGAGAGATGAAAATTGTTCTATTTGGAGTTCATCATTGAAATGGGAAGATAAAAATAGGTATTATGGAATTACAAGTGACTCACAACTATGTTTCAATAAAGAGACTAAAGGAGGTGGGCCTCACAAGATATTTTTATTACAATGTTATTGGATCTAAAATATAATTTCTTGGTGAAGACAACTTAGATAAAATGAAATCAAGAAAGAAAAAATTATATTGGTCATGAACATGTGGAAGGAAGCAAAAGGAACACATTTTAGTTATTCTAGAGTTTGGTGTTTAGTTAAATTCTAGATTTCAATTGTTTTAGTTTTTTATGTGTTCTATCAATTGCTACAAAATTTGAAGTTATATAAACTAATTTCTTTTAGTTATAAAAACTTACACTAATTTAAATGTAGAGATTTCAACAAGAAAAACCTAATTACATCTAATTACTAATTATGAATTATCTAGGGTAAGGGAAACTTGTTGGCGTACTGTAAAAGGTTTGCTGAGAAGAATAATCATCAACACAAGATGATCTAGCCTTGAAGAATCACCCCTCCTCTACATGATAAAATAATATAATTTATAATCAAATTTCAAATACATGTACATGTAATTTTTTATCATTAATTAATATTATTTATGAGAAAAAATATAAATAAACATATATTGTACATAAAATGCACCATACTTTTGGATTAGTAGTAGGTTAGTTGGTCTCTAAAAAAATATAGAAGAATGCCTCCTCCTTTGCTAGAGCACCTGAAGTGGATGTGCAAGTACCATAACTTAGCTATAAATAATTTCTACACAAATGGGGAAAACTTTGCACTAGGTCAATGTGTTTGGGGAACTAGATGGATTGATACCATCTCCTCTATGCTTTCTACTAACTTGATAAAATTGGGTCATTTGGTTAGTCAAATTCTGTGAGAGTCTACTCAATGGTCCTAGAGTTGCAATCATCCCCTATTGGTGAATAGGGGTAGGAATGGTGGGTGCAAGAGGAGAAACCTAATGAAGGATCATCCTAGTGTGTAAGAGAAATATTGCATCAACCAAAAATATTCTCACTTGTTTGATTTGTTTGTAGGTTTTCATTCATATTCTAGTTGTAACTAGTCACTGCAGATCACCTTGAATCTAGGAGTATATGTTATACAATGACCCTTCAATTACATATTCAATTCCAATGATTTTTTGTTCACCGCAAAGGTATAATTTGGTTTCTAAATATTTACTAGGATTGATTGGCTTATACTTAGTCTCATTGTTCATGGCTTGTGGTAGCTTTCTAGAGTTTGTGATAGTAAAAGAACACATATTAATGCATATTGGACCCAAGAGTTCTTATGGTGTGTGTTGGGATTAGGTGTGTCATACACCTTGCAAGTTCTAATATTTGAAATATTTATTTATTTTTATTTATTATGCATGCACATTTTGGGCATCCCGCTTGGAGTGGCACTATGTATCACTTGTAGTTTGTATTTTGGCAATTTGTTTTTTATCACTTATTGTCATGGAAGTTGCTAAATTCAACTATGACAACTTGTAAGGTGTGTAAGAGTTGATAAAATGGAAAGAGCTTGAAAAAGGAAATTACAATTGGAAACTTGAAAAGCAAGATTTTAGGAGATTGTGAAAGCATGATTTTAGAAGCCAAAAATGGAGTGCCATATTTGGAGAATTAGTTATGATTTGATAACTTTAGATATTACGATGGATTTGATTCTCCATGACTAGGCATTGTAACTCATGGTTTTGAGTTTCCATTTTGGTGGTTTCTTGTATTAGAACTCCTATAATTGAATGCTTGAGGAGAAGTTTGTGAGGAGAGGAGTTTTTATGTAGGGTTATGCTATCTGTTTTTCCTCCAAAGGATCAAGATGTAAATCTCCATGTTAAGGCTTTGAGCCTGCAAGTGTATTGTAACATGTTTGTTGTTTCAAATTAATACATTGGTTCGATGTTTTAGAGTGTGGGGTTTTTACCTGAAAGGGTTTACCCCATGTATATTGGTGTTTCTTATCTTCTATCTATTTTATTCTTCTTTCATGTTTTTAAAGTGTTAATTTACATGTCATTATGCTACTGAAATTTTCTTAGATCTGTAAGCTATATTATCTTTCCTCTAAGGTTTAATGTGATGGGAAATCAACTATGTTTGTTTCCACTTTAAGGGCATAGTAGTATGTGCTTGCATCAAGTTATTGAATATATGTTTAAGTAGAATATAGGATGCTGTGAGGTGCATGTCGGGTTCTCTTTCCCTTTCAGTGTGAACCACATAGAGATTTATCAATCTAGTATCACTACACATGATTTGGGAGATTCATCTACATATTTGGCCGACTACATGTTTCATAAGGCAATGAGCTTTGCACCATATTATGACTGACTATGATGAATCCTAAGGCTTTAGATTGCTATATAAACATTTTTCACAATCATTGAAAGATAGTTCAATTATCTAAGAGAGAGTGGAGTTGAGAGTGAGAGTGGAGAGCTAAGTTAGAGTGTTAAGATATCATTTAATTTCTATAGTTGTATGTTTGTAATCAAATGGTTGAAGCCTAGCAAGTCGGAAGCCCATTGTGGCAAACTATAATTCATTTGTGACTAGAAATAAATAAAGTTTTTATATTTCATTAATTTTTTAGTGTGTAATTATGTTTTTTTTTCATTTTGTTACATGGTTGGATAGTCCTTCATTAGACTCTCTGCATGTGATTGCATCACAACCAAAGATGGAATAGGCAATTATTGATTTGGATCAACATATGCACTAGCTTTGACTATGGCATGTTGCCACTGATATTGTGAAATGATCTCATATTGAAGCAATTGGATTTTAAATCTATCTCAAACTCGGCCCATAATTTTAGAAAAACTATAATGGGACCCCAAGATTTTTATGTAGTTTATGGTTAAAGACTGTCCACTGATGGTCCCAAAAATTAACTAAAATAACATCAAGCTTGCACCATTTGATTAAATTTTTATTTTTGTTAGAAGGATAGGGAGATTAGTTGAAGGGTTGATAAAATATGGTGCTAATGTTTGTTTTGTAATATGTAAATCAGTTATTTCTTTGTATGACAAACCATCTAAATAAAATTGCCTCCTCTCCTCCCTCCAATGATGAAATCTACCTAAATAAAAATCTATGGTTTAAACTAAATCTATCACTACTTGCATAGAAGTGGAAAACCTACAAAAAAGAGGGATAATATGAGGATAAATATGAAATACATCTATTTTGGTTTGTTATATGGATGTGTTTTTAGTTATCTTTTCTCTCAATCTTTGTTCATTAGTTTGAGGCAAGTTTTAAGGTAGAGTTTGAGGTGGGTTTTGAGGTAGGTTTTGAGATAAGTTTTTGGGTGGGTTTTCAAGTGAGTTATTAGGTTTATCAAGTTTGAGTTCATCCAATATAAAATAATATACATTCATATAATCCATCTCATTTGGAATTACAAAAAAAATCATTTTTCTTTAAAAAACCTAGTTTGCATACTAAATTTATTTAAATAATGCACAAATTTACCTTAATTTTACGAAAAAAGTCTAAACCCTAGTTCCAACCGTAAAACATAATCCCTAAATCATAATCCCTAAACCTTAAACCCTAATCCATAGAACCCTAAACCCTAAAACTTAATTTTTAATCTTAAAACACTTAAAAAACCCTAAAACCCTAAAAAGATGCACTAAAATACAACTACCTACCTCAAGTATAATGGCTTGTAGTCTAAGAGGGAGGAGGCAAAGATTGAGTGGCAACTTAGTCTCTAGAGTTAGATATACATTCATTCTAGCTCAATCCTCATTGTTGCATTATGAAAAAGGTAGTGGAGAAATGCCTGTGCAAGTGGAAAAAAACAAAAGTAAATACATTTATAAAATGGATATTCATCAGTGAATGTCATATCCATTATCTGCATATGTCTATATGTATGGATACCCATTCTTAATAGAGATCCATTTGTAATGGATACCTACATAGGTTCAAAGATCCAAACCTAAGAAGAAATTTGTTTCTCAAAAGTGGTTATCTAATTTTTGGTGAACATATACCAATTTCACCTAATAGTTTTTGGCCCCACATTTTCCCCCTCAATGTGGACCCAACTTCTTGCACTTACCCTCCACCATAATAGGAGAGGTAGAAAGAGGTACCCCAAAGTATCCAATAGTGGACCCACAAGACAAGGTGGATCAATAATAAGATTGGGATCCACAAAACAAGGTGAGTCAACATGTGATGGAGTTCCAAAAACACATAAATAGGAAATCTCATCAAAAATGTAAACACAATCCTCCAAGAAAGGAGAACAATTTGCAAAGTGAGTCTCAACAATCATGCAACCTTGATGTCACTCAAATAAGCAACCCAAAAAGGTGACACATTGATGAGGGAAATATCATGTATATAACTTAGATTGTTAAAATCTAAGTAGCATAAGCAAACAATGTCGATATTTTCATGTGAGTGTCCTTTAACTCTATGCCATCATCACTAAAATTATGAGTATTATTAGAGAAGAATTTGACATCCATAGGAATGTTCATCAAGCAAAGTGTCACTGAATAACTACAAAAGGACCCACTAAGTAGTAGAAGGACACTCAATGCCATCAAGATGATGTTCAAAACATGTGGAAAGTGAGTACGAAAGGTTACCAAGTACAATGTCACAATTATTGAGCCACCTTATTAGTGATTTTGTAGAAACCCCCTAGACTTTGGAACTTTATTTTAGATCATTTGATTACAAGAGCTTATAAATAAATTGTTCCTCTCCCCAAACAAGTAGAAGATGACACATTATACTTATTGTGTTTTTATAATGCCTATTATCTATTATCCATTTGAGAGAAATGAGGAGAATCAAATGTTAAGTATAGAAAATATGATCACAAAAAGATAAAATGTGTGGGACTAAAACATGGACCTTGGAGAGAACTTTTTGATGCTTATAAGAAGTTGCAAAATAGGTATACGAGAAAAATATTATGCTTTTTTTTTGTGACAATGAGAGAAACTAGTATATTCAAGTGCTAATTGTAAATGATTTGGATGAGATCATATAAAAAAAATCAAATCAACATGTAAAGTTTACAAAGAGTTTTGTAATAACTATAAGAAGTTGAAAAAAGACCTCATATACAAAAATTATACTCATCAAATAATATACTTGTAAATAGGGTTCACCAAACAAATTTAAAGTACGGGTGTTAAGGTAAGTTAACCTAATAAATAAGCAAAAATACAATATGCATTTTTTTTCCTTATCTTAAAGTACATATCAAATTCCAACACTAATATAACACTCCCTTTTAAGTTAATAAAAGGTGAAGCAAGCATTTTTTATGAAATGGAATGCAAGTGATAAAATTATACACTCATGTTAACAATAGAACCTCCTTAAAACAACATACAAGGTAAAGGGCATAGTACAATAGCTAATAAAGTTATGTGTGTGTGTGTGTGTGTGTGTGTGTGTGTGTGTGTGTGTTAGAATGTTGGGTTTATCCTAACCCACACCTAGGCTTAAGTCACACTTAGTGGCTAGGTCTAACTTAACCTTGACATTAAAGGTTTAGTTCACTTTTGAGGTTAGTCACTTTTTTGTCTCACCACATGTGCTCACATGAGGTTAGTCATTGTGACACTTCACCTCATTACAGGTTGGAGATATTCTCTCCTCACCTTATGGGAGGTTGGAGACATTTGTCCAACACCCTCCACATATGCACATATGTGTTCATCATATAGACAGTTAGTCATAGTTGGTTCTCTCCTTCTCACCTCCATCTCCTTGCCTATATAAGCAAGGCTCTTTGTACTTTATATGTGTGTGTGTGTGTGTGCGTGTGTGTGTGTGTGTGTGTGTGTGTTAGAATGTTGGGTTTATCCTAACCCACACCTAGGCTTAAGTCACACTTAGTGGCTAGGTCTAACTTAACCTTGACATTAAAGGTTTAGTTCACTTTTGAGGTTAGTTACTTTTTTGTCTCACCACATGTGCTCACATGAGGTTAGTCATTGTGACACTTCACCTCATTAGAGGTTGGAGATATTCTCTCCTCACCTTATGGGAGGTTGGAGACATTTGTCCAACACCCTCCACATATGCACATATGTGTTCATCATATAGACAATTAGTCATAGTTGGTTCTCTCCTCACCTCCATCTCCTTGCCTATATAAGCAAGGCTCTTTGTACTTTTTCATTAACTCTTGGTGTAAACTATTGATGTAATCTCTTGATTATACATTTTTGTCTTTTATGTGCTTATGCTTTGTGGAAGTTCATCTTTGTTCTCGCTTGTTGATCTTGACTAATTCTAACAATATATAAAGCAAAAGGTGAGGAGAGCTCATAAATGACGTCCCTCCTTTAAAAAGTATCCTCTCTCTTATGTACTTTGAGATTAATTTTTAACTTAACTTTAATGCCATAGTATTTAGTGAAAAGGTTGACTTTTACACACTGTAGTTATGAGAGAAGCTTGATTACATTTTGTTCCATTCCTACCTAAATTTTAATGTTAATTATCAGAAGAGCAATTCCCTGTACAAATTTTACTACACAAAGATCCCATTTCTACAGGTTTATAAACAAAATTATCTTTCCTTTCATGTGAAATAAGCCTACATCCTCATATCTACAATGACTATCATGAGAGCTCTTCAGAAGAGAGACTACGTGAACATGTTGCCAAAGTTTTTCCACATGAAAATATTCCAGGCCCGGCCCTATGAATGAAACATTTCATAAGTCTTCAACTATTACTTGTACTTTACGAAAATGTAAACTGATACAGACAAATCTCTGAACTCATATACAAACAAATACATACCTTAGGTGTTACTAGAATGTTAGAACAAAACTGAAATGGATTTGTATTTGAATTGATAGAAAGGACCTCTACTTGCTCTCTTCTCAACTACTCTAGTTGCTTCATCAGCACACTGGTTGGGCATGTAAGCAAATCTATTTGCATGGTTGCTTTTATGTTTACTAGGCAGGGGTTCACTTTACACTACTCCCAAGTAACTTCATTGCTATGATAAATAATTGTGCTCTTTTAATTGAATTATTACTTGTGTGATTCGAACCCGCTACTTGCTTTGTCTTTAATTGAGATGTTTGTGGGAATCGATGCCTGCAAAATTTGACACTGTTGTTCAAGCTTAACAACATGAAGCTTTAATTCCTTCAAATAGCTTGTGGTATTTTCTAGTACATAATTCATATTATTCTATCCACAACATATTTGAAAGTCAAAATCAGTAGTAGTGTTGCAACATTGGGGTTATTCTTAAATATCATCCACTTTATCAATTTTGACCAATAAAAATAGAGCAAATATTTACCACTTTTTGTTGTGAATGAGATGTTTCATTAATGAAATGGATGATATTTAAGTAGAATGGCTACAACATACAAAAATAAAAAATTGTAATGCTAGTGAAATGGTCAGAACAACCGAAAAAATCTGAGTAACTCTAGTCTACGTTTCAAAACTGATTTGCAATTATTAGAAAAATGATATAACCATGGAAAGGTCATACCTTACAATCTCTAGGTAGAAGAGAGTAAAGATTTGAGAAATGCTACTTCAATCTGATTCTCCTTCCCCACTTGGCTATCATATGCTAAACCAATCTTTTATTTTTCAGGGTAGTAGCAGAAGGACCTAGCTTTGATATATGCCTCATTAATTTTCTCTTGTCATCGATTTTGCTGAGAAGGGTATAACATCTTTTGTGCAAAGTCTGGTCAGTTTTGAATGAACCCACATTAGGGTTTGAGTAGGTTTTTCTTGTATGTGATAAAGGCGCTCTGTTGGGAAAAAGGAATCCCAGCTAAAGTGGGCAAAGATGAAAACACATAGACCAAGGATCTACAACAAGAAGGCAGAATAATTTTCTATTTCATTCACATACAAAACTTAGAGCTATGACTCTGTTTTTACTCCATACAATAAACTGCTCAGATTCTGGCACAACACAGCTTTCTGTGTGCTGCTCTGTATTGCTGCTACAAATTTCTGAAGCATTAGAGCTCTGTCCAATATCCTCTGTTGTTGTATGTTCTTCTTCTTCCTCTATCTTCTGACTTCTCCTTCTTTTCTTCTAAACTATTCTGCTAAACATTCCCTCCTAAAACATTCCTCTTTTGTCTTTCTTTCCTTCAAAAAATTGCCACTTAATTTCAAATTCACCTACCAAAAATTAATTTTCTACCAGAAGTATTAATTGGGACAGCAGGAATGTCAGACACGCCAAATGGGGGGAACGATCCAAAATCGATCTCTTCTGACGTAGCATTGAATGCAGTTGGTATCCACTCAAGATTATTAATTCCAACACTCACCCTTAAGCTTGGGCCTTTCTATTTTCCATCACCATTCTAAATTTTCAATGCTAAATTTCTGGAGCTCTATCTTTCCATAGCAAAATTTCCAGAGCATTGTCTTTCCGAAGCAAAATTTTTGGAGCTTTTCTATGTTTCTAGAACTGAAGTTCCAGAGCTTTCTATCATGCCAAGCATATCACTTAGGCATTCAAAGGAGTCTTTTGACAATGCCTTTGTGAAAATATTAGCGAGCTGCTGCTTAGATCTGCAATACTAAAGTTTAATATCTTCATGCTCCACCAACTCCCTTATGAAATGGTAGCGGATTTCAATATGCTTGCTTCGTCCATGAAAGATGGGATTCTTCGTTAAGGCAATAGAAGACACATTGCCACAAAATATGGTTGTACCATCTTCTTGCTCCTCATTCAAGTCTACAAGGATTCTTCTAAGCCAAATAGCCTGACATGCTACTGCATTTGCTGCTATGTACTCCGCTTCTGCTGTGGAGAGAGAAACTATGGACTGCTTCTTGGATGCCCATGAAATTACTACTGAACCCATGTGGAACACATATCCTAATGTGCTTTTCCTATCATCTATATTTCCTACCCAATCACTATCCATGTACCCAACTAGCTGAAACTCATTGGAGGTGGTATACATAATGCCACCACCTTTGGTGCCATTGACATACCTCAGAATTATTTTCCCTACTTCCCAGTGTGTGTCCTTAGGTTGCTCCATGAACCTAGAAATCAGGCTTACCACATACATCAAATCAATTCTAGTTGTTGTCAAATACATTAGGCTTCCAACCATGCTCTTGTAAAGGGTTGGGTTTACACCCTTGCTGCTATCCTCTTTTCTTAATTTCAAACCTGTGGCTATTGGGGTTGGGGCTAGTTCGCTGTCCAACATTCTAAATCTCTTCAAGATTTGTTTAGCATAATTAGTTTGTGAAATAAAGATGCCATTCTCTGTTTGTTGGACCTCTATGCCTAGGAAATATTTTAGCAAACCTAGATTTGTCATTTCAAACTCATTTTTCATTGCCTCTTTGAAATCAACAATTAAGAGGGCACTATTTACTGTGAAAATCAAATCATCTACATAAAAAACAACAATAAGAATCTTACCATTGGCTACTTTGATGTAGAGTGTGGGCTCACTACCGTTTTTGTTAAAGCCATTGCTTAATAGGTATGAGTCAATTCTACTGTACCATGCCCGTGATGCTTATTTAAGCTCGTAGAGAGCTTTCTGAAGCCTATACACTTTGTCTTCATGCCTTGGGACTTCATAGCTAGGTGGATGCTCCACATACACCTCTTCTTTCAACACTCCATTCAAGAAGGCTGACTTCACATCCATTTGAAATACTTTCCATTTGTGCTGGGCTGCAATTGCTAGGACTACCTGCACTATTTCCAACCTTGCAATTGGTGCATATGTCTCATCATAGTCTCTTCCAGGCTGTTGTTTGTAACCTTTGACAACCAACCTTGCTTTATGCCTCTCAACCTTTCCATCAGCATTGTATTTGGTCTTATAGACCCACTTTACTCCAATGACTAATTTCCCTTTGGGTAAATTAGTGAGCTCCCATGTCTTGTTTCTCTCTATAGCATCCAGCTCTTCATCCATGGCCTTACACCATTTTTACTCTTTGACGGCTTCTTCAAAATACATTGGATCACTATAGGAAAACAATGCAAAATCTAGATTCTCAACTAAATCAGCATACCTTGTGCTGTCATAAATTTCCCTCATGCTTCTTGTCCTCCGTGGCATTAATGATGCAAGCATAGGGTCTAAATTTCTAGAGTTGCTTGATTGTTGGACTGATCAAGAAGACTAAGCGCCAGTATTTTTACCATGTTGTAAATTTCTGGAGCAACTGCTCTATTGAAAATCTTTAGAGCTGCTGCTATGTTGAAAATTTCTAGAGCTCCTACTTTTTGAACTATTTCCCTACTATAGAGTTTCGGCACTCTTGACTTTTAGAGCTTCTTCATCCTCAAAGGGTATTGTGACAAAAATACCCATGTTTCTATCCACCATTCCATCCCATGATTCATTTTCAATGAATTCAACATCCTTGTTGATCACCACTTTCTTGGTGATGGGATTATACAATCTGTAGGCTTTTGATTCTTCACTATAGCCTATGAAAATACATTTTTCACTTTTGTCATCAAATTTCTGCCTCTTCTCTTTTGGCATGAGTACATATGCCACACACCCAAATATTCTCAAATGCTCAATACTCCATTTGCATTTTGTCCATGCTTCTTGTGGAATCCTATCACGAATGGCCTTTGTGGGGCACCTATTCAATATATGGACTGTTGTTGTTATAGCTTCACCCCAATAATCATTTGTCAAACCTTTTGCCTTCAGCATGCTTGCTGCCATCTCTGTGATGGTTCCATTTTTTCTTCCATCAACATTAGGGTTTCATCATTCTTATCCGGCCCTTGATCCTGGCTTGTCTCCGGTATCAATGTATCTTCATCATTTGCTCCTTCATTGTCATAAATGGTAGGGAGATTAAATTCCTTCAATGTGTTCAGAGTGATTTCTTCAGTTTCCTTTACCACTTTTTAAATATCCCCTTCCATAAGAGTGTTCATTCTTCTTTTTGACCTGAATTTGTTGTGAATTGCTTTGGAGATTTTCACCTTTTCATCTAGAGTGATTTCCAGACATAGTTTTAAATTAATAAGTGTTCTTTAAGCTCAACATCCTTCGTCATGGCTGCTTCCTTTCTTGCAGTCATTATAATTGCCAGAGTATGTGGTAGATCAGTAATTATCTCAATTAGGGCCTTGTTGTAGATGTTTAGGTATTCTACGATAGTAATCTCAATGATTCTCTTATCTAAATCATTATATTCATCATACAATTGTGCAATGGGTTTCAGATTACCATCCACTGTTATGGATTTGAGAACATCTTCAAGGCTTATAGTTGCTTCTTCTATCTAAGGCACATCTCGCTTTTGCTTTTTCTCAAGTTTACACTTATTGGAGGGTTTATGTTTGCTAGTTCCAAAGGCTTTTGTAGCCTGAGTTTTCATCTTCTTTACTTCTTCATCTGACTCTATTTCTTCTTCATGAACTACAATGCTTACATGCATTCTTTTTTCCTTGTTTTTTTTCTTTTGTGACTTGTGGCAAGAGTTTCCACACTTGCAGATGGTATGGAACTGGAGGGAATAGTTGTAGCTTCTTTAGAGGTAGATCCTCTGGTTCTCCTTCTTGATACCTCTAGTTTTTTTGTTTTACCCTTGGGTTCTTCCGGAGCACCAACTGGTTCACTTTTTCTCTTTTCTTTTGCTTCCTTTTTAGCTTGTGATTTTTCCCTTGCCTTTTCTATTTTCTCTTTTGTGAAACCTTGTCTCAGGGAAAAATCCTTTGCCACTCTCTGCATTTTCTTGGATATTTCTATTTTTCTTACATCAACATGAACTTTAGCATATAGTTCCTCATAAGTCCCAAATCTTTCTTCATTGGGATCTCTGGGCTTGCTTAACATATGTTGGGCATAATTTTCCAATATCCCTCCATCTACCTCATATCCCATAGGCATAACCAAAACCATTCTGGGCTCAACGACCTCCATCAAGCATTGATCTTTTGTCATAATAAAATAGATCTAGTATCCTTGTATTTTTCAACAAATGCTCTAGGGATTCTTTCCCTAGATTGCATTGACTTCTGGAAGATTTTGAAATAGTTCCATAGGGCTGAATTTTGTGCATCAATATTGCCTATGCTATTTAACAAATTTGTAATCTGAACTGTAAGTGGTTTGTCTCCCTTCCACAAACAAGTTGTTATGCTAGGCAACTCTTGCATGAAATATAAGAATAAACATATGATTAACGTACCAAATTTGAAGGGGTATTTATTTTCTTTTGTTTTCTTCAGGTTATCCATTATTTGCTGTCGGAGCAATTCACAGATGTCATAGTTAGCATTCTCCTTGATCATCTGAAAGGTAGTGTATATGGATGTTCCTAAAATAGAGTTTTCCCAGTTGGTGAAATAAACTTTGTATCCCAACACCATTGAAGCAAATCTTATAGCATGATCCTTAATATCATTAATTGTTAAATCCCTCTTATCAAATTTTGCTCCTGTGACCGCCATTACTGTATCATTCTTTACTGCTTTCAACAATGGTACTGATTCGGTGGAGCTTAACCCAGTTACTTCCCTTATAGCATCTTTTGTAATCTTAAAAGGTCTCTCAAGCCACATAAATTCATCATGAACCCTGCTCAATACATATCGAACCCATTCATCCTCTGCAAAAGTTGGGAAGTCTGCGTACTGAATGAATTTCTTCTCTTTCAATGCTTTATATTCTTCCTTCAAATCAAGATTCTCATTACTCAAGTGATTCAAGTATAGATCAAAAAACCTGCTATCACTGAATTCATCTAGGGCAACATGAATATATGCCCTAACATCCTCCACATGCAAAACTCCATGTGGAACATCTGAAAATGCACCCATTTGATCGACTTCGATTGATTTGAATGGGTGTTTCTTGAATTTTCGTCGAGGTTGCTTAGTAATATCCACTACTTGTAGTGTTGCCATTTCTATGAATAATTGAGCAAATTTCAGAAAGGGTTTCAAATAGAAAATACCTCTTTGACTGGATTAGGGTTGAACTTGATCTTGCCTAGAAATTATTTGGAGAACATTGTAATCATTTTGAATCTTGATTTGGTTTACCTTGGACACTTTAGAGCTTAGAATGCAAATAATTTTTCTTTTGGATACAACTCCTTTTAACCTTTGCATGCCAAAATCTAAGTGTAATTAATGTTATTTTTCAAAAAGATGTCAGCACTTCTTTGATACTCACAGTCAATCCAAATTGGTCTGCAATCCTTCGCATTGGATCTTCTTCTACCAGAATTTCTTTCAAAAGTTTTCTCATAAGATTCTTCACAACATACCTTAGTACTGGATTCCAGTACTAACATTCTAGCTGGGGGTTTTAGATTTTCAACACAGCTCCCCCTAAGCTAGAACACCCAATTTACTTCCCGAAGGAAGTATCTGGACCAGATGCTAGTGCAGATCCATCCTTAACTTCAATTATTCCAGATCTTGTCCATTTCTTTCTTAGTTTCAACTGGATCAACTTTTTATTTTCCCTTATCATTCCTCTGCTCTATTTTCCTTTCTTCAGCATAGTAATTTCTTCACATTCTTGCTTCTATAAAATCTTGCAACATGTCTAACTTTGTTGCAATTGTAGCACATAATGTTTCCTTGATTCCTTCCTCTGAATGAATTCATCCTTGATCTGCATTGATTAGACATGTATCCAAATCTATTGCATGCTAAATATCTTCCATTGAGTGATTGGGTATTTTTTGAATTTTGAAAGCCATTTCTTACCGAACTTCTACATTCATTTGATATATGACCAATTTTCTTTCAATTGAAACATTGACAAGAGAATGATGGAACATTCTGATTTATTCTATTCCTACACTAAGTAGCTTTATGACTAAAATTTTTGCAATTAAAACAATGGCCATTGAAATATGGGTACTTTTGAGCATCTGGCTATATGACCGGAGATCTTCTAGGTCTTCCTTTTTTATTCTTGAACTAGATGCCATTTTTTTTCTTCAACTAAAAATTTTCTTGACCTGATTTTGAACTTTCTCCTTTCTCAAATCCTAGGCCTTGCTTTTCATCTAAACTCTTTTGACTAGCAATCGTCTCATCAAGTTTTGCAAAACTTATCTTGAACTTTTCTTCTTAGCTCTTGGCTTTGTCCAAGTCTATTTTTAGGTTCACAACTTCTTCAAATTTGACACATTCTTCTGTCTTATTGTTTACCATCAGATTTAGATCTTCTTCTGCTTTAGCTCTTTTAATAACTTCCACTTCAAAATCATTCAGGGTTTCATTTGCTGATATTAGTTGTTCACTAACATCTCTGTATTTTTCTTTGAATTTCTTGACTTGTTCTTTTAGTTAAAAAATGCACTCATCAGCTTCTTGAATATTATCCTTCAGATCCCTAATTTTTGCTTCCAATTTTTCAAGATCAGCAAGAGCTACTTCTAGTTCAACATTGTTTTCATATGAAAAGTTTCCATCCCTTCTGGTTGTGATGATTTATTCTTCCCAGATCTTCCTCAAGTGGTTAGGCTTCTTCCAAGGAACCTTGCTCTGATACCAAATGTTGATAGTAAGGAATACTGAGAGGGGCGTGAATCAGTATTCCACAAAACCACTTCTTAACAATTCTATTAATCTAATTTTCAAAATTAATAATATGAATACAGAATAAGCATAGGAACAACAACCATAAAGACATAACACATGAACACCAAGATTTTTATGTGGAAAACCCAAAAATGGAAAAACCATGGTGAGTGTTAGCTCACAATATATTATTATAGAATAATACTAGATTACAAGAAGGCTCACTACCTTAGGGCTCACTTCCCAAAGAAATGCTCATTACAAGAAAGGCTCATTGCCAAAACAGGCTCACTGCCTAGAGAAAGAAAGAAGAAAGGAGAATGGCTCACTGCCAAGTTGAACTGCTTAGATTGCATCTACTCATGCTTGGTTATAGCTCCAATGAATTGTAGAAATACTGTCTCAAAACTCTTCATCTCTGACTACTTTGTTTCATTGCTTTGCTTTTACATAAGAACAAGATCTCTCTTCTTCTGCTCTTATTGCTTTCACAAAATCACCTTACTTTGCATGTCACACATTCGCATTCCCAAAACCCACATCAAACACCAAGTTCAATCCCATATAAATATATCTGCAACAATTAAAAACTTCAAGTTAAGTTGGCCTGCTAGGATGACACATGTAGTTATACAATGTGTAGCTTGTCGGCCTAAAGCATTTCCCATAATACTTTGCGGACCAAGACAATACTTTGAAATACATTCTTCTATGTTAGCTCATACTATAAGATCACTTAGGATATGATCCCAGTCACTAGATTCTTCCGCACACAGATCCCAGTATTAGGTCAGCTTCACAAACTGATTGTGACATACTTAGATCAACTGTCAAATCATAACTTTCAATTGGACCACAAAACTTCTTCAAATTCACAACTAAGACTATTTAGGCAACCCCAAGCTTATCCTTAGAACTGTAGAGCATAATATCTATTACTAGAGAAATGTAGATCAAATCAAACTTACATTTTGTCCTATTTAAGAATGTTCTCTGCTAAGTCAAACTTATGCTTTTTGAAACTATGCTTCTGGAGATGATCAGAAGATGAAACTTTGGATTTGGGATCATCTAAGGATTAGTGACGTCTTACTAGAACCACAAGACAAGATCTTCAACTGCAGACAAATGCAGACCATAACACTGTAGTTCTGTAGTCCTCTTTGTATTCTACCAACACTTAGCCAAAATGCCTAAGTCTTCTTTCCGAACTAGAATTCTTTGTATACTGGACTTCATGAGGATTACTATAACCTCACAACCCTACTGAATCCTTGATGCTTGTTGCCAAATCCATTTGGTCTACTAGAGTGAAGTCTCTTAGCCTTGTTGCCATCTATGACAACACTTAGATATTCAACAAAGTAGTGTCTCTTGCCAACAATTGGAAGCAACAAGGCATTTAATGAGAAAATATTAAGAGTATCTCTGCATTTTGTTCTTCCTCACATTGACTAAAGATCTCTTGCTTACCGTTAAGTGTGGCCTCTAGCTTTGTATGGCATATGTCTTAGACTGGTCAGCAAAGTATGGAGTGGGCAGTAGGAGGAATCAGGAGTAAACAAATCCCTAGTTAAAATTACACATTATCCCTCTTTGCTTTGAAGTTAACTATTAATGTTTGTGAGCAGATGGAAGTCAGACCTCAATGATCATTGTTTTGAATGTATTTTCCCTTGATACATTTATCGATTTATGAACATCCAAAATAAACTTACATGGGCATGTGAGAGGGAGGCGAAGGAGAAAAGATAGTGAAAGGAGATAAACAATGAAAAGAGCCCCAACTTTGAAGTCTTGAATTAAATAAAAGTTGATTTCTAACACCATGCCACAAAAGACATAAAGAAGTAGTTTTAAAAAAATAAGAATGTGGAATATCTTATTGGAAGAGAGATCAAGGGCATGGGCATAGGAGGAAATGCCTCTTTTAGAGGCTTATCTACAATAGGTTTTGACGCCGCATTTTGAAGGTTTTTTTTAAGACAAGTGCCTTTTAGAAAAAGAGATGGTCAGTTTTGGCACCACACTGTAGAGAAACATATGAATGTCAAGGTATTAATTGAAGAAGAAAATCTACTTCTTGGGGAGAAGTTGAAACGCTCCTAGGGACATTATCAGAATTTGATTCAAAATGGGAATATCAAGTGAAACAATAAGGCTCCTAAAATAGGAATTTGAAACACCATACAGAGGAAGGGAAAGTTTGGAGGCTAGTTTGTTCATTCATCATTTTGTTAAAAGAAAATACATGGAGTGAAATGGGGTTGTGGAGGGAAAGGAGTTCACTGCCTTAGACACAAATGATAGTTAGAGAAGTGAAGTCACTACCAGATGAGAGTAGTTTGCACAGAAACATTAAAGCCATTGGAGGTAGTCGTGAGCATTACAGGTGGAGGGTAGAGGATCGGTCTCTGTTTGAAGAAGATCAGAGAACTAGAGGAAGAGAACTGACAGGCCATTAATGTCTATGTAGTAGACTGTGTTGCAGAGCATTGTAATGAACTTGTCTTGTAACAAAAATAGATGATGTGTTGCAATATTGACTTGGTGAATGTTAATTGGGCGCAGAGTATTGTTCAGGTAAATGTGTATTGAATATTGTGAGTTTGTAATGTTACAATTTGAATTTAGAGTTTCTATTTTGTAAATTGAGTTGTGTGAGTGAGTTTGTAGAGAGGGGTGATTATCTCTTCTGCATCAATTAGTATCAGAGTGGGTTTCCTGAGTGTGTAGAGGATACACTAGATCTGTGGAAGGGGAAGTGGAAATGGTTGAAGAGGAGGTTTGTGGGCTATTGTAGGTAAGGAAGATTGTCCTGAATAGCAAAGAGCCTAAAACTGTTAGTTAAAAAGGATGTTTCCACATAGGGGAATGCCCAAAATTAAGGAAGTACTAAAACACTTCTGAGTGTTGATGAGGGAAGACCTGAGAAACAATATCAGAAATGAAGTGAGACTATCTACGAGTAATGCTAGAGATGCTGAGAATGAAGAAGAAAGTGAAATGGGAGAACAAGAATAGGGTAGAGAAGAAGGATAGCCTGAGGAAGTCGAAGAAGATAGATTTTTTAGGGCTCTTGCAAAAATTGCAAAAAGTAACAAGGTGGATGTGCCTAATTTTTCTAGAACATTAAATCTAGAAGAATTAATTGACTGGATAGGTGAACTAGAAGAATATTTTGAATTGGAAGACATTAGGTTAAGATAGATCAAACTAAATTGAAGGGACATGTTGCATTATGGTGGAAGGGATTGCAAAGAGAGTGATTTGCCAATGGAGATCCCAGGGTAACAAGGTGGAGTCAAATGGTGACAAGATTGAAACATAAATTCATTCCTGGTGATTATGAAATAGAATTATTCAAATAGTTGCAGAATCTGAAATAGAAAGATATGAGTGTAAATATTAGATGGAAGAGTTTTATAAGTTAGCCATTCAGTTAGGGAGACATGAGGTTAACAAGGATAAGGTAGCCAGGTAACATGTTTACCATTACTAAAGATCTCTTGTTTACTGTTAAGTGTGGCCTAACTCTGTATGACATATGTCTTGGACTGCTTAGCAATGCATGGAGTGGGTAACATGAGGAATTGGGAGTAAACAAATGCCTGGTTGAAATTACACATTATCCCTCTTTGCTTCGAAGTTAACTATTAATGTTTGTGAGCGGATATAAGTCAGACCTCAGTGATCATTGTTTCGAATGTATTCGCCCTTGATACATTTATTAGTTTATGAACGTCCAAAATGAACTTGCATGCGCATGTGAAAGGGAGTCGAAGGAGAAAAGATAGAGATTGATAAAAGGCAAAAGATAGTGAAAGGAGATAAATGATGAAAAGAGCCCCAGCTTTGAAGTCTTCAATTAAATAAAATTTGATTTCTAACACCATGCCACAGAAGAAATAAAGAAGTAGTTTGAAAAAAAAATAAGAATGTGGAATATCTTATTGGAAGAGAGACGAAGGGCACAAGCATAGGAGGAAATGTCTCTTTTACAGGCTTATCCACAACAGGTTTTGATGCCGCATTTTGAAGGTTTTTTAAGACAAGTGCCTTTTAGAAAAAGAGGTGGTCAATTTTGGTGCCACACTGTAGAGAAACATAGGAATGTCAAGGTATTAATTGTAGAAGAAAATCCTACCGACAGTGCCAGAGTTTGATTCAAAATGGGAAAATCAAATGAAAAGATTGGAAGGAAGCTAGGTGTACGGAAATCATTTCCTACACTAATATAATGAGGGGAGGAGAGTGCAAATTTAATTTATCCTTTACAATTATAGCTATGTTAGCCCACTAGCAAAGATATTGCATCAAACACATAAACTAGAAAGTAAGACACAAGAAGAGAGACACAAGATATACGTGGGCAAAACCCTTACAGGTGAAAAACCCCACACTCCAAAACACAACTCAAATGTATTCCGTAAACAATGAAGATTACAATACAACATAGAGCCAATGCTCTTGCAAGATTCTTTGACACTCATATCTGAAGATGATCCGGCAACATAACAGTACCTGTCAAACCTGTAGTACATCACCTTCTTAAAGAACCTGTTTATATAGAATATACAAGGCAAAATTGGCTCTATCTTGGAATGGGTGTCCAACATGGCCTCATGGCCCAAAACCCACGCCTATGGACACTTGTCCAACCTTGTAAGATGTTACTGACACTTGTCAGGTCACCCCATCCAAAAGAGGTTGCCTATTCCCAAAATAGGTAATGACAGATGCTTCTACAACTCTTGCAATCGTCATATAATCTGTCATAGCTGTCATAACTTACAGTTGTAAGAGAATCTATCATACACATGCTATAAATAGCATATTCTCTTACAACATGTCATAACCCACCTTGGGGTGTCCAAAGATGTCTTCCTCAAAGATGCTCTTCGACACATGTCTACACCTGTCATAGAATCTCCTATTTATGACTCTTACATGTCATAACTTGTCATAGGAATCTGTCATGACCGTTCTAGTCAATATTCCCTTACACAACATCCAAGATGCTGACACATGGAAAAATATTCCTACCACTAAGTGGAACGCCTATCTCCTCATGTGAAAACAAAATTAAATGTGGTCATATGCCATGTAGGATGACACATCACCGTGCCAACTCCCACAATATGACAACATAGGATTTGCATCTAATTAATACAATAGGCAAATAATAAATAAATACAATGAAAAAATACAAGGAATTACCCAGGTGGAGACAACTTAATTCCCAATATTTTCCCACTTGTCAAACACCTTGTAAGAGCTAATAGAATTAACAGGATTTAATTGCTATAGGCTGAGAGGCCCATAGACTCCGAACACCATCTAAACTTCTCTATGCCCACTCACTTCGTCAACACATCTACAACATTCTTTAAAGTATCTACCTTCTCTAAATTTACCTTCCCATCCTCTACCATGTCTCGTACAAAGTGAAACT
This sequence comes from Cunninghamia lanceolata, assembly GCA_027924645.1. Classification (NCBI taxonomy): domain Eukaryota; kingdom Viridiplantae; phylum Streptophyta; class Pinopsida; order Cupressales; family Cupressaceae; genus Cunninghamia; species Cunninghamia lanceolata. The sequence goes on along the minus strand of BSBN01001020.1, from coordinate 11,066,569 downwards.
GTACATCAATATGCTTTGTTTTGGCATGGAAAGTTGAATTCTTCTCAAAGCAAATCACACTCTGACTGTCACAACTGATCGTAATTTAGCCTGCATCAACACCAATATCTAAACACAATCTCTTAAGCCAAATGGCTTCCTTGCAAGCATGAGTTGCAGCCATGTACTCAGCTTCTGTAGTGGACAAAGCAACCACAGGTTGTCACTTACTCATCCAACTAGTTGAACCACCAAATATAGTGAACACATAGGCACTGGTGGATCTCCTACTGTCAATGTCACCTGCCCAATCAGAATCCACAAATCCATGAATACAAACTAAATGTGGAGGTCCTGTAGCATTACCGTTATAGCATATGGAATACTTAGAAGTACCCCTCAAATATCAAAAAACTCACTTAACTGCATCCCAATGTACCTATCCAGGATTAGCCATAAATCGACTGAGGACTCACACTACTTTGGCAATGTCTGGTCTTGTAGAGACCATGGCATACATCAAACTGCCAACAGCACTAGCATAAGGTAATTTTCTCATGTCCTCCACCTCACTAGGAGATTTTGGACAATCACTAATAGATAACTTTGTCCCTAATGAAATAGGAATACTTAATGGTCTACAATCTGCCATGTTGAACCTGTCCAACACTATCTTCACATACTTACTCTATCTTAACCAAAGTTTTATGTTTGTTCTGTCTCTTCTGATTTCCTTTCCTAGAATGTACCTTGCTGCCCCAAGATTTTTCATCTCAAACTGTGCTGACAACTGAGACTTCAAATCAGAAATCATATTCTTACCATTCCCAATCAACAACATATCGTCAACATATAATGCAATAATGAGAATATGATCATTGTCAAACTTGTAATACACACAATAATCAGATTTTAATCTCAAAAATCCAACGGACAACACAAAGGCATCAAATTTCATACACCACATCCTAGGAGACTGCTTCAAACCATACAAAGACTTCTTAAGCTTGCAAACCAAATTTTCTTTACCTTTCTCTATGTAATGCTCTGGCTGTGACATGTAAATCTCTTCCTCCAAATCACCATGAAGGAAATTTGTCTTCACATCCATCTATTCTACCTCTAAATCATAAGCAGCTACAAGAGATAACTGTTGTCGATGAGGATTGCACCCTAATCCAAAGCTATAAAACTTTGTAATCCTTCGAAACATGGGGATAAACTCAAGCTGTTGGTGACCTATAATGAGTTTGAACCTCTAGATTATGGGTTGGTTCCCTTGAAATGTTCAATTTGAAACTATGATTTTTTGGTTTGGAAAAGGGTAAGAAGGAATCTCTAAGGTAATAAAAACTGTAAAAGTTGGTGATTCACCTGTTAATGATGGAAAAATTGCAAATCTGATTCACAATAGACTTTAGAAATCTTACCCACACAATCCACTTTTGACACAATATTCACATCAATGTTTCTAAGGAAGGCTGGAAAAAATTATTCTTTATGAAGGAAAAGGATTCTTCACAACATAAAAGAAAGGAATTCAATAACACAACCTAAGACCTGTGATATCAATATGCTAATCACTTACAAATAAGAATGAGACAATAATTTTAAAGGTTTCAATATTAAAACACATTAAAATTTCATCAATTCATCCATACAAGTAGCATCAATGGAAAGGCAAACACTTGATTTCAATGAAAACTAAAGGAAAATATCACGAGTAATAAGAAAATGGACCCTGTAACCTGCTGTAATCTCTATAAAATTTGTAATCAATGAGTTACAAAACCTCTTTCTCTCTCAAAGTGTAAAGAGAAAAAGGCAAGAACTCAAAAAATGAGTTACAAAACCTCCTATCTGTCAATGTGTAAAAGAGAAAAGAATGCAAGAACTAGTAAAACCTAACTTTTGCTTTACAATATATAGCTTACTCTCTCTATGAGGCATGCAAAATAGAACTGTAGCTAACTACCTCTAAAAATAAGTCCTCCAAAGTGATCCATGAGAAAACCAAGAAATCCCTAATAATAAGGGTCAAAACTATCACAAATTGAGCAAAAATAGCTCCAAATTGATCCTCTCCATGTGTTTGACCAAAAAGTTGACCAAAACTCCTCAAATTGCTCCCCAAATCATGCAAAAGTCCCCAAATAGCCTCAGTTGACTCAACTCATCTATTTTGCATGATTTTGCATTTTGCAAAATCTATGTGAGTAAATAATAAAATATTTAAGTGACAATTACTTCACTATTAGTTACATTTTGTACTATTTTTTTATGATTTTACAACTTGTGAAAAATAATAAAGTAATTTGTAGAATATTACTTTATTATTCACTTACATTGATCTAGTTGTAAAAACATGCATGATAGATGAAAGAAAATAAATACCTTATCTCTCCAATTACACTTGCCTAATTTGCTCAATTTGCATGATTTGATGCAAAAATAGGACTTAAGAGAAGAAAACAAACTCCTTATGTCTCCATGCAAGAAAAACCCCCTAGTTGCATTTCACATGCATTAAGCCAAAAATTTCACCCTTATTACTCGATTATATTAGTCAAGGAGGAAAAATATATCATCACAAAACATCACTTAGGCAAAAAATAAAATACTCCTTGCCTTAATATTACCATATCATTTTTACCATACCTTTGCCTTGATCTTATCTCCTTTTCTTGAATTTGATTATAACCCTACATCATATCATTGCATGCAAACCCACCATTTGCCATATGCAATATCATAATGTATGACCACTTTATCTATCTCACCTTTGTTGTTTGTCTTTTCTATCTTCATGCATTACCTCATAATGTATTATTCATGTAACCTATTACCTTACTTTTTGTCTTCACATCACATGCAAGATAAAACTCCATAATCTTATCTTTGAAGGATCCTCTTTGACTTTTACTTTATATGCATTCAAAAATATATAAGGAAAAAATGGATATTTTGACCATTTTCCTCTATTTTGACCTCCATGTATGCAAAAGGAATCTTGAATCTTTTTGCATATAGTATGATGTATAGTCGACCAAGGCCAAGGAAATAAAACTTAAGGCATTAAGCCTTAACTTTTAGTGATTTTGTTCTATGACTTAGTAAAATCAAATTGAAAAAGACATTAGAATTTGATCCGCAGCCCTCCTATGGCAATCATTAGGTCTTACAAGGCTTGAAGTCTTGGACCACGGTCTAGATATGGTAATGATTTTAAATTTTTGTTTGGAAGTCAAAAGGTGAAGGTGAAAAGAAAGATCTCATCCATCAAAAAGGAAGACTAACCCTAAACACTTCTCATTCTTATCATTCTTTGCTACTCCTTCATGCTAGCCACTGACAATTATGCTAGGGTTTGATGGAAATGTCTTCCTCTCTGGCCTTTGCCCTCCATCTGGTTGATGCTTTATGCATTTAAGTGCCAAAAAGAAAGGGCAGTATGCTATTTCAGACTTTGACTGGCATCTTCTATCATTTTGTGAATTTTTTGTGCTATAGCTGTGGCTATGTGTTGAGTACACATTGTAACTCATTTGACAAGTTTCTTTCTTGTTCCTCTATATCTTTTCTATGACTATAAAACTACATCCTGAGAGCTTTTAAACAATAATGAGGCCAGTGTTTTCTATAGTGTCCTCCCTCTGCAAATATAAGGTGAGCTCTCTTCTTAATCTTGTATCTCATTTCTTTTTACTGTATGTGCATAGCTTGATAAGTGTTTTGATTGTATTAGTGGGTCTTTCATATTATGAAGAATATGGCCTTTATTGGCTATGGACTAGTCAAATTTGCCTCATTGTAACCTCTTAACTATATACAAAACAATGACAAGGGTTTCATAAATTTATAACAAGGGTTTCTCAGTTTTTGTACATACAGAAACCTACTGGCCATAGCCACTCCATCTATTGCAATGTATATTTCTTTCTATTAGCAGATATAAATTGTAATGAGGGTTTTATAAACTTCTGTATGCAAGCTTCTTTCTTTGGCACAACCATGATGTTTCTTGATTTCTATATCTTTTCTCTACTGTATGTAAAAAATGAAACGAGGGTTTCAAAAAAAAATACAACAAGGTTCTCATTTTTCATTACAAAGAAACCATTATACTAGTATAGCCATGACATTTCTTCCTTTCTGTAACACTTTTACACTTTCTCTTCCCTTCTATATTTATTTTGATTGTATATATAAATGATTTGAGACAAGGGCTCTAAAATATGGGAAAATTTTGATACCTCTGGGCAATGAAGAATCTTTTGTATGACATTTCTTTCAAGCACAGTCTGTATCTGATTTTGTCTCTTACCTTGCAATGATTTTGATGTATTCTCCTTCATTTCTTTGTGACTGTCATAGTCAGATGATGCATTCTATCTAAGTTTATACCTTTTGTAGCTCCAAGGCATTACATGCTACAAGGTTTTAATAGTTTAAAGGTAGTGTTTTGTTTCTCTTATCTTCATATAGTTTGACACTTTGATCTTTTGTATGCTATCACTCTATTCTTAGCACTTAATCATATGTTCATATTATACACCTGTGCCTTGTTCCATACAATAATATACAATCATCTAATTATCTCATATTGTCATTTGATCCTTGAACATTGAATGTATAATTTGTTCACACTAATTTGTAGCTGTTATTGCACTTTTCAATTGATACTCTTCTTAATCACAAGTCTGTCCTCCATTGCATTTGCATGCTTCTGTGATATCTTGAGTCTAATTTTATGAAGTTTGACCTATCTAGACGACTATGGCATGAAATATGATAGCAATAAGGCATTCCAATGATAGTAAAAATAAAGAAAAGTACCTTTTCATAGCTACATTCTGTATTCAGCATGTTGACAAGTTGATTCAGAACCATGATTCCTTTATGATCTATAATGAGGCAATTTGAATATGTCTGATCTAATTTAATCAAATTGTTTATCAAAGTGAACATAGTTTATAGGAGCAACTGTTCCTTTTATCTTTATCATGATGACACACTCTTCTACAAGTTGATTTTATGATGCATGATATATTTTAAATGATGCATCCTATCCTTTATTCTAATATCCTTTCAAATGAATAGAAAAGGGAAACATGATGGGCTCAACCCTTGTGGGAGCCACATTTTCTCCACATGTTTTAATGTCTTCAAATCAACAACATTACTTTTCTATACCTGCATAGTGAACAAACAAGTTAGCATAAAACATACCTTATGAAGATGATTGATCTTTCTCATGATGCTCTGATTTATGGCATATATCTGATTTGACTCCTTCATATAAAATGCATGATGTTTGCAAGTTGATATGTCTATTTGATAAAAGCATATGAAAGTCTTAAATATCCAGAGCTCTTCCAGGACTTTCCCCAAATTTTTGTAGGTTCACTTGATATGACTGGAGCTGAAGATGAAGATATGAAGATCAGCCATCAACAAAACTACACCAACCTTTCTTTTAGGCAATGATGGATATTTAATATTCTCATGTGTTCTTTTCCATTTCCTTTTATTATTAGATCTATAGCTTGCATATGTCTACATTGCTCAGTTTAGTCACTCCCACAACTTGTGTGGGACACATTTAAACACTTATTTAAATATGATCAGTTAATTTACCTTATGCAATTGATTTATACTGAAACTAAATGTATGTTCCAAACATGATATGAAATGACAATTCAAATGAATATATTTCTTTCTTGCTTTCAATTATGATCATTTGTTTAATCAAATTGTCTTATAACTCTGAAAGATAAAAACAGTTTAGATCAACTGTCTCTCATTGACTATTTGATTTCTTGACATTAAAATTCACTTGTAATGATGATTTGACAGTCTTGATTGGACTGTTGGATTATCATGACAACTGATCGTTATTTCTTCTTGTCATGATTATAATAACTTAAAAAATTTCTTTACTCCTTTTGAAACAACTGCAAATTAGGTCCAACTAAATTTAGCGTGAACAAAATTTAGTAACAATAAAAGAAATCTAATGGATGTCATCTTTGCAATGGGAGAGAAAATTTCACCATAATCAATTCCCTCCAATTGTGAGTACCCCTTCATAACCAATCTAGCCTTGTACTTTTCAACACTGTCATCTGCACCAAATTTCTTCTTGACCACCCATTTGCATCCAACAGGTTTCCATCCATCAGGCAAAGGCACCAAGTACCATGTTTTATTCTTCTCCAAAGAAGCCATCTCATCTTCCATGGCCTCCTTCTAGGAACCTGCATCTTTCATGCCCATAGCCTCTTTCACAATTCTAGGCTCATTAATGTTAGTAAGTAAAGCAAAAGCACAACTAGAATCAAGTAATGTGTAACCAAACCTATCAGATTGCTTTCTTGTTCGTGTATACCTCCTCAATGGCTAAGCTTGAGGTTTTGCTTCTTCTTCTGAACTTTCAAAGCTGCTAGATCTCTCCTCATCATTAGGTCTCACAAGGTCTGTCAGTTTAGTCTTCTCAAGAGTAGAAGGAAACTGAACTACATCTTCTTTTTTTTCTGTCTATTCTGGTTGTAGAACAACGAAAGAAGGTGTTAGCTATCTGAAGATAGCACTTCTACTATACAACAATTTTTCAGCCATGGGATCCCAAAGCTTGTATCCTTTCACACCGACACCATAGCCAATGAAAATACATTTAACAGTCTTGTTCTCCAATTTGACCATTTCTCCCTAGGCACATGTGCATATGCCTCACAACCAAAAACATGAAGATGCCTAACTAAAGGCTTCTTACCAGACCACACCTCCATATGTGTTTTGCCAACAAGAGCTGATGTAGGGCACCTATTTACCAGGTAGAAAGCAGTGGCAACAGCTTCAACCCAAAAAAAGTTTTTGAGGCTTGCTCCACTAGGCATACTCCTAGCCTTCTCCATCAGTGTCTTGTTCATCCACTCTGCAACTCCATTTTGCTGCAGGGTGTATGGAGTTGTCTTATGCCTTTCAATCCCTTGCTCTTTTCAGAACTTATCAAACTCTACCGAACAAAACTCACCATCGTTGTCAGTTCTCAAACATTTAATCTTTTTACTAGTCTAATTTTCAGCAAAGTCCTTAAACTTCTTAAACCAACTAAAGACTTCAGTCTTGTTTCTGATAAAATAAACCCATGTCCTTCTACTATAATCATCTATGAAAGATAAAAAATATACAGATTTTGAAATCAAATGAACATTAACAGGACCAAACATGTCAGAATGAATAAGATCCAATACACCAGAAGACTTGTGAGAACTAGAGTAAAATTGAACATGGTTTTGCTTTCCATAAATGCAATGTTCGCAAAAGTTAAACTCGAGATTACAATCATTTAACCACTTAACAAGGTTTTTATTTTTTAGGGTTCTAAAGCCCTTTGCACCAATGTGGCCATATTTCAAATGCCATAACATAGTCTTTTCAGCAGGAATCTTAGCTTCAATAGCATGTGCACTACCATTGGAACTAGTTACAATAGATTTCTTCACTCCACGTTCAGATGGTGGGGATGTAATGACTGCAGCTCTTTTCTTCAAGTCAGAAGAACTATTTTACTATGAAGTGCATGCCTCTAGCTAAAACAGAGTACCCCTTCAAGTACCCTTCATAAGAACCATAGATCCTCTTGTCATCTTGCATACATCCTTCAAAAAGACAACCTGCACACCTGCATCATTCAACATACTTACAGAAAGCAAGCTCTATGCAAGGCCTAGAATGCGAATAACTCTAGTGATCCCCTTCACTCATTCATCAAGGAATCAGATTGAGACTCTTCCATGACCAACAATCTTCAGATGAGAGTTGTCACCTAGGTACACTCTTCCACCATCGAACTCTTCATATTTCGTGAAGTAGCTTCAACATGAGTTCATGTGGAAAGATGCACCAGAATCTATCAACCACACATCATCAGATGCATGGGTGGCCAGGGCTGCAATGAAGGCATCACCATCATCTTGTGACTTGTCAGAATCTGAATCTGGGGTTGATTTCTTTTTCTTTTTCTTCTCTTCTTTGCATTCATTTTAGAAATGCCCAAACTTGCCATAGTTCCAATAGAGAGCCTTGCACTTTCCAGGAGATTTGGATCTGCCCTTCTCATCTTTTTTGTCCTTCTTCTTCCCTTTGTCTTTGGATCTTCCATGAACCGCAAGAGCATCTTTGGCCAACTCGGTTGTCTTCCTCCGCATTTCTTTAGATAACAGTAAGAACACATCTTCCATCTTGAAGGTGGTAGTGGTGCTTTCGATAGCCATGACAAGGTAATCCCACGAACTTGACAAAGAACAAAGCAGTGTTATACAACAATCCTCCTCCTCCATTTTCACACCCACAGATGTCAACTGTCCAATGATCATGTTGAAAGAATGCATGTGGTCTACAATAGATCCTCTGTCTTCCATCTTCAGAGCGAACTTCTTTTTTAGAAAAAGCTTGTTCACCAGGGACTTGGCCTGATAAACATCCCCAAGCTTCTTCTAAAGATCTTTCATGCTCTTCTCCTCATGGACATTCAACAGGACAGAGTCAACCAAACAGAGTCTTATGACACCCTTAGCCTTCCAATCTTTGAGGTCCCAATCATCTTGTGACATTGTTGTAGGTTTTACACTGGATATGGTTTCACATATGTCACGATCAACAAGTAGGTCCTCCATCTTGAGTTTCCACAACTCGAAATTAGTGTCATTAAATTTATCCACCTCTAACCTTCTGGATGTGGTTGCCATCTCCTTGTTGTAACAAGATACAGAATACTCTGTACAAAACTCCCACTCAACCTAATATTAGCTCAAAAACCCCCTACCCAGCAGCTAGAACCAAAAATTGGCCAGGCTCTGATACCAACTGAAAGGAAGCTAGGTGTGCGGAAATCACTTCCTACACTAATCTAATGAGGGGAGGAGAATGCAAATTCAATTTATCCTTTACAATTATAGCTATGTTAACCCACTAACAAAGATATTGCAGTAAACACATAAACAAGAAAGTAAGACAGAAGAAGAGAGACACAAGATATACGTGGGGAAAACCCTTACAGGTGAAAAACCCCACTCCAAAATAGAGCTCAAATCTATTCCATAAATAATGAAGGTTACAATACAACATAGAGCCAATGCTCTTGCAAGAATAGTACCTGTCAAACCTATAGTACATCACCTCCTCAAACCACCTATTTATATAGAATATACAAGGCAAAATTGGCTCTATCTTGGAAGGGGTGTCCAACATGGCCTCATGGCCCAAAACCCATGCCTATGGACACTTGTCCAACCTTGTAAGATGTTCCTAACACTTGTCAGGTCACCCCATCCCAAAGAGGTTGCCTATTCCCAAAATGGGTAATGACAGATGCTTCTATGACTCTTACAACCATCATAGAATCTATCATAGCTGTCATAACTTACAACTGTAAGAGAATCTATCATACACATGCTATAAATAGCATATACTCTTACAACATGTCATAACCCACCTTGGGACACCCAAAGATGCCTTCCTCAAAGATGTTCTTCAACACATGTCTACACCTGTCATAGAATCTCCTATTTCTGACTCTTACATGTTATAACTTTGTCATAGGAATCTGCCATGACCGTTTCGGTCAATATTCCCTTACACAACATCCAAGATGCCAACACATGGCAAAGTATTCCTACCACTAAGTGGGACACCTATCTCCTCATGGGAGGACAAAAATACATGTGGTCATATGCCATGTAGGATGACACATCACCATGCCAACTCCCACAATATGACAACATAGGATTTGCATCCAATTAATACAATAGGAAAATAATAAATAAATACAATGTAAAAATACAAGGAATTACCAAGGTTGAGACACCTTAATTCCCAACAAAGATAAGGCACCCAAAATAGGAATTTGAAACACCACGCAGAGGGAGGGGAAGTTCAACAACCTATTTGTTCATTCATCATTTTGTTAAAAGAAAAGACATAGAGTGAAATGGAGCTGTAGAGGAAAAGGAGTTTGCTGCCTTAGACACAAACGATAGTTAGAGAAATGAGGTCACTGCCAAATGAGAGTAGCTTGCATAGAAACATTGAAGCCATTGGAGGTAGTCATGAGCATTACTGGTGGAGGGCAGAGGATCGGTCTCTATCTGAAGAAGATCAAAGAACCAGAGGAAGAGAACTAAGAGGCCATTGAGGTCTATGTAGTAAACTGTGTTGCAGAGCATTGTAATGAACTTGTCTTGTAATAAAAATAGATGATGTGTTGCAATATTGACCTTTTGAATGTTAATTGGGGGTAGAGTATTGTTCATGTAAATGTGTATTGAATATTGTGAGTTTGTAATGTTGTGATTTGAATTTGGAGTTTCTATTTTGTAAATTGAGTTGTGTGAGTGAGCTTGCCGAGAGGGTTGATTATCTCTTCTGCATCACAATGTAACAGATGGAAACCAAGAAGGTATGTAAACACTTCAGACACATCAGGGAACTACACAGGAGATACTTCTAGAGGCTAAAAGTGCCTCTTACAAAAATCCTATGCACAAACTAAAGGAACATGGAATACAAGGCAACCCCATGGTATATAGACCCCAAAGGAAAACCCTTTTGCTAGGGACACTAGTGCCTAGACATTGTGGTCCTTTGGACTCTAGTGCCCCAGCACTGTAGTCCTTTAGGAAAGGGTCCAAAACATAAAAAGGACCCAGTTTTGAGGAAAACTACCCAGAACTGCATGAAATTGAAGGTACAAGTGCAAAACATGATTACATGTATCAGATTTAACTGTCACAAGAAGAAACTGATTCATTTTAAGCACCACAATACAAATTGTCATTTTTTTGCCATTTGTCACATACAAGTTCAACCAAAATACAAATAATTAATAGTAGTAGGGATTGACAACTTTTCCTCTACCTCCAACCGTTTGCTCCTCTCAAGGTGGATACGTTTGAATGCATCAGCTAGTGTTTTAGAATTGGTGAGCTAAGCCTAATTTGTATAACTCATAGGCTCCTTCATTTTTGGCTCAAGAGATGGCTCTTTCTTAATAGTGACCTTAGGTAAATTCCTAGGTTTTGTTTTCTTGGCTATGTTACATTTTCTTCCTCTTCCTATCATTCTAGCACAAGAACAATCATTTTAACATTAGCATTCCTACCAATCTGTGAAAACTTGTATGAGCTCCTAGGTCCACGTGTTGAACCTGGTAGCTCTGATACCATATGTAACATCTCAAATTGAAATGCTAATAAAAAACTTACATGTAAAAGAATTAAATGCCAAAATCTCAAGATAGATATTTACTTTTACTTTTTTTACCAAGTAAAGAACATATTTTTGCATTTACAAAATACATGATATATTATATTAGCTGATGGTCACTTTACATGCGACTTATAAGTCTTTGCAAATTTACATGTACAATTAAATGATATCTTCTGCTCACAAGTCTTTGGCAATCAACTATAAGAGAGAGCACCACCCTGGTGCTTTTCCTCCAACCACAGACCGGTGGTCCCCCGTACACCTTTCCTACTGGAAGTGGCCCTTCCCTTTGCTAGGGTATAGATAATGAGAATAAACTAATTCTATGTGTCACCTAAGAACTAGTACAGTGTCCTAGCTAGGAACAATTGGATTTACAACTTCTAGTCTAGCTCTAGCTATGTATAACCCTCTACTTAGACAGGTATGTGGTAAGAACCTAGGTGAATTATGTACTTGCATTGAGCCCCTCTTTGCAGTGTCCTTGCAATCTCGGGTCTATGACAACCTGTCAATCTACTCAATGTTTAGTCAACTGGATTTCATGCTCAAGGATAAAATTGGATATTTTCATTCTTTAAGACATGCAAGATCTATCATAAAGCTTTATCTTTGTCGACTTTGGCCTCTATGTCCATGCCTCCATGGAGCATTACCCTTAATCGAAATTCATACTCAACTTACTACTTGTCAAGGTCATCAATATAGTTCATAATCCATCATATTTAATATTTACACACTTATATTACAAGAGTTTATTTCTAAATCAATGGAGGTATCTTTATCAAAGATAAATTATATTCAAATATCATTTGCCTTAATATTACCATCAGTTGGCTAAAATTAGCCATTTTCAAAGATAACTCATGACTATTCTTAGTTGTGGATAGAGCTTAATAATGACTATGGTAACATTAGCTTGGAAGATTCAGTGTTTTTTGCTTATAGGAAATCCCCTGGAAAAAGGTAATGTGTCTTAGTCCATATACAATCAGAGTTGGGCTCCCTTACCGGAGTGATGCTTTGGGGCCCAAAATGGCCTAAGTAACATTAATATTCCTAATAGGGCAATCTTTTTATCTTGAGCACAGTTCAGAAAAGGGTGCTGCAATTTTTTTGATGTTGACAGTTGTCGGGGTATTATTGTTGGGTGTTTTTCTTTTTGTCCAGTTGGGTGGATCTTTGACTACATAGTCTTTATAGGAAGAACTTGGAGTTCACTTGTAGATTGTTTTTTCATTGTATTTGAAGTGCCCTATGTTTGAAGGTAGGAGGTGTTATTCTGCATAAGAATTGTCAAGGTGAGTTGAGATGGTTGGTAGAGAACGAAGGTGGAGGAACAAAGCGCGAGTTGGAGGAGTGAGAGGATGACACATGGATGGATTCTAGTGCCTAGAAAATTTCACTGTGCCAGTTTTATCAAGGATTATCTTATCCACATTGGGGAGGCAATATCTTTTTACTCTTTAAACTTAATAGAGGATTTGTGGGGTCATTTTGCGTGGATGACAAAGGTGCCTAATTATTTTTTCTTTGTCTTTGTGATCTAATTTTGGTGCTCGATGATCTCAACTTCTAGTTTTTTTTTGTTTCATACATTTCCCTTTTCCAAGACACTATTGTACTTTTATTTTGCCTATTTACTATATTTTATCTAGGTACTTTGCACCATTTTAGAAAAAACAACAGCTTAACACAGATTATCTTTATGTTTCTATTATACATGTACTGTATACTTCTTGGTCTCATAGCCATATATATAGCTAGCTGGTAGAGCAATACCTCTAAATGACTATAGATGCATTGATTCCTAGCTATCGACCTCTCATGGAGAATAGAAACCATCTCGATAATGTATATGAGGTAATAGATAGAAGAAAAGGGTCTCAATCTTTAATATATGAATAAATAGTATTGGTCAATCGATCTTTATCTCCCAAAGATACATCTATCCCGGGTGACCTACACAATGGTTGATCACATTCAAATTAATCAAGTGCTTAATAGTTATTGTTTAATAGAGCTAAAGAAAATTAATGGCATTTCAACCTTAATGGGAATAACTTAGGCCTTTCAATGGACTCTCATGCAGAAGTAACAACCAATACTCGACCTGGTTCAAGATATATTACAAGTTGAGAACAAGGCTCTCGACCTTGTAGTTATAGAAACCTTTAAATGATCTTTCTAACAACATAAATCTTATAGATTTTCGGCCATCTCAAACACACACAGACTATCTACCTTTACAAAAATACATAGTGTTTATTAAAACTTATCGATGTCATGCTCGAGGATACATCGAACCAAAACATTATTCAATGCTTCTATCTTATTTTATTATTTACTATGCATGCATTTTAAATTGAATTCTATGAGAATTAAAAGAACCTTCTACAAGAATTAAAAGAACCTAGTTATGCAGATGTAATTGGCTCAAGACTTCTACTCTGCTCCCACTATGCTTCTCAAGCAGGTATGAGAGTTATGTTCCCTCTTTCTTTTGTTGTTCAAGACTCCAAACCAAAGCTATAGCATGCCTTCCCTGTTTCCTATTCCATTATGCTTTTTTCCCAAAATTCAAGATTAAATTCTTCAAACCAAAACATAAAAAGCTCTCCCTTTTCTCCCCTCCATGCCCATGGCTCTATGCTAGTATTAAGGGAAGTGATTATTCCCCCATATCCCTACATGAATATAGGAGGTGTTGGGTAGTGGAGGAAAGTTCTATTCCCATTACTCATAGAAAGGGGAAAACATCTCGAGACAATAGTTCATTCTCCCTATGCTTGAGAGTAAAATAATAATATAAATAGACATATTAATAATAATAACTAATTAAATAATTTAAATTTAGATAAATATTTAGTCCGAGGCACTTTTAGGACAAGAGGCTCAAAAAGATGTATGTCAAACAATGAGATATTAGCATTGATGCACAACTCCATAATTCTTGCAAAACATAAATGACAAGAAATAGTCATCAAGCTAAGATCACACCTCAGACAAGAGGTGATCACGAATCTGATTTACATCAAATCATCGAAAGAAGAGAATATGAAAAATAAAAGGGCATACCAACACAATACAACTACTAAGTTTGTCTGTGGCTCTCAAGATTACTATATTCATGCGATCTATCACCCTCTCCCTGGTGATGCTCTCCCTCCTCTTCCGAGAGGGGAAGAACATTGTTCCTGCATCCACCTCAGTTACACAATTGTAGTTAGTTCATTTCATCATTTAACCATGAGTATAATAACATAATCACATACAATACTCATTGCATATAAAATAATTATGCCGAGAGGCGTTCTACACTCACAGCAAGGGCTAAAAGATTCATATTCCCATAAACAATTAAGATTGAGATTCCCATGTAAACAAAATTCATAAATGTGTAAATAAATAAATTCGTGGAAAAATAGAAAAACTTGGGCAATTATGAAGTGAAATCTTTATCAGTGCATAGAAGCCAAATGGATAGAAAAATAGAAAACAAAAATCAAAGAAAATAAAAAAAATAGCAAATAAAAAAATAAAATCAATGCATGGGGTAGTGGCATGGGAGAATAAATTAAAAAACACTCAATAGAATTGGTCCACCGTGGAATTAAAAATAGCTTTGTAATAATAGTAGTTGTTTTAGTTTGAATTTAATTTAATTAAAAACAATTATGCACAATAAATTAAAAATTAATTTTTAAGAAAATTATTAAGTTTTATGTTATACAATTTTAAAGAGAAGTTAAAAGAGAAAAGCAATGGCTAAAAATAAAACAAAGCATGCCAAAACTACATGATAATCCTAGAGAAAAGGAAATAAAAATTTATTAAATAAAAAAAATAGGAAATGAAAATTGATAATTTAAAAAAAATGAAAAAAATATATTTTTTTAAATCAAGGAGAATAAGGGAACAATAAAAAATAATGGTTAAAAATAAAAGAAAGCATATCAAAACAAATTATAATCCCTTTAAAAAAGAAGAAGAAAACTACAAAATAAAAAGGGAAACATCAATATGATTCCTAGCCAACTTGACTTATAATCCCTTTAAAAAAAAAAAAAGAAAACAAAATAAAAAGGGAAAATCAATATGGATTCCTATAATGTAGCCAACTTGACTTAATTATAGTAACTGTTGTTTAAAATTAATTTTTTTTAAAGGAATGTAATCATGTGTTAAATGAAAATTAGGATTTGAAATTACTAAGACTTAAAATTGATGCTAACTTATTTAATTTTTTATTTTAAAATTTTATTTTAAATTTAAGAATTTTTTTATTGTTCTTATTTGTTGTTTAATTTTATATACAAATATTAATTGCATTTAAGATAGTGGAAATTGCATGTGATAATATTTTAAAACAAAAAAGATTGTTTCTTTTGAGGCACAATTTTTAAAAAAAATCATATCAATAGTAACCATTTTGTTTTTAAAACAAGAAATAAATATTAATGTTAAATTTTGTATTGATCCATTCCTTACAAAAGAAACAAGAGAGATTTCATATTATTGTTATTTGAAGACATACATATTTAAATATTTTCTTCTTCCTCTGGTGTATTAGCATGAGCATAGTTGTATATATAAAAAAACCTATGAGTTTATCTTTGTAGACCATTTTTCCATCATGCAACACTTGAAAGCTTGAAATCTATGATCTTAACACAACAACAAGATAATTAAAAGTTAGGGTTTCAAAACAAAAAATAATTTATCTTTGTAGACCATTTTGCCATCATGCAACACTTGAAAGCTTGAACTCTGTGATCTTAACACAACAACAAGATAATTGAAAGTTAGGGTTTCAAAACAAAAAATAATGTACATTGATAAACACATAAAAAAGGAGTGACAAAAAATATAGCTCCGTGAGAGGAGGGCATTTCAAGATTATTGCAGAAACTTCTCCTCCATTGTACATGGATAGATAAAATGAAACATAAGAAGAAATTGAGAAAATGAAAAGGAATTGAGTAGGAGATATGTTTTAAATGCTTCTTAACTAACTCTATATATTTTCCTTAAATTTAGGTTCATATGCTTATTCCATGAATTTAGGTTACCAATTTATTTATTTAATGGTGTTTTTTTTAAGGAATGTTACCTTTAAATTTAAATTTATTAGAATTAGTGCTATTTTTATTATTTTTTTTAATAAGTTTTTTCTTTTCAAAATTACATTTAAGTGAGAAAGTTATTTAAATTAAAATTAAATTATGTAATTAATTTAGTTGTAGAATAAATATAAGTGGAATCAAATGAGATTATTGGTTTATTTAAATTAATTTAGGAGTGTGTTATATTTAAATTAATGCATGCAAATAATTTTAAAAGGGTAATTATTATTTTATTTAATGCAAACAATATTAGGGGTAAGACACCGTTGAGTGCAAATGAAATGAATATGTAAATTCTTTTTTGGTTGATATAAGAAATTAATTAGTATTTCCTTTTTATTAAAATAGACCAAACTAGAGTATGAAATGCACTATTTTTAATTAAGGTTAGGGTTAGCCTAAAAATTAGGGTTAAGGCTAAAATTAGAGTTAGAAATAGGGTTAGGGTTAGGGTTAGAATTATGGTTATGGTGAGGGTTAAATTAGGGTTAGGGTTACGACTATAATTAGGGTTAATGTTAGAATTAGAGACATGGTTAGGGTTACAATTAGGGTTAAGGTTAGTATTAAGGTTAGGGTTAGGGGTTGAATTGTGGTCAGGGGTAGGGTTAGAGTTAGGGTTAGGGTTAAAATTAGAGCTATGTTTAGGGTTAGAATAAGCTTTAGGGTTAGGGTTAGAATTAGGGTTAGGGTTAGGGTTAGGGTTAGAGTTAGAATTAGGGTTAGGGTTACAATTATGGTTAGGGTTAGGGTTAAATTAGGGTTAGCGATAGAGTTATGAATATAATTAGGGTTAATGCTAGAATTAGGGTTAGGGTTAGGGTCAAAATTAGAGTTAGGGTTGGAATTGTAGTTAGAATTAGGGTTGGGACAGGGGTTAGAATTACAATTAGAATTAGGGTTACAATAAAAAATAGGGAGAGAATTAAAATGAGAATTAGGGTCAAAAGTAGGGTTAGGGTTATAATAAGGGTCAAGGTTAGAGTGAGAATCAAGGTTAGGGTTAGAACTAAGGTTAGGGTTAGGGTTTGAATTAGAATTAGGGTGAAGGTTAGAATTAGGGTTAGGGTTTGAATTATAGTTAGGGTTAGAATTAGGGTTACAACTATAATTAGGGTTATTTATAGAATTAGAGTTATGTTTAAGGTTATAATTAGGTTTAAGGTTAGTATTAAAGTTAGGTTTAGGGTTTGAATTATGGTCATTGTTAGGGTTAGAGTTAGGGTTAGGGTTAGGGTTAAAATTAGAGCTATGTTTAGGGATACAGTTAAAAATAGGGTGACAATTACAATGAGAATTAGGGTCAAAAGTAGGGTTAGGGTTATAATAACTTTTAGTGTTAGGGTGAGAATTAGGGTTAGGGTTAGAAATAAGGTTAGGGTTAGGGTTCAAATCAATTTTAAATTAAATTTATGGTTAGAATCAAATTTATGGTGAGGGTTAGGATTAGGATTAGTGTTAGGGGTAGCTCACTAGGGTTAGAATTAAGGTTAGGGTAAGAATTATACTTACAATTAGGGTTAGGGATAGAATTTGGGTTAGTGATAGACTTAGGGATAGGAATAGAATTAGAGTAATGGTTACGGTTAGGGTTAGATTTAGAATTATGGTTATGGTTAGGGTTAAATTAGGGTTAGGGTTACGACTATAATTAGGGTTAATGTTAGAATTAGAGACTTGGTTAGGACCTTACAATTAGGGTTAAGATTAGTATTAAGGTTAGGGTTAGGGGTTGAATTTTGGTTAGGGGTAGGGTTAGAGTTAGGGTTAGGGTTAGGGTTAAAATTAGAGCTATGTTTAGGGTTAGAATAAGCTTTAGGGTTAGGGTTAGAATTAGGGTTAGGGTTAGGGTTAGAGTTAAAATTAGGGTTAGGGTTACAATTATGGTTAGGGTTAGGGGTAAATTAGGGTTAGGGTTATGAATATAATTAGGGTTAATGTTAGAATTAGAGTTAGGCTTAGGGTCAAAATTAGAGTTAGGGTTAGAATTTTAGTTAGAATTAGGGTTAGGATAGGGGTTAGAATTACAATTAGAATTAGGGTTACAGTAAAAAAATAGGGAGAGAATTAAAATGAGAATTGGGGTCAAAAGTAGGGTTAGGTTATAATAAGGGTCAAGGTTAGAGTGAGAATCAAGGTTAGGGTTAGGGTTTGAATTAGAATTAGGGTGAAGGTTAGAATTAGGGTTAGGGTTTGAATTATGGTTAGGGTTAGGGTTAGAATTAGGGTTACAACTATAATTAGGGTTATTTATAGAATTAGAGTTAAGGTTAAGGTTACAATTAGGGTTAAAGTTAGTATTAAGGTTAGGTTTAGGGTTTGAATTACAGTCACTGTTAGGGTTAGAGTTAGCGTTAAAATTAGAGCTATGTTTAGGGTTACAATTAAAAATAGGGTGATAATTACAATGAGAATTAGGGTCAAATGTAGGGTTAGGGTTATAATAATGGTTAGGGTTAGGGTGAGAATTAGGGTTAGGGTTAGAAATAAGGTTAGGGTTAGGGTTCAAATCAGTGTTATAATTAAATTTATGGTTAAAATCAAGTTTATGGTGAGGGTTAGAATTAGGATTAGTGTTAGGGGTAGAGCTAAAGTTAGAATTAGGGTTAGGGTAAGAATTATACTTACAATTAGGGTTAGGGATAGAATTTGGGTTAGTGATAGACTTAGGGATAGGAATAGAATTAGAGTAATGGTTAAGGTTAAATTTAGGCTCACGGTTACAGTTAGAATTATGGTTACTATTAGAATTAGGGTAAGAATTAGACTTACAATTAAGGTTAGGGATAGAATTCTAGTTAGTGATAGACTTAGGGATAGGAATAGAATTAGAGTAATGGTTAGGGTTAAATTTGAGGTTTAGAGTAGGAATTAGGGTTATGACTATAATTCTAGGGTTAATGTTAGAATTAGGGTTAGGGCTAGAATTAGGGTAAATGTAAGAATTAGAGTTAGGGTTAATGTTACAATCAAAGTTAAGGTTAGTAATAAGGTTAGGATGCTTTGGGTTTCAATTACGGTCAGGGTTAGGGTTAGAGTTAGGGTTAGAGTTAAAATGAGAGCTATTTTTAGGGTTACAATTAAAAATAGCATGAGAATTAGAATAACAATTAGGGTCAAAAGTAGGGTTGGGTGATAATTAGTGTTAGGGTTATAACTAAAGTTAGGGTTCAAATCAGTGCTAGAATTAAAATTATGGTTAGAATCAATTTCATGGTTGGGGTTAGAATTAGTATTAACATTAGGGCTAGGGATAGGTTTTAGAATTAGGGATACAGTTATGGTTAGAATTTAAGATAGGGTTAGAACTAGGGTTGCATATAGGCTTATGATTAGGGTTAGAATTAGGGTCAAGATTCATGTTAGGGTTATAATTATAATTAGAGTAAGAATTAAAATCAGGGTTACTAATAGGGTTATTGTTATTGTTATTGTTAGAATTAGGGTTAGAGTTAAATTAGGGTTAAGGTTAAGGATAAAATTAAGGTTCTCAATAGAATGAGGTTTAGTGTTACAATTCAAATTAGGGTTACAATCAAGGCATATATATAACCAAAGGTTTGGGTTTACAAATAGGTTTAGGGATAGAATTAGAATGTAGGTTAGGTTTAGGTATAGAATTAGGGTTATGGGTTTGGTTATAATTAGGGCAAATATATAAGGCAAAAACACTAGAGTTAAATTAGGGTTAGGGTTAAGCATAGGGCTAAGGTTAGCGATACAATTAGGGTTAGGATTACAAGTCAAATATAGGATAGAATTAGAGTTATAGTTACAATTCAAATTTAGGATAGAATTAGGGTTATCATTATGGTTACAATTATGACAAGTTGGGCTAACATTACACTTAGCATATATTTCTATGAACATAACCATAACCCTAATTAGATTAAAACCATAATCGTAATATTATAATATAGGTTAGATATATAATTATAATTATATATTATATTATATAATTAATATAATATAGGTATATTATATATTTTTTATATAATATAATATATAATTATAATTATTATATAATATATTATAATATTATATTATATAATTATAATAATTCTTATAATTATATAATATAGTTAGAATTGGGCTTGTCGCTGCGGATGCTACTAGCATACCTATATTTAAAAAAATATATCTAAAGTACGCCGATTGATATCCTTCTCGAGGTGCCTATTTTTTAATCAATTTACCTCACATAGGTGGAATAGGCACCTCGAGAAGGATATCTCTCGGCATACTTTAGATATATTTTTTTAAATATAGGTATGCTAGAATTAATCAAATACATTTTCTAATAAATGTCTTCCCTTTCAAGTGAGATCAGTACAATTTCCTACAAATATGCTAGCAAAGGTGATAACAAAGGTGATAGCTAACTAAGATTTATGGACACCTAACTAAACTTAATTGACACAACTACAGCTCTATTGACAACACAAAAGTAAATTGCTAGCACTCACACTCATACAGTTATTCATTACTCTCTAACATGACTATCATGAGAGTTCTTCAGGAAGGAGAGAAAGCCTCTTGTCCCCACCTCTGGTTCCCTCAAGCCTTTCATTGATTGATGAGCCCTAGACCCCATCTCTCGAGCCTTCTACTTCCCTCCCCCGCCCCTCAAATCTGGCAGGGGTGGTTGGCCCCCTGCCTCCCCCCGCTTCAGTAGATTAATTGTTGAAGGTGCCCAAGTTAGGAGAGATTGTGTGATTATGTTGCCAAAATTTTGCCATCCTGGTCCTGCACATATCCCAAATGAAACATTTCATGAGTCTTCAACCACTACTTTTAATAAATAGTAACCGAGACAAACAAATCTTTAAAGACTTATATAAAAACAAATACATACATTTGGTGTTATGGGGATGTTAGAACGAAGCTGAAATGGCTTCATATTTGAATTGATAGAAAGGATCTCCACTTGCTCTTTTCTCAACCGCTCTAGTTGCTTCTTCATCAGCACATTACTTGGGCATGTAAGCAGATCTGCTTGCATGGTTGTTTTTATGTTTACTAGGCAGGGGTTCTCTTTACACTGCTCCAAAGTAACTTCATTACTATGATAAATAACTGTGCTCTCTGAATTGAATGAGTGCTTGTGTGATCCGAACCCGCTACTTTCTTTGTCTTTAATTGAGATGTTTGTAGGTATCGCCCCTGCAAAATTTGACACTGTTCTTGGAGCTCAGCAACGCAAGCTTTAATTCCTTCAAATACAAATAACTTGTGGTATTTGCCAGTATGGAATTCCTATTATCCTGTTCACAGTATATTTAAAAGTCAAGACCAGCAGTAGCATTGCAACATCAATCTACTTAAATATCATTCACTTCAATAGTCAAACAATCAATAACAATTTTATATCTCATTCACAATAAAAAGTGGTAAATATTCACAATAAAAAGTGGTAAATATTTGTCCTATTTTTATTAGCTAAAATTGAGCTTTGACTGTTGAAGTGGATAATATTTAAGAATAGCCTTCCAACATACACATACTTCAAAAGAAAATGAAAAAAATATAACTCTATTGAAATGCTGAAAACAACAGAAAAATCTGAATAACTCGAGTTTGCCTTGCAAAACTGATTTGTATCTGTTGGAGATAATGTTTATTTCTTTATGGAAAGTTCCAGAATATGGAAACTTCCACCTCCAAATAGAAACATATAGATTTTTCCCTTTCTACACTTCTCTTAGCCATTCTAAGATTTTCTATAAATTTCCATGAATGTAATAAATATAGCAGCAAGGCTGCCATTGTAATTAATTAAAATTATCTATTTTCTGTGCAAGTTGCTGCTCAATACTTGATTCAAGTTTTTCTTTTTTGCTGCACTCTGTTTCATTTCTAATACTCTATTTTTTCAATATGGTATCAGAGCCCTCTCAAATCTTGGGGCTGTAATATGTAGTTTTTGTAGTGTTGGCTGTGCATTATGCAGGTTGTGTGATTGGAGGCTGATCACCATTGTTTGTGGTGAAGAAACAAAAATATTGCAGCAAAGAGAAGAATCAAATCAGCAGAAATTGGTGAGAGATTTTTTATTTTAATTCTCATCTTAAAAAGAGGGAATTTGATACAATGGATTCAATTGGTATTCCTTTACCTACAATTAAATTAAATGGAAAAAATTATTATGATTGGGTGTCTCGTATGGAGATTTTTCTAACGCTTCAAAATTGCTTTGAAATTGTTAATGGTAGTGAAAAAAGACCAGCAAACAGTGGAAAAGATCAAGAAGATTGGGATAAAAGAGATAAGAGGGCAGCAGCACTGATCAAGCTTACACTTTCAGAAGAAGTTTTTCCAGAAGTTCACAATGAAAGAAGTGGAGTTAAAGTATGGGATATTTTAAAAACTACATATGAAAATTCAGGTGATGTATAGATTCTAACCCTCACTGCAGAACTATACAACATGAAATTATCAAATTCACAAGAGCTAGTCCCTCATCTAAGTAAATTAAAGGAAAAGAGAAATGAACTTGCTTCTCTTGGAAAGAATATAGGTGAAAAAGATTTTGTACAAATAGTTTTACAAAGTCTCCCAGGATCTTATCAGTCATTTATAAGAGGGCTAGATACTGCTGATAAATTAAAGAGCATAAAATATGAAGAGTTATGTGCTAAATTAGTGCAAGAAGAAAAATGTCAAATCAAAGAAAGGGAGTCATTTAATGATGAAGCTTTCATAATAAGAGGGAAACAAAATTACAGAAGTACACAAGAAAATCATTCAAGAGAGAAAAATTGGAAGTATGACAATAGGTATACTCCAGCCAAGGATTATAATAGAAGCAAATGGAAATGTAATTACTGTGGTAAGTTGGGTCATAAAGCAAATGAATGCTATAAGAGGATCAAAGATACAGAAAGGAAGACAAATAAGTTTCCAAAAAATTTTGATTCTAAAAGTAATGCTCTCTGTATTGCACTTAAAACAAATGATTCTTATAAAGATGACTGGGTTATTGATTCTGGGGCCACACAGCATATGTGTTATAATAAAGAACAATTTGCATCACTAAGAAATGATAACAATCCAGAGAAAATATATTTGGGGAATAATAGTGCTTTGGAAGTTAAAGGAACTGGAAATGTTAAAGTAGATAATGGTGTGTTCAAAAATGTGAAGTTAGTTCCAGAATTGAAGATAAATCTTCTTTCTGTATCTCAAATTGCAAATCAGGGGTATAAAATAGAATTCTACAATGACAAATGTTTGATCAAGGATGTGAGTAATAACTACAAAGTGACTGCAATTGGTAAAATGGAGAATGGATTATATAGGTTTCAAGAATTTACTTCTAAATGTGGAAATGAGAATATGTGTGCTATTGCCAAATATAATGATATGAGCAGGTTATGGCATGAGCGTATGGGACATGTCAATTATCAAAGCCTCAAGCTTATGGAGAAACTATATATGGTGCACGGGCTTCCAAAAATCTTATCAAGTCACAAGGTGTGTGAAGGATGTGCTATGGGAAAGCAACATGTGGAAAGTTTCCCACAAAGTAAATCATGGAGAGCAAAGACTCCTTTACATTTGGTTCATAGTGATGTAATGGGTCCTTTCAGAACACCATCACTTGCAGGATCAAGGTATGCCCTCACCTTTATTGATGACTATACTAGAAGAATTTGGGTTTATTTTTTAAAAAAGAAGGATGAAGTGTTTGATAAGTTTAAAGAGTTTAAGGCATTGGCTGAAAATCAAAGTGGAAGATCTCTGAAGATAATAAGAACAGATAGAGGTATGGAATATATGAACAAAGTTTTTTTAGATTTTTGTAAACAACATGGTATAAAGAAGGAATCAACAGTCTCCTACTCACCCCAACAAAATGGAGTTGCAGAAAGGAAGAATAGAACTATAATAGAAATGGCTAGGTGCATGCTTCACTCTAGAAATATAGAAGTTAAATTCTGGGCTGAAGCCATTTGTACTGCAGTTTATATTTTGAATAGAACACCTACTAAGGCAGTTTTGAATATAACACCAGAAGAGGCATGGAGTGGTAGGAAGCCTACAGTATCTCATTTTAGAGTCTTTGGATGTAATGCATATGCCCACATCCTTGATGAAAAAAGGAGCAAGTTAGAAAGAAAGAGTGAGAAGTGTATAATGGTTGGGTATAGTGAGGAATCAAAAGGATATAGGTTATATAATCCTAAAACAAATGAAATTTATATCAAAAGAAATGTATGGTTTGATGAAGATATTGAAAGTGAACATTCTCCTACATTATCTTACTTTCCAATATTGATTGAAGAAGATAAGTCTACTTATACTAATGCTCAAAATCAAGGTGTGCAATCTTCTGCAGGAGGAGAAGGAACACAAATTGAAGCATCAAGTGAAAGTGATGATGAAGACACACAGAAGACTAGAAGCATTCAAGAAATATACCAAGAAGGGGCTAGAAATATGTTTGCTAACTATGCTCTTATGACTAAGGTGATGCAGGTTGACACTCCAAGTACATATGAGGAAGCAAAAGGGAAACAAGAATGGGAAGAAGCAATGCAAGATGAATACAATTCTTTGATGAAAAATGGAACTTGGGAATTGACAACTCTTCCAAAAGGTAAAAGTGTGGTTGGCTGCAAGTGGACCTACAAAGTAAAGTTCACATCAGATGGAGCTATTGAAAAATATAAAGCAAGACTAGTGGCTAAAGGCTTCTCACAAACAGAAGGTATTGATTATACTGAAACCTTTGCTCCAGTCGCTAAAATGAGTTCAATTCGTACAATAGTTGCTCTAGTTGCAAAATTTGGTTGGAAAATTTATCAAATGGATGTAAAAAGTGCCTTTCTACATGGTGATCTTCAAGAAGAAATTTACATGCAACAACCACCTAGATTTGTTAAAAGTGGTGAAGAACATCTAGTGTGTAGATTAAAAAAATCATTATATGGTCTTAAGCAAGCACCAAGGGCATGGTACTCCAAAATAAATGAGTACTTTATAAATGCAGGATTTAAAAGAAGTAAAGCTGATCCAGATGTGTATGTAAAACATAGTGATGGTAAAGTTGTTATTATTGTATTGTATGTGGATGACTTGATTATTACAGGGGATCACACACATAATATTGAAATAATTAAGGATCAACTCAAACAAGCTTTTGAAATAACTGATTTAGGGTTGATGCACTATTTTCTGGGTATGCAAGTATGGCAAGAAGAAGGAAGAATCATGTTGTCTCAAACCAAATATGCTCTTGATGTATTGAAAAAATTTAATATGACTGACTGTAAAGCATCTAATACACCATGTGAAGTAGGCTTAAAGTTGAGTGCTAATTCTACTCAAAAGAAGGTGGATGGAAAATTATATAGACAATTAGTTGGGAGTCTTTTGTATCTCACCATAACTAGACCAGACATTGCATATGCAGTTGGTATTGTATCCAGGTACATGTCAGATCCACACATTGAGCATTGGAAAGCAGCTAAGAGAATATTAAAATATATTAAAGGCACTTATCACCTTGGAATTGAGTACAAATATGGAGGAGAACCAACATTAGTTGGATATACAGATTCTAATTATGCAGGTGATATTGATGATAGAAAATCAACTTCAGGGTACATGTTTCATCTTGGGTCAGGACCAATTTCTTGGAGCAGCAAGAAACAAGCAACGGTATCACTATCATCTACAGAAGCTAAATATGTTGGTTCATCAAAGGCATCTCAAAAAGCATTATGGCTTAGAAGACTACTTGAAGAAACTCAACATCCACAAGTTTGTCCAACTACTATATTCTGTGATAATCAGAGTACTATCAAGCTAGCAAAAAATCCAATTTATCATGCTAGATCAAAGCATATAGAAGTGCATCATCATTTTTTTCGTGATCTGATAGAAGATCAAGTGGTGGAGTTAAAATTTTGTGGAACAGAAAATCAAATTGCTGACATATTTACAAAAGCACTACCTGAAGTGAAATTTATCAAATTTAGAGACTTGTTAAATTTCAAGGAAGTTACTATATAGTAATCTTTTGTAATTATCTTCTCCAAATAAACATTATGGGGGGGTGTTGGAGATAATGTTTATTTCTTTATGGAAAGTTCCAGAATATGGAAACTTCCACCTCCAAATAGAAACATCTAGATTTCCCTTTCTACACTTCTCTTAGCCATTCTAAGATTTTCTAGAGATTTCCATGAATGTAATAAATATAGCAGCAAGGCTGCCATTGTAATTAATTAAGATTATCTATTTTCTGTGCAAGTTGCTGCTCAATACTTGATCCAAGTTTTTTCTTTTTTGCTGCACTCTGTTTCATTTCTAATACTCTGTTTTTTCAATAGTATCATACCTTGAATTTATAGGTAGAAGAGAGTAAAGATTTGAGAAATGTTGTTTTAATTTGATTCTCATTCCCCGCTCGGCTATAATAAACTCAACCGCCGATCTTTTATTTTTAGGGGCAGCAGCAACAGCAGCGGGAGGAGCGCTTGGCTTTGATATTTGCCTCGTTCAATTTTGAACTAGTCATCGATTTTTCTGAGAAGAATGAAACATCTCTTGTGCGAAGCCTGGACAATTTTTAATGAACCCACGTCATCGGCGTTTGGGTCGGCTTTTCTGTATGCGATGAACGCGCTTTATGCATACACATAATGTTGAGAATCAGGTGAGGAATTAACTGACTGTTGATCAAACCCATCTACCGTCAGCGAGTTTTCAGAGGAACTCGAATTCCAGGAAGATTCAGAAGTATCATAAAGAGGAGGAAGCTCATATTGTACGTCGTCCGTTATACCCGTTTCATATTCATAAACATCGTTATGGGAAACATCCTCGCTAGTTACCAGTGGAGAATCAATTCTACTATAAAGATCAAGGCCACTACAGAATCCATCGTAATATGTTTCCATTGCCTTGAATTGGTACTAAAAGGAGAAGACAATCATTTAGTACGATACTTTCTAACCATTTAGTACAATGGTGAGTGAAAACACGCTCTTTCTCTGGTTCAGGCATGCTATCTTTTTCTACTCTACTTAAATATCATCCACTTCAATGGTCAAACAGTCAATAGTTATTTTACATCTCATTCACAATAAAAAGTGGTAAATATTTGTCCTATTGAAGCTTGCGGTCGTTGACATGATGGCAGCAGGAGTGGCCATTGGAGGCCTTAACTGTGGTGTCTTTTGAAGGCGCCGGTGGTACTTTTGATGTTTCACTTCGTGTGATTTTGAAGGAGGATTGATGGAGTTGGGAGCGATGTCGTGGGAGCTTGAAGCCTGGAGGAGGGGCCAGTGCAATTACTGGTGGTGGTGGGGTCACGATGAATCAGTGATCGATGTGGTCATTGGAATCCTTGACTGTTAAAGAGTTCTATGGAGACTTCTTTACTTCGGGTGACATTGGCATGGCAGAGCATATTTGGGAGCAGAGTGGGATCAGGTGAGAAGAATGGTGTCGATGTAGAGGTTGGTATTGCAGAGGATCCTGATGCTTGAAGCTGCCAGGTGCTCGAGATGCTAGTTTAGTGTTCGAAGGTGTTATTCGAAGGGGATCTGGTTGATGTTGAGGGAGGCTTGGGTGAAACTGGCAGACCTGGTGGAGGTCCCATCCCAAGTGGCGAGGTTGATGTTGCTGGAGGCTTGGGAGAAGCTTTTGGACCTAGAGGTGGTCTTGTCACTGCAGGAGAGATGACGATGGTAGAAATATTGGATTTGGTTGACTTTCCTAATGGAAGGTCCGGTGTTGGCCATGTAGATGCAACCATTTGGGGGACATGGAGACATCTTCTAGTTTTATCTAGTATGATGGTAGCTGCCTAGGAAATGGTGCAGGAGATAGCGGTGGCCCTGGTAGTGTTGTTGCTATGGATGGCAGCCTAGATGGAGCTGCTGGTGTTGATGGCGCTGAGCGAAACCTTGGATGGTGGAAGCGCCTTTGGTAGAGGGGTTGTCTAGTGGCAGTGTCCTTGATGGTGGATTTGGTAGCAGTTTTTGGCTGGGAGCTGATGCTAGAGGTGACTATGGTTATGTACCTAGCATGGAGATTTTTGAAATCTCAGCTTTTGAGTATGGACATAAGTCTTCCTTGGATAGCCACGTAGGTGACGGTTTGTGTCCTTTCTTACCCCAATGGGCAGATCCTTTGTTGATCTTGCCAGTAATTCTCGCTACGGTGATTGGCAGATGTGATTGGGGACAACTTGTTAATGTACCTCACATTAAAAGGGAAAAGGCTATCCAGGCCTAGAAAAAGCATGGTGGCAAGGATGCCGGATGCCATACCATACATATGTACTTACACTTTGTTGGAAATCATAGTGTTAGAAATCATAATTAAATCATTAAGTGTTAGAAATCATAAAATTATGATTTCTAACAAGTACATATGTATGGTATGGCATCCAGCACCCATGCCCCCATGCCTTTTCTGGGGTTGGATAGCCTTTGTATGGCTACTCAGGTCAGTTGGTAGCCTTTTTGGGAATGACGTTTGATTGTTTTAGTGGTTCGTAATCATGTCTTTTCATCCTCCATGTGGATTCTCCCTCCTAGCCATCCGCCTTTTTCAAATTTTGGATGATTCATGTCTATCTTCATTGTAGTTCTGTGGGCCATTATGCTCCTTTTCCCTCTATAGGCCCCCTTTTTACTTCGGATTTGGGCTTTTAATATATCTAGTATGGGTGTTCTATGCCTTTTTTATTAGAAAAAATAGAAAGGAAAAGACAATCAGATTTGAATTGATATTAGAAAGAGAAGACTCTACCTCAGGGAATTTTTGTGGATGATTTGAATCGTCAAAAGAATCATCAATGTCAATTGAGTCCACAATAGAAGGAGAAATGTCAAGTATAGAATTGGCAGGACTCTCCTGAAACTTAACACTCCTCTCAATGAACAACTCAAGTGTGGTTGGGTGGAGTAGGAAATAACCCTTTATGTAATGCCATACTCATAATACTAAAGTTCTACATAAAAACCCTAAAAAAAATTATTTATTTAAAAGATAAGCCTAACTTAATTGTGGACAAATTAGTCCTTTGGATTATTCTTCTTTAGACTCCTTTACACATCTCGATTTGACTAAAATGAAACTTATGAAAAACCAAAATCAAATTATTTATTTCTCAATATTGAAAACTCTACATTAATTTAACTTAAAAGAAAAAGAAGGTATGCTTAATTTGAAAGAGTTTCCCCTCTTCATAGACCACGAAAGCAAAACTCTTGTTATTGTTTAAATTACAAACTTATGACAACTTTTATGTAAGGGGGTAAAGTAAATACAGGTCACTCCCTAATATTATCGGTAACAACCAATATGCACCGATACAGATAAAAAATGTGTTTCACCTAAATTACCCCTATTACCAACCTTATGTTAGAAGAACAATAATGTATATGCCTAACCTTAATGTTATCAAACAAAATATACTTTATAATTTATTACTTGAATGTTTAAATGTTATATATACAGTTTCAAAGGGGCGCTTAGGGTAAAACAACCATGAATTAATCATAAAAGATAAAAGACATTTTTTTCCCAACTGGGCATGCTTTTGTCAGATGTTGTAATTGCAACTGCCCTCACAGACATGTATACAAAATGTGGAAATATAGACAAGGCACGTGAACTATTTAACATAATACCTCAAATAGATGTCATCTCATGGAATGTCGTGATTGCAGGATATTGCAAAATGTGGAAGTGTAGACAAGGCACATGAATTGTTTGACACAATGCCTCAAAGAAATGTGTTCTCATGGGATCCCTTGATTGCAGGATATTCACAAAATGGATTTGTTGAAAAGGCTTAAGAAACTTTCAAGCAAATGCAATTGGTTGGTGCAAATCCAGAAACCTTTGCCAACATCCTCCCAGCCCGTGCCAAGTGGGAGCTTTGGAACAGGGTATGGACATCCATCAAAGCATAAAGGATAGGTGAATTTTGTTAGATGTTATAGTTGCTACTACTTTGGTAGACATGTATGCAAAATGTGGAAGCATAGACTGGGCACGTGAGCTATTTGATAGAATGCCTCAGAGAAATGTGGTCTTATGGAATGCTATTATTGTAGGATATGTAGAAAATGGATTTGTTGACAAGGCTTTAGAAACATTCAAGCAAATGATATTGGCAGTTGTAAAGCCAGCATCCTTCCTAAATGTGGAAGCATAGACAAGGAATGTGAACTGTTTGACAAAATGCCTCAAAGATACATCAATGCATAATGGAAGGGGGATTTTTGTCAGATATTATAGTTGGAAATGCTCTGGTAGACATGTATGCAAAATGTGGAAGCATAGACAAGGAATGTGAACTATTTGACAAAATGCCTCAAAGAAATGTTATCTCATAGAATGCCATGATTCTAGGATATGCACAAAATGGAGTTTGCAAGGATGTTTGCAAAATCATTGAATTAACAAAGCACTTTGGAACATATCCTGACATTATAAGCTTTTCTTGTGTTCTATGTGCATGCAACCATGCAGGTTTAGTGGATGAGGGTTGCACATGCTTCAATTGCATGAGTAGCCCTTATTGCATTATACCTACAATTGATTGTTATGTGTTCTTGGTTGACCTTCTTGCCCATGCTAGCTATCTTGAGGACACCCTAAACTTTATCATTAAGATGCCAATTAAACTTGTGGTGATTGTGTGGATGTGTTTTCTTGGCACTGCAAATCACATATGAATATAGGCTTAGGAGTACTTACAATGACGTCGCTTTTTTGTTTGGACCCTACAAATACACTGTGACTTATGTTCTCTCAAAGATCCATGAAGAAGTGGGTAGGTGGTGTAAGGTTCAAATGGTAAGGAGATTGATGAAAGATAAAGGAATTATAAAGATCCCTAGATGCAGTTGGATTGAAGGCCATAAAATGGTACATGCTTTTTGTGTAGGAGACATATCACATCCACAAACATAGGAGATCTGTGTAAAGTTGGAGAAATTGGCTTGGGAGATGAAGGCAACAAGGTATTTTCCATATTCAAGACATTTACTTAGTGATGTGGAAAAGGAGGGAAAAAAATTATTTCTCTACCACCATAGGGAAAAGTTGGCAATTGCTTTTGGTTTGTTAGACACCCCCCTAGAACAACTATTAGAGTTGTTAAGAGCCTTAAAGTATGTGTTGATTGTCACAATGCAATGAAGTTTATCTCCAAGATTGTTGCAAGATAAATTGTTGTGAGAGATGCAAATTGTTTGCATCATTTAAGGCTAGGAGAATGTTTTTTGGACATTATTGGTGATGCTAAATAAGTGATCTAGAAAATAGGCTCACACTATAATAATGTGCACCATGTCAGACCTGCACTAATAATAAAGGAACAAGGTTGTATTTTTAGTTACTAGAGAAAATAGTTTGTTTTTGTTTTGAGTATTTGGAAATCTAGACTATGACATGTTGGCTTCATAAAATTAGATGCGTAGAGTGCAATGGAGATCACTACTTATATACACTATTTGGGTATCTTTCAAAGACTTATTTTATGATAACATGGACGTTTAGTTGAACTATTTTCATAAAACCTACATATGTATGAAATGAAAAGTTGGAGGAAGAGGTGGAGAAAGAGTGAAAAATAAAAGGTGAGGAATACTTCAAGTAAATGGAAAGATGCTTAAACATCAGGAAATGGGAGAGGAGGGCTCACAATTAGCCTTGCCATTTTGTATAGTCCTTTCATTTCAATTAACTATATTGTCTTTTGCCTATGTTAGGTTAAGCATTCAATTACACATTCTAGATTCAATATGTAATTTTATATAAGTGTGTGTAGATTTTGTGTCATTTATGGCTAGATATTTCTAATGTTGTTTCACATGTGCTTGATGAGATAGCTAATAGATTTGTGAATTCATGGATATTTTTTATTTAATTTGTTTTCAATTAGAGAGAAACCACTATAATTTATAATGAAGAAGTAAAAAAAATTACAAGTGTGTTTATGTTGTAATAAGTGGTTATGCATGGTACTTGAAAAACTCTCATAATGAGGTTTATAGATTGATGTTAGAGAAAAGAGAATAACATTTGTAGATGAAAAAATAAAATAATGATTTATATCACATTCTAATTGCACATTCGTGGCATTACAAAATTGTGCATGATGAGATTTATAAATTAATACTAATGAGATGAGGGTTTGAAGGTGGTTAGAAGAGAGAAATATAGGTCATTTCATAAGTGTGTGGAGTGACAATAGGATTTAAAACAAGAGGAACTCAAATTGATGAGTGGAATTTTATAAAAAGACAATGGAAGATTTCATAGGTTTGAAAGCAATATTATAATTATATTCATAAAATAGTCAAATTGACTACTTTATTCACTTGTTCAAACCTAACAAATGGTAGTAAAGTTAAATTCCATTTGGTAAGATAAGAATTCAATAATTTTGCACTAGTCACATATCTAGCAAATGCTAGTGAAGACTAAATTCCATATGCCACATCTAATGTTTGTTTACAATCCTTAATCACAACTACATTAAGAATCTTGAATTCTTATACTTGATGCATGCCAAAATTTAATAATGAGGGATTCATTTCATAACATCCAAAGACTTATGAGTCGTGGCTAACATTTTTTTTAGTTGACTTAGAAATAGAACATTATCATAAGCATACATGTTTGTATACAATGAAAGCAAGAAAAACAGTTTTTTTTTAAAGAATATAGAATGATGAACTTTAATTCTTCATCTCATGCAAATGTATTTGACAACTTTATGATTATAAGAAAACATACATTTCTAGAAGTTATTATAAGTCTTTTTACTGAGTGGATTTTTAATGTTTACAATAGAAGAAGGGAATTTGTTATGAAGCACCTTCTATTCTTATAAAAAACTAATTCACTTTGTAACTATCACTAATAGTATCACACTTGAGGTCCCAAGGGACATTTAAAATTATAAATGAATATTTTTGTCTATGCATTATAACAGTAGGCAACATTTAAATGGAAGCAACTCCATTGTCATTAAAAGTAAAAATAATTATATAATAATCCCATAGATTACAATACATAAGTGGGAAATATGGTAGTGGTTCTTTATATCATGTGATATAAAATGTTCCCATAGATTAGATCCTACATCTGACATGAAGCACATTGCCTAAGAGACTTGCTTGATAGTTTGGATTAAGCTCCTAGCGGTAGATTTAAGGACATTGTAATATCTTCTCACTATGGCTCACCATTTTTGTTTTGTGGATATGCTCTATCTAGAATATTAAAATTTGTTCCCTCTTCATTATTGGTGAGTGCTTTGGTATAGGTGGAATGGCCTTTGGAAGTAGCTTAGGGATGAGGAAATGCTAGGATTGCAAGGTGGAGGCATCAAAATAGAAAGGTAGGAGTTCAAAGGAGAGGGTGGAGAGCACCGAGATGGATAGTTTCATCTCGTGCCTAGAAAGGGATATTATTGATGTAGAGCAGGGGTTAAACCATTAAACAAACTCAATAAATCCACCTTTTGATTCTTGAACCAACAAACAATAGGCATTCCTTCACAACTGCTCCTTTAGCCTAGTAGCCCTTCAAAAGTGGGTTTTCAAGCCTAACTTTCTTATGAGGACTCAAATCCAAAAAACAAACACCATTACAAATACCCTTTTGGCTATTTCACAACATATCTAGATTTGGGATAGGGTTACTTTGGATTAGAACCCTCTAAAATTGACTGTTCCTCTGCAACTAGGTCAAATTAGGCCTCTTTTACAAAGCAACTAAATCAAAACTAAAACCCACAACACAAAACTCAACTTCAAGACTTTCCTCAGGTCACATAGGGTCTAAAACTACCATTTTTATCAATTGGAACAATACCCACATTTTCTTTTTACAAAACCCTTCTTCTAGCTACTCAAACAAGCCTAATACATAGGAATATTAGGCTAGGGTCTCTTGAAATCCTACCTTATCACCATCCCCTACTCTTGCAAACACTAAAAACACAAAAAGCAACTTAAATCCTTCCATCCCACCAATTTTCATGTTTTTCCACTGGTGGAATGGCTCAAATTTTCATTTTTTTCTTTCAAACCCTAGCTACCTAGGCTTTACAGGTAGTTTTTACAAACTCGGCTCTAACTTACTCCAATCCTGATGAAAATCAACCAAACCAAGATTAAATGAAATCTAAGTCATAGCTCTACCACATGCACTTTTTTTTGGAACATGACCATACTGTACTTGGCCGTACAAGTCATGGGAACAGTAAAAAAACACAGAAAATTTACAGAAAATAGAGTTTTTCTTTATTGCTTTTCTCCAAAAATGACTTCAGAAACATGATTCAAATTCCTTATCTCATATTTACACACTTTCCACCAAAAAACAACCAATTCTACTGACTTTTCACATCCTTGACCTTTCAAGTTCCATTGAACACCAAAAAAATGTCACTTTTGCAACTTTTAAACTTTCCTAAATGAACCCCATGACAAAAACATTACACATGGTCTTATTAGACCTTATTACAATCCAAAAGATGACTCAAAACACAAAAATTAACATTTGGCCTTATTTAAAACATATAACTAGGTGCCCCTGCACCAATTACAGATCTTGATCTCTGCTCCCAGTTCAATGTATCTAGGAATTGGCCAAAGAGATGGGCAGGGCTTCATGTGTGGGCATTAAAGAAGCCCTAACCAAGTTGCTATTGGATCCTAGACTATCCTTGGGAAGGTAAAACATGTTTGATGTGTGTCAGTTAGTTAGTTGTGTGGCCATGTTCTCCTTTCTTATAGGTACTTATCTTCTCCATGTTGACATTGAAGGTATCATTCACAAGTCTAAGATCTTATTTAACTATTATATTGACCATTTCCATTATTTGAAAATAAAAAATCTAATATGTACAAAGGCATGCAATGTCAAACTATCATTGGAAAGTAAGTTTAATATTTCCATTTACTATGAGGAGGATGACCTAATTGAGGTCCCTCCACCCACAAAACTATAAAAATATGTAAAGTGTAAAGCTTATCATGGTGCCTTAGTTAGGACTGCATAATTTGCCTAGCCACCTGCACAAGACTAGAAACATTATCACTAATTTCATACATATTGGAGGAAGGGTTGTGGTCGTTTGCCCTTCCCTCTAGATATATGGTTTCTTTTTGGTAATCTAGGTTGTTTGTTGTGCTGGTGTTATATGCTTCGAGGCTTGATAGGGGATTTTGTGTGGGTAGGCTTCTTTTTGCATAGAAGGTCTTAGGGATATTTTTGCACGATGAATTATCATTTTCTATGTAGGTCTCAAGTGATTGTATGGAAATGGTTTATCATGTTATAACCTAATTCAGCTCTTGGTTAGCTATTAATGTAATTAGTGTAAGTCTTTTCTTTTTCCTAAATTTGAATTTAGTGAGGATGGGCATCATGTATTCTATTGTGTGAGGTTAGCTCTACATTGAAGATTTTATTTTAGTTAGCTAGATCTCTAAATGATAAGATTAGGACATGTATAATTTCAAATTTGGATGGATCTAGTGAGCTCATTTATACAATGAACCTAGGCTTTTAATGTTCATTTTTTGTGGCTCATGGTGCCTAACCCAAGTA
Organism: Cunninghamia lanceolata; assembly: GCA_027924645.1. NCBI lineage: Eukaryota > Viridiplantae > Streptophyta > Pinopsida > Cupressales > Cupressaceae > Cunninghamia > Cunninghamia lanceolata. The sequence continues at coordinate 11,030,597 of BSBN01001020.1, read as the reverse complement.
TATAAACAAAAAAAAATCAATTTACATCAAATTCTATATAAAATTTATATCAATTTTATATATTTTTAAATCTAAATTATATTTAAAATTGATCCAAAATTTATATAAAATTGATCGAAATTTTAATAAAATTGATATATATTATTAGATTATAAATTGATATAAATTTTATATACTTTAGTTGATATTTAAATGCTAAATTTGATATATTTAAAATTTAAAATTTAAGTTTCTAAAATTATTTTTAAAAATTTATTTAATTTTTAAATTTACCTAATTTAAATTTCATTTATTAAAGTGTTTAAAATTTATAATTTTTTAAATTTTCATTTATAGAGATGACACACTTTAGAGATTGTGAGATACATTAGCACATATAGAACAAACAATTAATAACACATTTGTTCTTCCTAACTACTACTAAGACCATAACCAAAATGAAGACTTTGATGGATCAAGTTGAGAACCCTTTAGATGGCCTAATCACACCCCCTGTTAGGTTGAAAACCTAAAGAGGAAGCCAAATAGAGGCTTATGGTGAAAACCTACAAGGGTGCCATAAGCAAAGTTTATCCCAAAGATCCCATATCCAACATTATGTTGCAAGGGAACACAAGATATGATGTAGAACACAAGAACCAATTGTGTGATAGGAGCAAGTGCTTTATGGTATCCATAGAAGGTCACAATTGTACAAGAACAGTGCTACTAGCATGCCCCTACATCTTAGGAAGCTATATAGTAATAAGCACTTACTACATATATGTAAAAGGGGGATGTAAAATAGATAGGGATACGATATGAATGTAATGGATAGCATGTAATTTATAAAATAGAAAAGATAAGCATGCATGAGAGATATGAATGTAAAAGCATAATGACTATATAATATATATTATATTAAATATCAAAGGAATCGTATATATGGTTCTATCTTATGATGCCTATGGATGCATATGTGTATTATTTGTTTTAATTTGGTTCATATCTTACCACATATGCATATTATTCTTCCTTATTGTATCACACTAAAGTACAACATGCATGTGTATGGCCTAAAAAATTAGTAGTAGATGATCAACAAGACTACCATAAAGTCACAAGAATAACAAGGTATCCTTAGGACAGCACTCAAATAATTCCACTATCACCAACATGTTGTCAACATTGATTTGGTCCCACAATATGCACAAAAAAAAATATGGCTATTGTCACCCTTACACTATATGTAATTCAAGTATTTTTCAAGAATGCATTCATTGTCAACATGGTCAAACAATTTGGAGTTGTTGGAAATTAAGAGAGGTTATTGTAGATGGACCTAACATCCACCTGTAGGTGCAAACAAAACATTCCCCAGGCCTCCACTAGCATTCACCCACTCACCCCAACATGTTGGCACTATTGATTTGATCCCATGAGGTGTAGAATGAAAAATATGACTATTGGCACCCTCATACTAAATGTAATTTAAGCATTTTGCAAGAATGCATTTCTTGTCAGTATAATCAAATGTTTTGCGGTCTTTGGAAATTGAGATAGGTTATTGCAGATGGACCCAACATCCACCTATGGGTGCAAACAAAATATTACTAGGTGTCATAGATTCCAAGAAGGGTCGAGACATCTGTGTAATGAAATAAGGCCTCCATTAGCATTCAACCACCCACCTTGACATGTTGGAACCATCAGTTTCATCCTATGAGCTACATAATGAAAAATGTGACTATTGACACCCTTACACTGAATGTAATTCATGTGTTTTGTAAGAATGCATTCATTGTTTGCATAGTGAAATAGTTTGGAGTTGTTTGAAATTGGGAAAGATTATTGTAGTTGGAATTGACCTCCACCTGTAGGTGTAAATAAAACATTCCTAGGTGCCACAAATTTCAAGAATTACTATGTCAAATTTTGACACCTTTTTGCTCTTAGGGCTCTTAAGAGACTTTTTTCAGTCTGATGTAGCCCATAAGGATTGGGACACCTAGGGAATAAAATGAGGTCTCCACTAATATTCATCTACCCACCCCAACATGTTGGCACCATTTTTCATATCCCATGAGGTGTAGAATGAAAAATATGACTATTGGCACCCTTATGCTAAATGTTACAATTCAAACATTTTGCAAGAATGCATTCATTGTCAGCATGCTCAAATAGTTTGGAGTTGTTGGAGACTGACTATAGGTTATTGTAGATGGACTTGAGATCCACTTGTAGGTGTAAACAAAACATTCCTAGGTGCCATGGATTCTAAGAATCATCTTGTTAAAGTTTAACACATTCTTACTATTAGTGCTCTTAAGGGATTTTTTCAATCTATTGTAGCCTGAAAGGATCAAGACACCTGGGGAATGAAATGAGGCCTCCACTAGAATTCACCCACCCAACCTGATATGTTGGCATCATTGGTTAGGTTCCACGAGGTGTAGAACAAAAATATGACTATTGGCACCCTTACACTAAACACAATTCAGACTTTTTGCAAGAATATATTCATTGTCAGCATGGTCAAATGGTTTGAAGTTGTTAGAAATTGAGATACATGTTATTAATCCCCCACTTGATTTTTATGACTTCCTTTGAACTGATTTTGATAATATTTTGACTCATGAATCTATTTAAAAGATAATAAGATTATCTTAATGATACAAGATGACCACTTTCTTGCAAGGTAACATCCTTGTTGGCATGGTATGACCAACAATCATTTTAGTCATTACAATATTTAGTGACATGTTTCTTAGTTTAGTTGATAGGCCAGTCTCTTTAACTAGTTTTCTTTCATGACATTTCTCTTCCTTTTTTAATAGTTCAAATGACTTGTTGACAACCCTTTACTTGGATATAATAGTCTTCTTTTCTTGTATGCAACCCTATCCAACATTGGGACAATCTTTCATAATCATGACATTCATTTTTATTGCATCCTATGACTAATATGACAATACTTTAGGTGGGTGGGGCACTCTTAGGATTGTGAGTGATGTATATGACTATCTATAGCTTATTAGGACAGTCCTTACAACCATTTAACCATCCTATTTTAGCAAGACTATTTTATTAGTCTAAGAAACATGGCAATCCTCTTGAGTGTTGGGTGATTGTACTCTTACATAGTATTGCAACTGAAGGATGAAATCAAGAGTTGAGTAAAATAGGTCATTAATGTAATGTCTATCCCTCAACTTCTTTGCCAACCTAAAGTTACCATGAAGGCCTTTAGGAATCTTTGAATGAATGGATTTTTAGTCAACTAAGAGAATAAATTCCTTTGAATTTGTCATCCTTTTTAGTACCACTTAAGGTCAAATATTACCTCAATTGATTTGTTGTAATTTTAAACTAATTAGATAAAAATATGCTAATCAATATAATTTTTGATCTATAACATTATTGTTCATAACTAAAATATATTCACTTAGAAATCTGACTCAAAGAGGTAAGATACATAATACTCTCAAATCCAGCCATATTGACTTTAAGAAAAAAATTATTGTTAATTCTCATGACTCAAATTACATGATATTATGATAACAATACTTCTTAATAGGGTGTAATATTTTCTTATATAGCTTATATTGTCAAAAAGGATTTACATGCAATATCATCTTAAATTCTCTAAACTGACTACACATGCATCATCTTAGAGTCTAAAATGATTATACATTCAACTTTTAAGTGTCAAAGTAGGAATACATGAACACAAGGAAAACATGTGTTGATGAGGAGAGTCCACTAATATCAAATGATCCACTATGACCATCTATTTCATGTGGTTGTTAGTTGAGAAGTGTGTGTAATCAAATGCTCTGTCAAAGTTATTATTCAACTACGATACATAGAACTAGGAGTAGAGATAGAGATTTTTAATCTCCCTTTCTAGACATGAGATGAAATTTTTCACCATCCTGGTGCTCTCCACCCTCTCCTTTTATCTCCCACCTTTTTGTTTTGATGTCCCCACCTTGCAATCCTAGCATTTCCTCTTTGCTAAGCTACTTTGAAAGGCCATTTCACCCAGACCAAAACACTCGCCCATAATGAAGATGGAATAAATTCACCATTCTAGATAGAGCATATCCACAAAACAAAAATGGTGCCATAGAGAGATGATATTGCAGTGTCCTAAAATATGTTGCTAAGAGCTTAATCCAACCTATCAAGCAAGGCTCTTCGTCAATGTGCTTCATGTCATCATGCAAAAACAATTATTGTTCAGTCTCTTGTGATGCAAGGTCCAATCTATGGGATCATTTTATATCACATGATTTAAAGAACCACTACCATATTGCCCACTTTTGTATTGTAATCTAAGGGATTATTTTATAATTATTTTTATTACAATGGTGTTGCTTCAATTCAAATGTTGCCTACTATTATAATGCATATACAAAAATATTCATTTATAATTGTAGATGTCCCTTGGGACCTCAAGTGTGATACTATTAGTGATAGTTACAAAGTGATTTAGTTTTTATAAGAATAGAAGGTGCTTCATAACAAATTCCCTTATTCTATTTAAACATTAAAAATTGACTCATTATAAAGACTTATAATTGTTGGCAAGAGACACTAAGCGGCTTCATGAGTGTTGTCATTGATGGCAACAAAGTCCATCCCACACATCTGCAGGACATGGTGTGTCTATACCAGAAGTTAGATTGAAGAGTATTTTGGTCCGGTGACCAAGAACATAGCATGCAACAAGGTCCGACAATTAGGTCCAGATCTCTCAGGGGAAGTATCTCAGTAAAGTGCAGACTTGGAGAAGTCAAGAGGAGTACCATGACTAATATATTCCAGAGATTGAGCCTCCGGTGATGAAAGAGTGAAAAGTTATAAGTACCTGAGTGTTGGGTTCCTGTTTGGCAGAGTAGGCTGAGGAAGACCTGACCAGTAGAGCATCAGAGCTTAATCTGGATGAGATATTGATGGTGATCAAGTTTCTTGAAGTATCATTCATGATTGGCTGACATAATTGATGACTTCTATAAGCATCTCTTTGATACGCATCACTTGGTAAGCAAGGATTCAGCCGACAGACCAGAGTTTGGGAAAATATTGAGTATTCAGGATGCCAACTAGAAAATGTTGAAATCCTTTGTGCGGATATATATACCAGATGGATTTCGATGAGAAGGTGTGTGTGGTGTGTTGTGTAGTGTGAAGAAAAGCAGAAAGTAGTGTGGAAGCAATAATACAGGTCCAGTATGTGATAGGATAGCAACACCAAAGAAGAGGAAGAATGAAGTGCAGTAGACAAGTGTATTGAGCCTAACCAAAACTGAACCTTAGCATGTATGGATGCTTCTCATCAGTTCAAGTATCTTGTTACTATCTTTGTACCTTGTAGACAGTGAGTCTCTTATAGGTAGTGAGCCTCTTGTGAGCAGTGTGCTCAGGCAGTGAGCCCTAATTGGCAAGTGCCATTTTGTACTTCTATTCTTTTAATAGAGAATACAATCTTGGGTTAGTCACCCCATAGTTTTTTCCCTTAACAGGGTTTCCACGTCAAAATCATTGTGTTATGTGTATTGATTTTGTTTCTACTTTCATGGTTATCGATGCTTATTTGTTTTGATGCTGCACTAGTTATTAAAGAAGAATAGAAAGTTAAATTAATTAAGATAACTGATTTGCCCCCCCTCTCAGTTTTCAACAATTGGTATCAGAGCTAAGTTCCTCCAAACAGAGCCTAACAGCTTGAGGAAGATCTAGGAATTCCAATGGATATGTATGGTATGAGGGAACAACTTCAGATTGCCCTTGATGATCTTGAACAATCTCACTTTGAAGTCAATAACTTGAGGGAAAGACTCAAACAAGTTGATGATTTCATAAATGAACTAAAGGAGAAACTGAGTATCTCTATGAAAAAGAGAAAGGAACTTCTTCAGCAATTAGCAAGTCAAAGTGAAGCTCATGATACTAATGAAGATCTAAATGAGAAGAAGAAACTATGTGAGAAGCTATCAAAAGAGGTCATTATGGTAAGACATAAAATGGAATTAGGGGTTATGAAATTCACCCAAGAAATTGAAGAGAAAAGAAAGACTGAATACAATCTAAAACAATCTCTCAAGGAGAAGTTAGAAGACTACCACAAAATGGATAGAATAATCAGACATTTGGAATCTGATTTTGAAGAAGCTAGAGATAATGAAGAACAACTTGAGAATCAGATTGACACTTTAAAAAGGGAGCTTCAAACAACAAATGAATACAAAGAGAAATTCAAGGTAAGCTCTGCTCAGCTTGAAGTTCTTCTTGAAAGCCAAAAGAGAGTAGATGACAAGCAAGGCTTGGGGTATGAGAAAGGGGAAAGCTCTGGATCTGGTCAGAAAAATTTTGGATTAGGAAATCCAAGGAGCAGGCCTAGAAGACCTCCGGTAAAGCAACCAAATGCTCAAAGATATCCATCCTTCAATGGATACTGCCACAATTGCAATAACTTTGGTCATAAAGCAAATCAATGTAGAAGAAGAATGAATTAGAAGAACTCATCCTTCTCCGGACAGTGTTTTAACTACAAAAGGTATGGTCACAAATCTCAAGAATGTAGAAATTTACAAATGAACAATTCATTCAATGGTAGATGCTTTGCATGTAATAGAATGGGACACATGGCTAATCAATGTAGATCAAGAGGATATTAGTCAAATCTACAAAGAAATGTTGTTTTCTACAATTACAATAGATTCAATCATATTGCCAAATTTTACAGAAGTAAGAATCAGGATAAAAGGGGTCTAGTGCATCATAATCAAAATCAAGACAAAGGAAAAGGAAAAGTAAATGCGGATGAAATTCAAAGGGAGATGAACAAGATTTGGGTAAAGAGAAGTACATAAGATATTGGGGATGGATCTGTACTAGAATCTGGTGTTGATATTCCTTCCAGAAACTAAATAAGATGAGCTCTGGCTCAGGGGGAGTCAAAAAGGAAAACAAATTTCCCCAGCTAGATAATTGGTGCCTGAAATTAGCACAAGGGAAGTTGCGGATTAAAGGGTTCTTAGAGAAACATCTAAAGAAGACTTGGTAAAGATATGAAAGATCCGCAAGAAGATTTGAAGAGTCTAATCTTCCAAGATTGATCCAGTTTGAGAGTCTTTCAGTATAAGCTAGATTTTCACAGTTTGATCCAGTGTGATTCTAAACTGAAACATCTTGATCTGTGGATAAAGAGGATGATTCAAGGAAAGCAGATACATTAATATTCATCACTAAAAATAGATCTAAGTACATCTTAGTGATCCGAAAAGATCTCTCTCATGATAAGGCAACTGGAATAGCTTAAGTTGTGCATTTATTACAAAATGAAATTAGGGTTTGCTTAGAAATAAAAGGGTTCATTTGTTCATCATTTGCACATTTGCATTAGTGAAAAAGATAAGAAGAGCTCTGTAAAGAAGTTTGCTTCATCCCTTTCAAGGATCAATCATAGAATTCAATTCAACCGGTGATCTTTTCAGCTCTTTTCGTGAACCCTAGAGGCGTAAAAGGTACTTTTCACTCCTGTAAATCTCTCTCTGAATTTGTTGAAAGATGGCTACTCTGAATGTTGTCAAAATCACTGATAGGCCACACCCTAAGTTCAAGAAACATCCTTATAAATCTCTGGAAGTAGATCCTTTAGGTGCCTTTTTAAGTATTCTGCATGGGGTTTTGCATGCTGAAGATGTTAGGGCATATATTCACGCAAACATTGAAGAATTTGGTGAATCCAAGATGATGGACATCTATCACAAGGAACTGACAAATGAGTCACTTGAACTTAAACCTCAATACAAGGCCATCTGGGATAAACATTTTGGACAGTGCATTCATTTCCCCTATTTTGCAAAAGATGAATGGGTCCGGTATATTCTGAGCAGAGTGCATGACAACTTCATATGGTTGATAAGGCCATTTAAGATCACAAAGGATGCAATTAGGGTGGTGACCGGATTACACTCATCCAGTGGGTTACCTACTCTCAAATCAGTCAGAAACCAAACTATGAGTGAGGCTACCAGATCTAAATTTGATCAAAGAGTAATGACAATTGACGATATCATAGATCCAGATATCAAGTTGGCCGCCATGATAATTGGCTACAAGATATATCACTCCAACAGAGAGAATTCTATATCTGAAACAACGATTTACACTACTTATGAAATGTTAAGAAAGAATGCTGACTATGATCTCTATGAGCTCCTTCTAAACCAACTTTTGGAGATTTGTAGAAGATAAAGAAGGATAAGAAGAATTCTTTCAAATATGGTGGCTTGTTACTCGGTCTATTCTTCTATTACATGAATGAGCTATCTGGATCTAGTGGCTGGATATGGCAAAATGATAGACCTATTGCCATACAAATCAGGGATTATTTGTATGGGCTTGGTGATGCCAAGGCACAAAATACAGCACTGTGGGGTTACTTCAAAAACTTCCAAAGCTTGATGCAGGCCAGAGAAAGAATCCCCCAATCATTGGTTGAGAAATACAAGGATACAGTGTGCTTTATGGTAGACACTGATCAATGCCTAATGGAGGCAGTGGAGCCAAGGACAGTCTGGGTCATGCCAATGGGGTATGAATTAGATGAGAAAATTGTAGAGCTACATGTTCAACACATGCTAAGTCAACCCAAGGATCCCAAGGCAGAAAGGTTTGGAATCTTTCAAGAACTTAGTGTAAAAGTTCATGTTGAACTAAGACAACCTGAGATCAAGAGAAAAGTAAGGAGGGAAGTAGAAGAATTTTCCAAGAGGCATGGAATTTCAAAGGAGGCACTTGATGCAAACAGAGAGAAGATGAAAGGGTAGAGAAAGAAAGTGCTCCGGTGCAAGCCCCCTCCCAGACCAGATCCTCCAAGAGCTCTGCACCTACCACCTCTAAGAGCCAAAAGGCATCAAAACTGAAAGTCAGGACATCGGGAAAAGGAGAGAAGAGAACTAAGACAAAGGCCACAAGGTCTTACATTAGTTAGAAGGATGATGAAGAGATAGAATCTGATGAGTAGATCAAGAAAATGAAGAACAAGAAGAAGAAATCTGGTGAACCCTCTACTGGTCATAACAAGGAAGCAGAGGCAGAAGAGTTTGTTGAAAGGCCTACTCTATCCATTGATGATGTAGTCAACTCAGTCACTATGGATGGGAACCTAAAACCAATGACCGAATTCTATGATGAATATAATGAAGATGATCAGAAGATCTTGCAAGAAGCTACAGTCAGGTATCTGAATATCTATAATAAGGCATTCTTGCAATCATATCTCTAATTCCCAAGAGCCTAGAGAAGGAACTAGAAATAAGGAAGAACAATGCTAAGGCAAAGGACCTTGAGATATAGGAATAGATAGCTATTCAGCTCTATCCTTCAATCACTCAGAAACAAATGAATATGATCTTCAAAGATTGCAAGGATGAGTTCTGGAGCAAAGCTAGAATGAATCAACTTATGCTTGGAGAGACTGACAAAGTGGCAAAAGAAATAGAAGACATCCTCCGGAATGCATACAAAAGATTCAATATTCCTATTATAGAGGACATAAGTGATGAACCTTCTAATGTCGAAGGACTAACCATATCAAAGGAAGATCCTACAAAGGAAATTGCTGAAGAATCAAAGGAGATAAGTGAGGAGAAGACCAAGGACCTAGATTCCTCTGTTCTGGAAGAGGAAGTCCATGAAGAAGTTAATATCTCTCATCCAGATTCCCCAGCAAACTCTTGATCTAAAGGAGAAGAAAGATTAGAGGAGAAAATCAGTCAAGAAGAAGAGGTGAAGGAAAGAGAAGAAGATCAAACAGAGAAGATCCTAGGAGACAGTTCTAAGACTACAGAAGGAAAGAAGACTTTGTCTCTGGCAAGAGGCACTGCAAAAACTGTTATTTAGATTTCTTGAACAAAGAAATGATGGAGATTGATGAACCGGAACTACTTTAAGGACCATTCAATTTTGACTCCCTCTCCCCGGTTCAAACAATGAAGATAGCTTCCTTTTCCCAAGCAAATGCAAAAGAAAAACTCCTGAAGTCTCACATGGAAGACTGTGAGTTAATAGAAATTGCATCTGGTGTGTTGGAGAAGATCATGCCATCCTTTCAGAAGGATCTTTCAGCTTCTTCATCCGGTAATCTAAAATCTCTTGTTAATTCAGTTAGCACACATTTTGATTCTTTGGAAAAAGTAGCAGAAGAGAAAGTCTGGAAAGAATTTTTGGATAAAAGATTCTCTGAGATACAAGGATTTATAACCAATGATAGGAGAAATATGGATATTGGGATAAAGAGCTTTGAAAATGCTCTTAAAGATGGTGGAGAAGTATATAAATTTTCTTTATCCTGGTCTAAAGTGACAAAGGATATTGAGTAGAAAGTGAAAGAACAAGAGGATAAATTGTCAAGCTTCTCTCAAAATTTTGATCCTCTCACCACATCCATAATAAACTAGGAATGTCAGACTATCGTAGTCTTAAATGATATAAAGAAGCTTGAGAAGGAGAGGAAGAATATAATAAGCAGGATGGGTGAAATTAGAGGGATGATTATCCTTAAATTAGAGACCATGCATGAGGCTCTAACTGATGCTCAAACCATAGCCTGGACCAGTGATCTGACAGATCTAAAGAGGGCAGAAGCTTTTGCATTCCTGTTGAGTGGTCACATCTCAATTTTGGAAAGGATGAAGTAGAGTTGGGCAACATAATTTATCTAGTTAAAGACAACTTTTGCAGATATACTTCAATATATGTAAGTATAACATGTATATATACTTATGTGGCTAAGTATAGTTGGATTGTTGGAGATTTTTGGTGTACGGATTCTACCCTTTGCCATTGATGTCAAAGGGGGAGTGAGTAGTAGTGAAAAATGTGGAATCTAGCTAAGGAGGAGCTCCAGAAAAGTGTACATTAGAATAGAGCATTAGCCAAAGGGGAGTATAGTGTGACACTTAGTCATTTTTCACTAAGTGTTGCCATCAATGCCAAAGGAGGAGATTGTTGGCAAGAGACACTGAGTGGCTTCATGAGTGTTGTCATTGATGGTACAAAGTCCATCCCACACATCCATAGGACATGGTGTGTCTATACCAGAAGTCAGATTGAAGAGTATTTTGGTCCGATGAGCAAGAACAGAGCATGCAACAAGTTCCGATAATCAGGTCCGGATCTCTTAGAGGAAGTATCTCAGTAAAGTACAGACTTGGGGAAGTCAAGAGGAGTACCATACTAATATATTCCAGAGATTGAACCTATGGTGATGAAAGAGTGAAAAGTTATAAGCACCTAAGTGTTGGGTTCCTATTTGGCAGAGTAGACTAAGGAAGACCTGACCGGCAGAGCATTAGACCTTAATCCGGATGAGGTATTGATGGTGATCAAGTTTCTTGAAATATCATTCATGATTGGCTAACATGATTGATGACTTCTATAAGAATCTCTTTGATACGCATCACTTGGTAAGCAAGGATTCAGCTGACATACCAGAGTTTGGGAAAATATTGAGTATTTGGGATGCCGACTAGAAAATGTTGAAATCCTTTGTGCGGATATATATACCAGATGGATTTTGATGAGAAGGTGTGTTGTGTAGTGCGAAGAAAAGAAGAAAGCAATGTGGAAGCAATAATACAGGTCTGGTATGTGACAGGACAATAGCACCAAAGAAGAGGAAGAATGAAGTGTAGTAGATTAGTGTATTGAGCCTAATCGGAACTGAACCTCAGCATGTGTGGATGCTTCTCATCAGTTCAAGTATCTTGTTACTTTCTTTGCACCTTGTAGATAGTGAGTCTCTTGTAGGCAGTGAGCCTCTTGTGAGCAGTGTGCTCGGGCAGTGAGCCCTAATTGGCATGTGTCATTTTGTACTTCTATTCTTTTAACAAAGAATACAATCTTGGGTTAGTCACCCGATGGTTTTTTCCCTTAATAGGGTTTTCCATGTCAAAATCATTGTGCTATGTGTATTGATTTTGTTTCTTCTTTCATGGTTATGGATGCTTATTTGTTTTGATGTTGCACTAGTTATTAAAGAAGAATAGAAAGTTAAATTAATTAAGATAATTGATTCAGCCCCCCTCTCAGTTATCAACAATAATAACTTAGAAATGTATGTTTCCTTATAATCATAAAGTTGCCAAATGAATTTGCATGAGATGAAGAATTAAAGTTCATCATTCTAGATTCTTTCCAAAAAAACTATTTTTCTTGATTTCATTGTATACAAACATGTATGCTTATGATAACATTCCATATTTAATTCAACTAAAAAAATTGTTAGCCATGACTCATAAGTATTTGGACATAATGAAATGAATCCCTCATTATTAAATTTTGACATGAATCAAGTATAAGAATTCAAGATTCTTAATGTAGTTGTGATTAAGGATTGTAAACAAGCATTAGATCTGTGGCATATGGAATTTAGGCTTCACTAGCATTTGCTAGATATGTGACTAATGCAAAATTATTCAATTCCTATCTTGCCAAATGGAATTTAACTTTACTACCATTTGTTAGGTTTGCACAAGTGAATAAAGTAGTCAATTTGACCATATTATGAATATAATTAAAATATTCCTTTCAAGCCTATGATGTCTTCCATTGTGTTTCTCTAAAATTCTCCTCATACCATTAAGTTCCTTTTATTTTAAATCCTATTGTCTCTCCAAACACTTATGAAATGCCCTATGTAGCTCTCTCCTAACCACCTTCAAACCCTCATCTCATTAGTATTAATTTATAAATCTCATCATGCACAATTTTTTAATGCCACAAATGTCCAATTACAATGCGACATAAATCATTATTTTATTTTTACATCTACAAATGTTATTCTCTTCTCTTAAACATCAATCTATAAACCTTATTATGAGAGAATTTTCAAGTGTGATGCATAACCACTAATTGCAACATAAACACACTTGTAATTTTTTTTACGTCTTCATTATAAATTATAGTGGTTTCTCTCTAATTGAAACCAAACAAATTAAAATCAATTTAAATTAAAAATATCTGCAAATTCACAAATGTATTAGCTATCTCATCAAGAAAAGGGATGTGAAACAACATTAGAAATATCTAACCATAAATGACACAAAATCTCCATACACTTAAATAAAATTACATATTGAATCTAGAATGTGTAATTAAATGCTTAACCTAACATAGGCAAAAGACAATATGATTAATCAAAACAAAAGAACTATACAAAATGGCAAGGCTAATTGTGAACCCTCCTCTCCCCTTTCTTGCTACTCAAGCATCTTTCCATTTAATTGAAGTGTTCCTCAACTTTTGTTTTTCACTCTTTCTCCACCTCCTCCTCCAACTTTTCATTTCATACATATGTAGGTTTTATGAAAACAATTCAAATAAATGTCCATGTTATCATAAAATAAGTCTTTGATAGATACCCCAATAGTGTATATAAGTAGTGATCTCCATTGCATTGAAGCCAACATCATAGTCTAGATTACCAAATACTCAAAACAAAAACAAAACCATTTTTTCCTAGTAACTAAAAATACAACCTTGTTCCTTCATTATTAGTGCAAGTCTGACATGGTGGACATTATTATAGTGTGAGCCTATTTTTCAGATCAATTCATTTAGCATCACCAATAATCCCCACAAAAACATTCTTCTAGCCTTAAATGATGCAAACAATTTGCATCTCTCACAACAATTTCTCTTGCAACAATCTTGGATATAAACTTCATTACATTGTGATGTCAATCAACACATACTTGAAGGTTATTAACAACTCTAATAGTTGTTCTAGTGGGGGTGTCTAACAAGCCAAAAGCATTTGCCAACTTTTCGCTATGGTGGTAGATAAATAATTATTTTTCCTCCTTTTCCACATCGCTAAGTAAATGTCTTGAATATGGAAAATTTACCTTGTTGCCTTCATCTCCCAAGCCAATTTGTCCAACTTTGTATAGATCTCATATGTTTGTGGATGTGATTTGTATCCTACACAAAAAGAATGTACCATTTTATGGCCTTCAATCCAACTACATCCAGGGATCTTTATAATTCTTTTATCTTTCATCAATCTCGTTACCATTTGAACCTCACACCACCTGCACACTTCTTCATAGATGTTTGAGAGAACTTAAGTTACAATATATTTTTAGGGTCCAAATAAAAAAGCAACGTTTCTATAAACACTCCCAAGCCTATATTCATATGTGATTTGCAGCACCAAGAAAACACATCCACACAACCACCACATGTTTAACTAGCAACTTAATGATAAAGTTTGGGATGTCCTCAAGATAGCTAGCATAGGCAAGAAGGCCAACCAAGCACACATAATGATCAATTGTAGGTGAAATGCAATAAGGGTTACTCATGGGATTGAAGCATGTGGAACCCTCATCCACTAAACCTGCATGGCTGCATGCACATAGAACACAAGCAAAGCTTATAATGTTGGGATACGTTCCTGAGTGCTTCGTTAATTCAATGATTTTTAGAACAGTCTTGCAAACTCCATTTTGTGCATATCTCAGAATCATTGCATTCCATGAGACCATATTTCTTTGAGCTATTTTGTCAAACAATTCACGTTCCTTTTCTATGCTTCCACACTTGCCATACATGTCTACCATAGCATTTCCAACTATAATATCTAACAAAATTCCCCCTTCCATTATGCTTTGATGGATGTCCATATCCTATTCCAAAGCTCCCATTTTGGCACAAGAAGGGAGGATGCTAGCTTTACAACTGCTAATATCATTTGCTTGAAAGTATCTAAATCCTTATCAACAAATCCATTTTTTTCATCCTGGAATGCCAATAATGGCATTCCATGAGACCATATTTCTTTGAGGCATTATGTCAAACAATTCGCGTGCCTTGTCTATGCTTGCATACATGTCTACCAAAGTAGTAGAAACTATAACATCTGACAAAATTCACCTATCCTTTACACTTTGATGGATGTCCATACCTTGTTCCAAAGCTCCCACTTGGCACAGGCTAGAAGGATGCTACAAAAGGTTTCTGGCTTTACATGAGCCAATTGCATTTGCTTGAAAATTTCTAAAGCCTTTTCAACAAATCCATTTTGTAAATATCCTGCAATAAATGGATTCTATGAGAACATATTTCTTTGAGGCATTCTGTTAAACAATTCATGTGCCTTATTTACACTTCCACATTTTACAATATCATGCAATCATGGTATTCCATGAGATCACATCTATTTGAGGTATTCTATCGAACAGTTCACATGCCTTGTCTATGTTTCCACATTTTGCATACATGTCTGCCAGGGTAGTTGCAACTACAACATCTGACAAAATTCCTCTTACCATTTATCCTTAGATGGATGCCCATACGTTGTTCCAAAGCTCCCATTTTGACATAAGCAGGGAGGATGCTGGCAAAGGTTGCAGAGTTTGTCTTTACACCTACCAATTGTGTTTGCTTGAAAGTTTCTAAAGCCTTTTTAACAAATCCATTTTGTACATATCGTGTGATCATGATATTTCATGAGACCACATTTCTTTCGGACATTCGGTGAGAAGTTCATAGTTCATAGTGCAATTGAGTGGGAGGGGAGATATTCAAATTAAAATTACACCCATTTTAAAAGTAACCACGGGTGGCATAGGTAGGGTAGTCTGGCATTTGGTGGTTTAAGTCAACGTTAGTTGAAACCCACATAGATGTGTTGTTAACAGAAATTTTTGGACAATGAAACAAAGTTGGAGAGGGCCCACTAGCCAGGTATAAGTCAAAGATTAGAGTGTGTTGTTTAAGCCTAGTCAATGCTGACCCAAGATTACTGACTCATTGATCGATGATGAAGTGGTATAAACACCTTTAGCTGACATGTATGAAGTGGCAAGATCATCATCGACTGGAAAGGAGCCATTTGAAGATGATCTTGCCAGTCATCACCAATGATCATCACCACCCACTCACTGTTACTATGTTGTCATCTCTCCATAGTGGTGTACTCCAACATTAACTCCATATTTATGCAGCAGCATCCTAGGTTGTAGAGCAATCTTTCATCAACCAAAAACATTTGCATTCTTTCTATTCTTACATTTCTAGTTCAAGTTTAGTCATTTATAATTTTAGTATTTTGTACCACATTTTGTCACATTTTCATATTAGATATCATGGACTAGGACTTAGCATCTATACATCATCATCCACATCATATCCAAATTTTAGGTCATTTGGACTTGTCTGCTAGAAGTTATCGCTATTAGAAGATCACATATTCTCATAGCGTAGAGCATTCAAATAGTCAGTTGAAGGAGAAGGTTTACGGAACACTTCTGTGACTTACAGAGCTAAATGAAATATGTCACATGGCACATAATGATCAGATAGACCTTCATTTAGGTCCACACCTTGATTCATACATGTGTGGAGCATTACCAAATGTTTAGGCCCGACGTATTTGCTTCTACACATTACATTCCTTCATTGGAGTTTGTAACCTTTCTTGGCTAACATAGAGGATTAAAGGAGCTTGGAGATGATATATATAGATCTCTAGGATGTATTGCAAAAGTAGTTAATCAGTTAGATAGTTCTGAATTTGTGATCATTAGATATTTTTGTGCTTCAAAGCAATATCTGTTGTAACTGGAATTTAGGCTTGTGAGTCATTTGATTGTAGCCTGTATGTTGTCAACATATAAGTATTCTGAATATATGATATATTGAGCATTTGAATATTCCATTACATTCTACATTTGTGTTGTTTCCATTGTGTTACTCTAGCTGCATAGTTTGGATAGTTCATTCTGTGAACCCTCTAACCGTGATTGCACCAAGTGGTATTACAGTGAAGTTTTGAATCCTTTGGGAAGTGAAGGCATTCCAGAGATCTTATCATGAACTGATCACTGACCTTCTACTTGTGTTTGTCAATAGAGCATCGATTGTGAGGCAATGTCTACCTTGTGGTCAGATCACCGAATTGAGGCAGTTGCACCAGATCCTAGGAAGAGATGCCACCGAGGAGGATGCCCACTGTAGGCACTATGGTTGGAAGAATGGATGAAATGATGGAGATGACGAAAATAATGAAAGTTAGGCTGGATGATGTAGATGAACACAAAAGAAGAGGACTAAACCCTAGACCTAATGTTGAAAGTGATGATGAAGAATTTGAATCGATAGATCAAAATGAAGAAACCCTAGAAGAAGAGGAAGAATCAGATAAAGTGAAGATGTTGAGAGCTATTTTGAAGATTGGAAAGAGACCTAGAGTGGAAGTACCAAATTACACTGGAAATTTGAATCTAGACAAATTGATTGATTGGATAAATGACTTGGAGGAATACTTTAAATATGAAGAAATTGAAGATTTGGAGGTGATATTTGCGAAGACTAAGTTGAAAGGACACACTGCTATTTGGTGGAAAGAAGTTCAATTGGATAGAAATAGAAGAGGAAAAGAAAAGATCACAAAATGGGATAGAATGGTGACCAAGCTAAAAAATTAGTTTATACATGCTGACTATGTTACCAAATTGTTCCTTGCAGCCCAATCAGGTTGGGCTGTAATAGTAGTTCCCTTTGCTGCTTTAGAGAAGCAGAGAGTTCAATACGAAGGGAGAAGAAAATTCAAGTTCACAAGCCAGCCTAGAAGGCCTACTGTCCTGATGGAAGACCCTTCCAGTGATCACATTACCAAGATCATGTACCAGCTCAATTAGAGCTGCTACATGAGCTAAATAACATGAAAAGATACTCCAGCAAGGCGGGAGGTAACCTAAGACTGACAGGTGAAGTTAAAACTGATTTATGAATTGCATATTATGTTTTAGTTTGGTCATTTTTCATTCATTGCAGTTTGATACATTTTAGAAAGGTACATGAATCTTGCTAGTCTACTTATGATTATAAACAAATATGCCATGCAATAATGTTCATTTTTTGTTATGCAATTGATTTACAAAATGGAGAAATTATAAGCAAGTCATTGCATAAAATAACTGTTTATATTCAAAGGAGAAGTGTTTATATGATCCCACACAAGCCGTGGGAGTAACTATATATGATGCAATACACAATAAAAAATACATCTGAAGTAAAGGAAAACATTTAGAAGAAAAGTGGACCCGTCATTACCTAAATGAATGACAAATCCCGTTGACATCTACATCAGTATCTTTAGCTATCCTGGTGTTAGCTCTAAGTGAACCTGCAGGAGGAAATAGACATGAATGTTAGAGCTCAGGGTTTTCTTCTTTTACTTCTATATGCAGAGAAATTCAACATGTACTTGTCACCTTACATATGATCCATAAAAATGAAGGAGATAAACAGACATCAGATGCAAATATCTAATTATGAGATGAAGCAAGAAAGAGAAAGAGATCAGACAATCAAAGAGAGGCTATCAGCCTCTATGTTTTATCTAACTTGTTTGTTCACTATGTAGGTACAGGTACATGAAGACCATTCATCAAAAGACTTTTGTTTGCAAAGTAAAATTAAATATATTTAAAGGAACAGTAGACAAGGATCCTCCATGCATGAGTACAGTGACATCCAAATAGCAGCAATAAGGAGATAGTAGCAATAAGGAAACAACATTATAAAACATGTCAAAGAAGCATATACATCTACAAGGTGCAGCAGTCAAGGTGCATCAGTGCAGTCATGAATTCATCATTCAGATCAAAAGACCAATCCTCATGGAGTAATAGTCATAGAGGTTCGTTACAAAGTATTAAAAGATCAGTCTATCAGTGGAATACCATGAAAGAAAAGATGTATGAAGTTTTTAGCATAGGCTAAAGCGGTCAAAGAAAAGCACATGATATAGTCATTTAGGGACAAAAGACTTCCAAGGAGAAAATTGATATATGGCACTAAGCAAAGCAAAAGATAGTGACCTTACAGGAGACAATCACATATTGACTATAGCAACAAAACTAACCAAACAGAGTATGCTAGTATAGATAAGAGGAAGCCAAAATCATCCACTTAATTAGCAAAACAACATTTGGATTGCGAAAACCAAGAATTGGAACATATGTAAAGGATGTATTCATAGCTATGCACTATTGTTTTAAGTTATGCCAAAGTATATAGAGAATGCATCCACATGACTACATACAGGAGGGAAAATTCAAGAAGTTAGTGGGAAAGAGCACATGGACCTTAAGAAATGTCAAAATGGAGGAGTCATTTAGTAGATGCAAGATGACAGTCAAGTAAATAGAAAATGGACAGTCATCTCTGTGATGTAAATTAATGAAGGAACCCATCAAAAGAGTCTGAGCAACAACATGCAAAAGATTGATATGAAGTACAATATACATTTACAATGAGTATATAAATCTAAACATTGTAATGAAAAAGAGACCAGTGAAAATGAAGCAGCCCCAGTCACTAGGGATAGTTACCTCTATCAAAGCAAAGAGTAAATAGTTCAAAGAATGACTACTTCATTAAGTGGACAGTCAATGTATAGTTACTAGGAGGTTTGAATGATACCTCAATGACTATACATAGTGAGGGTTAAAGTAGTCTTATGACTACAGAGAGACCATCTTTAGAGTCTCCTTTGTAAGCAATGAGGAGACTGATGCTTCAATGATAGGAACAGTCATGTCAAACATATGGACAAGCAATAAAAAACAAAGAGGGACATACAATGTACAATGACAGTAGAGAGTAGTTGGCAAAGTGACTGTAGTTTCTATTCTTGAATAGGAAATAATAGTCAAGGACTGCATATACACAAGGAGATAAGTAGTTTAAATGACAACAAATAGTGGAGTAATGTTGATAATCACATATCATTTTCAGAACCTGCTAGCTTACCTTCATCCTTCAGGAAAATACAAATAGCAAAAGGTGGGAAAGTAGCACGAAGGTTTTAGGTTTAAAAGAGCTTAACAGTTCATGGAGTCAAGGACAATCCTAAACAAATATAAAGCATAAGGTTTTGAGTTAGCAACACTACAAGTTTTAGAAGACCATGCAGAGAAACTGAGGAGACTTGAAAGTTAGAAGAGTCATACAGGACTATATGCATGATAGACATGAAGGAATGACCAAACTATGACAACAAACAATATGGAGAGCAGTTGTAAAGTACAATATGAAGGAGCTTTCAAGAATCTAGAAGAAGACTGATATTAGGAACCATATGAATACAATCTTAAACCCAAGAGGACAGTTAAAGGAGAACCTTCATGACAACAATGATAATCTAGAGATCCTATTAAGCAATGTGTAAGACCTATCTAGTGCCTAATAAATCTAGCCAATGTTAAAAGAAAAATCATGTAGCAAACCCTTACAAGCTAGAGGATTGTAGGAGCAAAGCCATAGAGAAATCGAAGGGGACAATCAACTAGCTTGAAGGAATCCATGAACCAGCTACAGAATTTGACCAGATTGCAAAAGGGTACAGTTTACTCACAAGATTACATAAGGCTTAAAATAGGGTTGGAGCAAACCATTGCAGTCATCTACAAGCCAAGTAAGTAATAGTCAACAAGTAATGGATATGTCAAGAACCACATAAAGACTGTAAGGCTATTGAGTGGTCTTCCAGGGTTATTTACTAAACCCCAGCAGAGGAAGAAGGAACTTATGCATTCTTTCAGTCTTTTCATTCAAAAGCATAAATGGCTACATCTCGAAGAAGAAACAAAGAGGTGTCCCCTTCAATCTCTCGAATAAGCAAGAAAGTTCACACATTTTTACAAGTAAACCCTAATAGGTTTTCTGCCAGAGACAAAGCAAACCTTCACATTGTTCACGAGAAGAAGGAAACCACTTACAAGGAGAGTTCTTTTTAAAATATTTGCACATAATAGTATTTTGGCTAAGGTAAAAAAGCTACAGGAAAAAGCCATAGAGGTTAAGGATTTTGTTGCTCACCAAAAGAGCAACATATAAGGCTTTTTCACCATTTTCTTCAAACACCAATAGCAATGTGTGAATGAAAAAGACTTGTAAGTTTTCCTAGAATGAAATAGCAGAAAAGGCTCATCTTTTTGACATTTTTTCACAAAACTAGAACAATAAAGAAGTCTTCCATAGTTTTATGCAAAACTTATTAGGGAAGGTAAAGAAATAGTAGAGAGTATGGCAGAAAAGAGCAGAAACAATGAAACAAAGAGTATATTTACATCATTTTCTTGCAAAAAGCACAGTGAAATGCAGAATATAACTTACAGTGAGCAAATATTGGATCAGTGAGATCTGTGTCAACAATAGAAGCATTCAAGAACTTCAAAAAAATATTCAAACCCTCAAGCATGGCAATGCAACATCACAATCCAAATGAGAAGTAAAAAGAATGAATGAGTTAGGGTTTGTCAAGTGTTTTGTCAATGCATGCCCGAGACCATGGATTTCTTTTTTGACTTTTATTTTAAAAAATCATTGCAAACAAAATGTGGAGGTGGTCAAGTCTTTCAAGTAATGATGCCTAATGAGTTTAGAGAGGCCGATGGGGAATCATAAGGAATATAATGTTGTTTGTGAATTTTATTGCTTTGAAACCTTAAGTCAAAAAAGGTAAATCATGACTAGGGTTTTGATAATGAAAGGACAATGAGGGGTTTTGACTTTTTATCTAACTTAGGCTAAAGTAAATAGGTAGATGTGCTTTTTTATAAGTTCAAAGGTGAAGAGAGATTATTTTTGGCCTTGAGAGATATTATAAGAAAAGGAGGCATAGATAATGTAATTTTGTATCCCTTTTATTTTTTACATGAATGGAAGACCAAAATATTGTATTCTAACACCTATTAAGTGCAATATTTTATAAATTGCCTTAACACTTGTTATATAATAACCTTGAGGAGGAAATAGGCATCATACAACACTTATTAAAGCAAATCACATTGTTTGCATATAATATTTGTTAAAATAGGTTATGTTTTGCCCTCAAGTCATGCAAAAAAATAGAAGAGGAATTGAACTGAGGTCTCAAACTCATGCAGAAGGAGATCATTTTCTATTTTTGGTATTTTTTTTGGTCAAGCATCTTGGGAGGTGGAGTTCTGAGCTATTTTTGCTCAACTTGTAGCAGTTATGGGCCCTTATTTTTAGGCTTTTCTCTTGTGCTCACCCAACAACTTGGAGTTGTTTTTTCAAACTCTTTCATGCATCATTTGGAGTCCAGTTGAACCAGAGTTGACTTCCCTTCATCCTTGGTATCTCTCTCAACCCTAAGAAGTCAGTTTTTGGGGTTACAGAAGGTATACTTCTCGGACACATTGTATCCTGAGAAGGTACTAAAATTGACTCTAAAAGAGTCAAATCCATTCAAAGTCTTACTCTGCCTGCTAGTAAGACTGCAGTTCATTCTTTCTTCGGAAAGGTGAATTTTCTGCAAAGGTTCATTCCTGAATTTGCAGAGAAAACCCGCCACATCGTCAACATGATGAAGGGTAAGGCTACCTTCCGTTGGATTGCAGAAGGCAAAGTAGCATTTGAGGATATCAAGAGGGCTATTGCTCATGCTCTAGTCCTTGTTTGTCCTAACTATACCAAAGATTTCATAGTTTACAACTACGCTTCAGAACATACACTTTCAGCTATTCTGGTTCAGCAGAATGAAGAAGGTGTGGAATCCCCCATATCATTTATGAGTTGTCCTCTCAAAGCTCATGAATTAAAATATTCTAATATGGAGAAGTATGCTTATGCCATAGTCAAAGCGGTGAAGCATTTCAAGTTCTATATTCTGAATTCGCACACTGTTGTTTTAGTGCCTAATACAACAGTCAAGTCTATTCTGACTCAACAGGAGTTCAGAACAAAGAGAGGTAATTAGATTGCTAAGATCCAAGAGTTTGATCTAGATATCAAACCTACCAAGCTTGTGCGTGGTAGAGGTTTTTGTCAATTGATTGCTGATAATGTACCAAAGGAGATAGGGGATGAAGAAGAAGAGGTTGAGGATACACCAACTGTTCTTTTTGTCACTACTACTGATGAGTGGTAATCGAATATCACTAATTTTCTTACCTATGGTGAGTGTCCTACCCATCTGTCTTATAAGGAGAAAAGAACTATTAAGTTGAAGGCTGCCAACTATGTCCTATGGGACAATGGTTTGTACAAAAGAAGCCTTGGTGGGGTATTTCTCTGTTGCATGGATAAAGTGCAACAAAGTAGACTTCTAGAGTCTTTCCACAATCTAGCTTGTGGAGGACATTTTTATACACCTATGATGGCTCACAAGATTCTACAGGCTAGATACTATTGGCCCACACTGTTTCAAGATGCATAGAATTAGATACGCAGGTGTGAGTTGTGTCAACAGTTTGTTGGGAAACCAAAGTTGGTCACATTACCTCTTAAACCAGTGGTGATTGAAGAACCTTTTCAACAATGGGGCATTGACTTCATTGGCACTGTGAACCCACCATCAAGTGCGAGACACAACTATGTTCTCACCATGACAGATTATTTTACCAAGTGGGTGGAAGCCATCCCAGTTAAGCATGCTACTTCTGAAGTGGCATGTAATTTCCTCAAGGAAAACATTATTTCTAGGTTTGGAGTTCCAAACAAGATAGTAGTAGATAATGCTACTTATTTTTCTTCCCATGAGATTACTGACTTTTGCTACGAGCATGGGATCATTCTTTCTCATTCTTCGAACTATTATCCACAAGGAAATGGTCAAGTAGAACCAAGTAATAAGAATCTGGTTACTATCATCAGGAAACTAGTGGATGAGAATCATAAAACTTGGCATAAAGCATTGTTTGATGCTTTATGGGCAGATAGGATTACCCCCAAAAGGGTGATAGGTATGTCGCCATTTCAACTTCTATATGGTTTGAATGTGGAGATACCAATTACCTTGGAATTGCTAGCACTGAAGTTGGTAAAGGCATTGGAAGATAGAACTTTTGATAGTTCTATTGATAAACAGATTATGTACCTAATTGAATTTGAGGAGCAGCGAACTATGGTAGTGGATCATATTGCTGAGCATCAAAGTCAGGTAAAGAAACTCTTTGACAAGAAAGCAAGGGCTTGTGAGTTTCAGATTGGAGATCAAGTCTTGTTGTGGAACAAGAGGAGAGAACCAAAGGGAATGCATGGAAAGTTTGATTCCTTGTGAAGAGGTCTGTTCACCATTCACCAGTTCTGTGGCGAGAATAGCTTCTTGCTAGAGTATCAGGATGGGACACCATTCTTGCTACCTCACAGTGGACAACATCTGAAGTGCTTCAATCCTTGAAGTATTAGATAAGTTCATTTGTATATTTGTATAGTTTTGTGTTTTTATTTTTGTGTTTTTGTTTAGTCTTGTGTCTTTTTCTTTTTTAGCTTGACTCTATAGCCCAATGGCATGGATGAAGGCACTTAGAGACTGGATTCTCCTCCCTTCGATCATTTCAATGTTCGATCGATGGAAGTCTCCCAGTTAGAGCCAGTTGTTGTTCTCAAAATCAGCTATGCTTATTTTTGTAGACAATCCTTACGAAACTTGTCTGTTTCGTAATCTACACTCTAAGTTTGCAAATCGAGACAAGATTCTCTTAGTCCTATGCGAAGTTGTTTAACATCCTAAAGTAGTTTGTGACTTTCCCTTGAGTCAGTTCCTCAAAGTTGGCGCAAATCGATTAAGTCACAAACTGATCAAAATATCAATTTTTGTCATTTTTAGGGTGTTAGTAAAATTTGAGTTTTCACATGTAAAGTCGGCCAAATTCACCGCTTTTACATGTCTTTTTGTTTATGTGTAGTGTCGGTAGTTTTTGCCGCTTTTACATAGTTTTTCTTTTTCCACATGCTTGAGTGGCAATTTTTGCCGCCATTGCATGTTTACTAAAAAGGGTTTTAACATTTGCAAGGTCGGCAGTTTTTGCCGCTTTTGCATTCTTTGTGAAACACATGTTGGAGTGCCTAAAATTTCCGCCTGAGAAAGATCCTCAAGATCTTGAACTTCAAGTGGCATTAATGGCCATGCGTGCTAAAAATTAAAGACTTGTTTTAAGTTTCTTTTTTGTGTTATTTAGTCGTCTTTTGTTATTTCTATTTTCTTAAGTCTTCCGATTGATTAGTAAATCCTTCCTCAAGCTACTTGATCGTGCTGACATTGGATTCAAACAAATTTTGATTCACCGCCTTTAAGCTTAGGGTTTCAAACTCAACAGGTAAGTCATTTTTAAACTGCTTTCACTTTCTAGGGTTTTTGTTAATATAATTGTTTAACGACTTTATTAGTCTACTACTTTGACTTATTCAACAAAGGAGTGATTTGTTTTATGATAGAATTGTTCTTATGTCTTTGCTATCATATTATCTTTGATAAGTAATTGAAGTGTGAGGGTTTATTTCAAGTGATTAAGGAGTATTCTAAATATGATTTTAATGGACTTTGAGCTATAAAATCATTTGTGAGAATTGTGTTAAGTTTGTGAATGAGAAGTAACGTGAAGACTTTGAGCTGCAAGTTATTGTTTGTGATCGTGTTATCTTATATTGGCATATAGTGAAGACTTTGGGCTGCACTCTATTCTGAAATCTTTTAGTTATAAATCAGCAAAAGAAGCAATGATAGACTTTGTGCTATCGTGGGTTTCTTGGTTATTCAGTTTGTATGAAGAAAGTGCTCTTTTATTTTATAAACATCATTTCTGAAAAAAGAGAAATGGATGATATGGTCTCACCCCTGAATTAGTATTTAGTTTAAAGTATTTTGTGATAAGTGATAGGGAACCTCCCCTTGATGAGAGGAGAGATTTATCTCATTACACTGTGGTTGATATAACCATTTTGTCTTCAGTTAGTTGAAGACAAAATATTCACCCAACAATCTTTTTTGGACAGATTTTGTATTATAGGGAAAAAAGCCCATGTTTTTTTCTCAGTTCTTATTTTTTCCCTTGCCTTTGCACATTGCAGAGTAGATTGAATTTATTGTAAATCAAATATTTTTACAGTTTTATGCAGTAGCAGCAGTTGATTTTCAGATTTTTCATAGTTATTGCAAAGTGTTCCTTCTATTATTCAATAAAATCAAGTGTTCTATCCAAATTCAAGTGTCTTGTCTCATTTGAATGATTTGATAGGAATTTATTGTATTACAAAACCTTTAAGTTTCTTGTCTCATTCTTTGAATGCAAGTATACAAAGTACAATTTTATTGCGGGTTACAAGTTCCATTGAAAACCATCATGGCTCTTTGCACAACTCATACCACCTTTTGTTGCACCTGCACAAAAACCATTAAAAATAGAATTAAAGTTAAGGGAATCAAAATTTCCCATCATCACTTCCTCTTCTACATTATGCCGTTTAGGCATGCCTTCCAATTCTTCTTTTATGAGGTCTTCATTTCCTAACTCTCCATGATGTTGTTCACAAGACAATTTTTTTTTGCATTGTCTTCCTTTATTGCATTTTCTTCATTGTCCTCATTTGTACCACAAATGAACGTATCTCTGTTTCTTCCCTCAATCACTCTTATTCCTTCTCCAAGAAAGTGGTGATCTTCTACTCTCTTTTAATCAATGATGGGATTCTCTAGACCTTCCTCTAGCCACTTTTGGTTGGTTTTCTTCTCTAAAACTAATAGGACTTCATCACATATGGGGCTCCCAAAGATCTTCAGCTCTGCTGCAGCTTCCTCTCTAATGTGGATTGCTTCCATTGCTACAACATTTTGGGTCTTCTCTTGTGATAAGCTACATTTCTCTGCATTCCAGTCTTCAAATTCTTTTCCCCTTACATTGTAATATTCAATACTTTCCCCTACTTTAGGGTAACATAACTCAACAACTTCTTCTAATTCATCCTCTTCATCTTCATCCCATTCATCTTCTGTCTCAAACTCTTTACAAATCTCATTTATTGGCCTCTCATCTAATAAAAATCTTGTCAACTCATCCAATAATTTAAGCTTCCCTTATTCTAGGAGTTCTATCCCTTGGTTTATCCTTACTTTTATGGCTTTCCTCTTTGAATATAACTCTTGCTCACAAGTTAGGTATTTATATTCACTATTATTTTTTACCTTCTCATAGCTCTTCAAAGCCTTTGCTGTTGCTGGTCCTTTGTTTGTTTCTGCTTTTGTCTTTGCCTTATTTTTCTTCTAACTTGTCTATCCTATTTCTCACATCATGATATAAATCCATTTTTGACTTCACAGCCAAAACCCAAATATTGTAGCTGCAACTTCTTGTTTTCTCACAATTTTCACCTTTTGCACACAACTATTCACCATGAACAACATTCCACCAAACTTTTAGATTGGTGATACACATTTTCTCACAAAGATCCTATCTCCCCTATTCTTCTTCGACATTGAAATTTTATTTTCTCTTAGCATAAAATGCCTTCCAAACTGTGATAGCCACTTCTGCACCAAGTGATCTCCTCTAAATCTGTACTTAGCCCTTTTGCTCTTGCTCAAAACTAGAACCATAACCAATTCAGTAGAATATCAATGGATAAATCATAATAAACCATTTAACTCAAAAGAAATACAACTTGAAATCCCGGGTAAGATGAATGTCAGTAATATACAGCAAATTGATGCATTGACCGTCAACACCATCACCAGCAAACTGAACCAAACCCCCTTTTATAATGAATCGGTCATAGCAGTCAAGAGTAGATTTATAACAACTCCACATATAGAGAATAATAGTCCATTTATCTTCCAAAATGGAAACATAGT
Organism: Cunninghamia lanceolata; assembly: GCA_027924645.1. NCBI lineage: Eukaryota > Viridiplantae > Streptophyta > Pinopsida > Cupressales > Cupressaceae > Cunninghamia > Cunninghamia lanceolata. The sequence continues at coordinate 11,002,936 of BSBN01001020.1, read as the reverse complement.
GAATCTATTTAGAAAAATATTGAACACTTGCAAAATTTTCTAACTCTTTCCCCACTGTTTGCTCTACAACTCATAACAATAGAATCTCCCATGCTCCATGTATCTCCCACCATTTATGTGTAGAGCTGCCAGGTGGATTATATTTGATAAATTTTGAATGAATGAGATCTCCACTAATCAATTTTCTAGCCTTCATAATGCTCATCCACGCCTCAACGGTCATGCACTGAAAATGGCCATTTCCTTTTAACAAGAAAGGGGAATGGACGATATCAATCATCAAGAAAAGAGTAGCTCAAAGTGAGCACTCAAAAAGAGGGCCACTCACAACAACCTAGCTAGAATCTGGCATGATAATTACGACAATAGTTTATTAGGTTTTCTCTTCATGAATAGAACACCCTCTCCCACTAAGCCTGATATCACCTCCCTCAACAACTCTGCTAAGAAGCTTACCCACCAGTTGTAGAAGTTATCAGGATATTTAGCTTTCATACTAAACTAATGCAGATGATTCTCTAATCCTAAAAATTAGACACACCCCTCTATAGATTAAGGAATAGATACAACAGCAAAGAGAAATCACAAAAGGTTAATCCTTACGGTCAACAACTCAATAGACTCTTCTGTAAAGAACTACACAGTAAATAGTGAAGCCAGAACCAACAACATAGTGGATTCCTTTATATCTTAGCGCAGTAAATATTTACATAACTTGTATTTATAGAGGAAGCCAAGCTTCTCGTCAGATTCCTCCCAAAAACTAACAACTACCCATATCAAATCTATATCCTCTAACTCTAGAAATAACCCCGACTTTCCTAACTAAAACAGGACTCTAACAACTATCTTCTTTAACTCTAATTGTCCCCATGTTAGGATTGATTCCTATTTTTTCTCCTACAAACTCACCCACTCTCCATGTTAACTGTTAGTAATTCCTTGTCCTACTACAGTTCACCGTAAGCAGGGCTTAAATTTGACAGTTGTATAGCTGTATTTAGGCATTTTTGCTGTAAAATACAATCAAATTTTTAAAAAGACTATCATATGAAAGGAGAAATTTTGGACAAACTGTCAAAATTTCTATAGGATTATGCTGATATATATATTTGGTATTTATATAATCTACTTATATTAAGGTTATGTCATGGTATTTTAAAGGAAGTATTGAATAGATAACTGTCATAAAAAAATTGCTTGACAGGCAAGGTCAACTGTCAAATGTAAGCCCTGACCATAAGTCATGGCATAAAATATGCCTCTTCATGGATGCTCTGCATCATATCTTGATGTAGTATGTTTTCTTGTTGGTCTTTGTCTACAAGGAGAGATCATTCTAAAAATATTTTCTACTTGGAACTTACAAAGAACACATCTATATCAGAATTAGAATACATATAGGCCACATGTACACTTGGTTGTTGTTTGCTCATATTTGCCCAAAGTTGTAAAGCAAGTCTAACATAGATTTTGATTGAGGAGTGTAATGCCCCGTCATGCAACCCTAGAGAGCAAGACTAAAAGTGCAAAATTATAGAACTAATTTTTTTTTTAAACAAGTGAATGCAATAACAGTAACCAAAGATATCATAATACACAACATGAAGAAAAGTACACTTCTAACTCCTCTAGGGAAATATAACTGCATCAGTGAAAATAAAGTTACAACCACACGAGTGATATACATTATACTGCTACTACAGATAAGATCAATTTTTACATTAGCAAGATAGTTAATTATACAAAGTCACAATGCAAGATTACAAGACGGATCACGTCGGTTTACAAATGAATACAAAAGAAAGTACACAACACCACTAAAGGTGGGAAGCAATCTGGAACTAGAACACCTCTGCACAGGACTCAAACCAAACCTCCAAAAAGGCCAATGGATAGCTCTGCCACCCAACCATGTGGAACCCTGAGGTCCACCCCTCCGAGCTAGGAAATAACGACGAGGATTCCACTAAGCCAAGAAATGACATATAATATAACCAAACGACAATAGACATGACACAACTGACCATATCAACAAAGCTGCACAAGTCAAGACATCACTCCAGAGGTACAACCAAAAAGAAACAACTGAACTGCATAAGGAGAGTGTCATCGCATGGTCCTAGCATGGGTTACCTAGGCTATCTATCACCGGAAGCCGGCCCCCATCTATGGTTACCCTAGCAGCCTCTCTCTAGGCACCAACCCCATAGGGTGACACACGCAGAGCTGACAGGTCCTCTCATGGAGACAAGGGGGTCAGCCTTGCCAACCAGGCCTTCTCATCCCATCCTTAGCCTGTGAGAGCACTCAAGGCACGGGTGAGGTTTCTTACTTATCTTGTTAAGTGTTTTAATACCCCAACCCTCTGGATTAAGTTATTAAGTTTTCCACATGCATACAACTTCCATGGGGTTACCCAAATGGCCTCTCACTAGGCATCGGCCCCACCATGAAAGCCACTGCCTTAGCGTTCTCTGATCAATCATACATATCAAAAAAAGTCACAAATCAGTTCTGGCCCATAACTTATGCCATTCACTAGGCCACAACAAGAAGTCCTCAAAAACCAAAACCATCTAGAAACCAAGTACTATATCCAAGAGGACATTCCCAATTCATTACAAGATATGAAAATCCAGTGAACCCAATATATTGACATGTCATAATTTGAATCAAAACCAAGAACTACACCTCTGGAGTTAGGTACAAACCAACGAAAGGGTAACCATTATCTGACAAGAACAACACTTCCACTTTTTGGACACCAAGTACTCATGACATCTCATAAGATCCCCACTTCACAAGAAAACAATTTCTCAACACAACTCACCCCACAAAGATCCAATACAAGCATAAAGATGCGTCAAGGAGGCAAATTATGCATACGAAATTCAATGAGCTCCCAATTCAATCATGAAAACAACTTATGAAATTTTAATTTAATTCAATTACCATACAAGTTTGCAAAACAATAATTTCCCTACAAAATTTAAAAAAAAACAACCTCCTAACTCATTTCTTAACGACTTCCCTCTCCTAACAAACCATAGTCTAAAAGCAAACAAGAATTTTCCTTCAAGCTTTACTAATAATACTTCCTACTAAGAACAAATGCAATTAAGTATAAAACTTCCAGTGCTCACCACTATCTTAAAAAAACATATAGTTTCCTATAAACATAACATACTTATGTAACATTTTACAATTTCAAACAACTACTAAAAGAACTTTCCCAACAATATCAATTCCTTTCCCAAAAAGAACACAAGGATTCATTACAACATTTAGATATGATAAGAATGACAACCCCAAAATAAAATGAGATAGAATATATTCATTCATTAAGGAAATATTCAAACATATAAAAGTGTCAATTCCTAACAATTACCAATAGTAAAAATAACCACTATACTTGAATACACGTAATTTCCAACATATTACAAATTTCAAACATCATCATAACATTAAATAACTTCCTATATACTTAACTCGCTATCTAACGTTTGCCACTAACATAAACATAAACATATACACGCATATGATCTTACCAACATTTCCTATCCTCTAACATCTTATTGATTTGCAAATTCTGACGGATACCACTATACGTATAAGATGACCACTTACGTAATCCACTAACACCACATTATGACCTTAAAGACTCAGTAAAGATAACGACTATTAAAAACATGCAATAAGCTAAGAGATTCCGACCACCTCAAGACCACCTCCAAATGAACACAACACGACATATCAAAACAACTACCAACTGCACGCATCAAGCCATTGGCTTCGACTAGCATCTAAGCATTTGTTATACGTTCGACTAACCAGAAAACTATGAGAACCTGACCCTCAATGACTACCGTCTAAAAGCAGCGACAACAGATTCTAAATCAACACAAAACAATAGTGATCTCGCCTACGTGCTATGAACTTGGAACCTAACAAAAACCTAAACACATAAACACATTACTAAGAGGCCGACTACAAACTGAAGCTTTACGACTGCAGGGGACTAAAAGTGACTAGCACAAAATCAACGATGCCTAGCACCTAAAAGCACGCCGCTATGGGTTTAAATAATAACCATTCAAGGATTAACGTAATACTAGGCCGCTACGACTAACAACTGACGGCTAAGAAAGTTGACTAACATTGACTTACCTATTTATTGCTACGAAGGCTGCCCAAACACTGTAGTGACCAACCACACAAGCAGTCCATAACTATAACTACTACTGAGTCTGACAACTAAAAAATGACTATCATAATTCAGCATGACTATAGTTATACGAATCTTGTTTACAGAGATGATTTATGAAATAACTGACAAAAGACGAAAGCAAGGCAGGGCAGGGCCGACGATCTGATCGGAAGATTGCCATAGACTATAAGGAGCTTTAAGACAAAGGCAAATCTCAGGTGAAAGGCCAAATTTTAAAACCTTAGCAAGCACTCCCCCTATTGAGTAAACACCTCCATAGCCCATTCTAGATGAAAGGTCTTTCCCAAAAATACAAGATGGAAAGGAGCTATTAGCTGCAAGCATATGATGAGGAAGCAAAGACGTGGCAGGTGACATCGCATGGGACCCTAGTTGTAGGATTAGATATGAACCTCCACTTGTTAAAAATAAGGTGGTTAGATTAAAATACTTCATCCCTAAGATCCGTTGATCGACGCTCAAACAGAAGATTTTTGGATATGAGTTTTAAACAAACCAATGCCTCCGAAAGGAAGTATTATCAATAGAAATTTCTTCAAGAATAGGAAACCTTCTAATATAACATTGTGCAAGGATATCTATATTGTGGATAAGAGGAAGAACAAGACTCAGTTTAGGCGACCTCCACTGAAAGTCTAAAAAGATTCGAATATCCATGAATATTTTGCAAAGAGATCAACGATGCTACGAGAATAATGGCAAAAAGAGGATGCTTTATTATTAGAACTATCCTAATTGTTTTATTCGCAACAGACTGTCGTTAAACCCATACTAATAAATGAAAGCTAAAATTAAGAGAAATCAATTTTCTCTGTCAGAAGTATAATTGGAAAAGATCTGCAAACGAGAGGAATCTACATGCCAAAACATATGAGTTGGTTGGCAGTACCTTAATCAGGACACCACAGCATGAAATACAATGATCACAAGAGGTAGGCTCCAGATTTTCAAGCAATTACAATTGGTGAGGGTAAGGAAGTAGTACTAATGCTGGTTATCATACATGCAAAATGCAAAAGCGAAGAATTAGAGAAGCACGGTGACGACCATTAATTTTCACATACTACCTTTACAGCTTTCATAGCACGTTGAAAGAATCTGAGATGATTAGCAGGTTAAAGAAACATTCTATGTCATAAAAGAACATCATGCAGTGAACGCAGCGAGTGCACAAAATGGCTTTAGCAAGGATGTTCTCAAACTCATCGACTTATTGAAACCTATGGAATATATTCTACATTGTAAGCCTTCCTTACGACCTGGGTGCATGTAGCCGGGCAGTGAACAGATGAGAACATTACAGATAACCAAGAGAAAGCACAGACGATGTTTTCAAAGGTATAAGGGTCTACAGGATCCGGTTCCATTACTCAATAACCACTCCAAACCGCAGTAACCAACAATGAAGGGATCTTCCAAATCCCATAGCTTTATTCAACAACAGATATTAAAGAGGAGGAGAAGATTTTAGGTGCATGCCAGACCTTCGAACTTTAGATTTCAACCAGGGAGCATGAATGGTGAGTTGCAGTCCTAGGATTCAGACCCATGTACCACCTATTGAAACAATTCTGGCACTACCTCCGATCCTCTCTCTGTCCCCTCCTCACCTCCATTTTCAAAATCAAGCATCCAGAATCTCCCTGCCAAGCATGATTGTTTTTCCTGTCTCCCTTCCTTCTATTTTTTTTTTTTTTAAACACCAAATTTTTCCCTCCCCAAAGAATGGTTCCACTCATACAATAAATGCAGAGGTACATCTGTTATCCCGCATCCCACTACTCAACAATTATTAAATTCTTACTCTAAAAATAAGATTCCATTATTAAATTCTTACTCTAAAAATAAGATTCCCAAATCTAGAATCATATCTGACAACCAACAACCATTAATGCATAACCAAAAATATACTAATTACCCATAACCGCAACTTATGACACAAATATTCTTGGACAACAGATAATTAATTCTAGTCTATTATAAAATCTTACAAGGGTGTCATTCCAAGATCTTGGCTAAACCAAATATTATCTAATAAACAAAATAGAAGCATCATTAATTAATAATAAATCATTAAAGTATTTTCCAACCACACATGGGCATAATAACAGAACTATACACCACAACACAAGATTACCAACATAACAAGGCAAAGACCAAGTGTCACAACATGACTCGAGACCACAACAGAAGACAAGGACCGACCTAGTGGAATAGACCTTGTGTTATCTCCCATCACTGATACCCATTGGTGCAAGAGCCCGCTCAAACCTGCTATATTAGGTGGAGTCGAGGCTCGGTACATGCAGTATGCATCCGAACAATTGATTGAATACATTTATGTCAACACACACAGAGAGTCAGAGAATCGTGGCATAGCAGCGTACTCGAAGTGAGTAATGCTACACCATCCCTGCTCTTTGAACAAGATTATAACCACAGCATTAGAAACCAGATATCAACGAATCTAATAAAACATGCAAATATTAATCCATTACTAATCATGTCCAATATATCATAACTGAAGTAATATTAATGTCATCATAAACTCATAACCTACTTATCAAATGTCTTAGAACTGTATCAATGCAATGAAAAACTAACAACTGTCTCCAACTGACAGAGAGCAATGCGGAACTACCACTATCACAAGCCAACAATTTGGGGGCACTACAAGGAAAGCTTGAACTTTGCAATTTGGCAACTTCTCCTAAGATATTTATAAATATTATCTATCTTACAAATTCAAATATCATAAATCAAGGTGAAGTTGGTTTTAAAAGTTAACAATTTGTATGATCGATCTTGCGAATTATAGGACAGCTCCATGCCATATAAGATCGGCCTTGAGCTACTCAGAATCAAATTACATATAATTGTAAGTTTGCACATAATTTGAAATATAGGACATTTTTCTTAATCAATGTTTAAATTTTCAAAATAACATTTAAACTTATCAATTCTCAATTCTCTAACTCTGAAATTAATCTAAATAAAATGGTCTCAATTATTTAATCCAAATAAAGTGATTTATTTTTTTAATACAGTTGTTTTGAGACTGTAATTTATAGAGTTAATATTCAGAAATTGAAACGAGATTTAGTTGGAAACATTATCCGTAACCAAAGTCGAGTTATTGGGAGAGATTGATTCCAGATACGCATTCACTTTTCTGCGTGAACTTTAATGCTGTCGCATAGAATTGGGTGAAAAGGTTGACTTTTAAAGCGATGTAGTTATGAGAGAAACTTGATTACATTACGCTCCACTCCTACATAAATTTTAATGCTAGTTATGTGGAGCAATTCCCTATATAAATTTCACTAAACTAAGATCCCCATTTTTACAGGTTTATGAAAAAAAATGTCTTCCCTTTCAAGTGAAATAAGCCTAAAAATTTGGGTCTTCAAATTGTTTATAGTACCAAATACAATCCCCTTATCTACAACGACCATCATGAGAGCTCTTCAGAAGAGAGACTACGTGACCATGTTGCCAAAATTTTGCCACATGGAAATATTCCAGGCCTGGCCCTGCACATATCCCAAATGAAACATTTCATGAGTCTTCAACTACTACTTGTGCTTTACAAAAATGTAAACTGAGACAGACAAATCTTTGAACTCATAAACAAACAAATACATACCTTTGGTGTTACAAGAATGTTAGAACGAAACTGAGATGGCTTGGTATTTGAATTGATAGATAGGACTTCCACTTGCTCTCTTCTCAATTGCTCTAGTTGCTTCATCAGCACACTGGTTGGGCATGTAAGCAGATCTGTTTGCATGGTTGCTTTTATGTTTACTAGGCAGGGGTTCTCTTTACGCTGCTCCAAAGTAACTTCATTGCTACGATAAATAACTGTGCTCTCTGAATTGAATGATTGTTTGTGTGATACGAACCCGCTACTTGATTTGTCTTTAATTGAGATGTTTGTGGGAATCGATGCCTGCAAAATTTGACACTGTTGTTCGAGCTCGGCAACGCGAAGCTTTAATTCCTTCAAATAGCTTGTGGTATTTGCCAGTATGGAATTCCTACTATTCTGTTTACTATTCTGTTCATAGCATATTTAAAAGTCAAAACCAGCAGCATGTTAGATTTGTGACAACAAGATAAAGTAAAGAAAGCAAAATCTTATTTTAAAAAGAAAGCATAATTTTATCTTTCAGAGAAAGATTTAAAATCTTTTTTATTTTAAATCTATTTTTTTCCTAGAAAAAGGAAAATCTACTTTCTTCTAAATTTGATGGTGGCAATTCCATTTTGAAAATATTATATATCTTTGTAGCCTTTAGAAAGGCAATGAAATTGTAATTGCAACTGTGTGAGGATTATAATTTTTCTCTGAATAATAATAATACCGATACTTTGCCCCGTGGATGTTTACCTGACATATTGCTAGAGTTTTACCATATAAATCCTGTCATTGTTCTTTCAAAGAAAGATTTAAAATCTTTTTTTTTTAAATCTAATTTTTTCCTAGAAAAAGGAAAATCTACTTTCTTCTAAATTTGATGGTGGCAATTCCATTTTGAAAATATTATATATCTTTGTAGCCTTTAGAAAGGCAATGAAATTGTAATTGCAACTGTGTGAGCATTGTAATTTTTCTCTGAATAATAATAATACCAATACTTTGCCCCGTGGATGTTTACCTGAGATATTGTTAGAGTTTTACCATATAAATCCTGTCGTTGTTCTTTGATCATTTATTCAATCAATTTTTGTAATTAATTTGTACTACAATATTATATGATTCTCAAATTTTAATCATTAAAATCTCAAAGTTTTTCAACACAGCAGTGTTGCAACATACACGTACTTTACAAGAAAATGGAAAAATTGTATCACAAGTGAAATGGTCAGAACAGCAGAAAAAAACTGAATAACTCCAGTCTACGTTACAAAACTGATTTAAAAGAGTAAAATTTTTTGAATAACTCCGGTCTGCGTTACAAAACTGATTTAAATGATAAAACCATGGAAAGGTCATACCTTACAATTTCTAGGTAGAAAAGAGTAAAGATTTGAGAAATGCTGTTTCATTCTGATTCTCCTTCCCCGCTCGGCTATCATATGCTCAACCAATCTTTTATCTTTAGGGGTGGCAGCAGCAGCAGAAGAACAACTAGGCCTTGATATCTGCCTTGTTAATTTTCTCTCATCATCGATTTTGCTGAGAAGGGTGAAACATCTCTTGTGCAAAGTCTGGCCAGTTCTGAATGAACCCACATTAGGGTTTGAGTCGGCTTTTCGATATGTGACAAAGGCGCTCTGTGCATACACAGAATGTTGAAATTCAGGCCAAGAATTAACCGTCCGTTGATCAAACCCCTCTACCGTCAGCAAGTTTTCAGTACAACTCGAATTCCAGGAAGATTCACAAGTACCATAAAGAGGAAGAAGCTCATATTGCATGTCGTCCATTATACCTATTTCATAAGAATCGTTATGGGAAACATCCTCGCTAGTTACCAGTGGAGAATCAATCCTACCATAAAGATCAAGGCCACTACAGAATCCATTGTAATATGTTTCCATTGCCTTGAATCGGTATTAAAAGGAGAAGACAATCGAATTCAATCTTTAATTTGTTACAGTTCAAAACATGAAGATGTAGTGTCTCTATATATACATACTAAAGCCTGCCATTGTTAAGGGGCGTGCTTTAAAAATCACACGGAAAAACATTTTGACTACTAAAAATACAGACGTCTTGACTCTGTATACTTATCGAACTGTATCGCCGTACAATTTTGTTTTGTATTGTTAGCCCAGCTTCTTTGAATCAGTCTTCGACTGGCAACGTTTCTTTCACATGTTTTTTTTTTAAATTTAAAATGGAGATTGCTCTTCATAGGGAGCGCAAGCTTTAGGTTGAATCTTTTCGGTTGAGAGTCAAGGACTGAATTGTATCTCTTCTGTCAAATCTCTTTGGCTGAGTGTCGAGGACAGGCTGAACCTCTTCGGTTGAGAGTAAAGGATTGAGTTGTATGTATTGTCGCTGGCAGGATCCTGGCCTCATCCCTTATTGTGTCGGAGGCCTTGGACTCAGCAAGACTTGATCCCTAATGGCATTCAGAACATTTCAACTTCACAAACAGAACAAAAGCCTTTTGACTCTTTCACAAATTTAACATTAATAACAGTTTGAATTTCTCACCAAGCAGTTAATGTGATGACTGAAATGGGCAGGTTACATTCAATGCGTGGAATGAATGAAAGAAAGATTGATTTTAATAAAGTCTACGACACCAAGTAGTAGTAGTCTGGATAAGAGGTGTAAACAAGAGTATTATGTCAACACAACCAAAGAATAAAAGGGCCGTTTAAACAGTCTTCTAATTTTTTTTCCTTTTTATTATGTTAAATTTGTTACTGTAAATGTTTGATTAAAAAACTTGCTATTAATAGTGCTTTTAAAATCAAAATCTTCAGTAACAGTGCTTTTAAAATCAACCATGTCAGTTTTTTCTAAATTGAAAGCAAACGTAAGAACAGGTCATAAAGATTCAGTTCAATCAATCTTTAGTTTCAAATATAACATGGATGCCACGGAAATTTTCACAGAAAAACATATCATGGATGATGGATATTGGATCACATTTGATTTATTCCTCATCTTTCCGAATCAGGCGGCCACGTTTTCTGACTGAACCCACTTTCTTTGACTGACATATTTTAAATCATATGTTTTGACTCTGGACTGCATCCCAAATTCCCCCCCTAGACTGCGGTCACAGAACCGATTTATGAGCATTAATGTATGCGTGTCTTTTCTTCGACTTTTCTTCTTCTGTATAGTTTGGTAATTGTCATTGTAATGTGGTTGGAAATATAATTGATAGTAATTAGTTATAGGTAAATAAATATTTGTTTTATAGTAATTATTAAAGGAGTAATAAATATTAATTGTTCTGTCTTCTCTCGGTCTTATGTAAATCATTTTTATTTTGATAAATATAGGTTTAGGTGGCTTACCAGCTTTTCCTTGAAACAAAATAGGCACCTCAAGAATCATAAGGGATCGAGGAGGCCTTCAAGATATATTTCAAAGCTGCAATTAATTGAGAGAACCCCTCTTGCTCTATGCATGAGCAGGCGGTAAATTTCTTGGAGAATGCCTTGTTAGATTCGGGTAATGCTAATCGAGAGGTTCGAATGCCAAAGGTTAATGGATGTTTGGAGAATAGCAACAACTGTCCTGTTCTTGTTATTCAGCTAGAATTGGTTGCCGACGATGTGCTTTATCTAGTGGATCATGCCCTCATCTGCACATTTATGGGCATCAAGGTCTCACTACCTTTTCTAAAATCATGGGCCCAACAAATATAGAACCTAGAGGGAGATATGGAGGTGATTATGGCTATGAACAATTTTTTTTTTTTTGGTTTTTTCAAGATTGGCTAACAAAATTAATGCTTTTGAGGGGTGCCATACTTCTACAATCAGGCAGATTTATTCATGAAACCCTGGCATGTAGGGTTTAACCCGGCAGAGGAGCTCCCTTCACATGTGCTTGTTTGGGTCCACCTCCCTCGACTTCTGATGAAATTCTAGAGGCAGGATATCCTACAAATGATTGTGTTGTTACTTGGCAAGCCAATTGGCCTTCCCAATAGACGCTGGATCGCAAGGTAGTCCCTTATGCCCGCTTGTGTGTTGAAATTGATTTGAATAAACCAATTTCTATGGAAATTAGATTAGGTTCTTCTTCTTGGATTCAATAGTTAGATTATGAAGCTTTGCCTTTTAGATGTCACATATGTCATGAATATGGCCATTTTTAGTGAAATTACCCTAAAGTTGCCCCATCAGCTCCCTCAGGCCCCCTACCTACTCCTTCAGTAGTGGACAAGGGGAAAGATTTGATCTCCAGTGGGAAGGGAGATAAGGATGGTTTAATTCCAGTCAAGCAACGTAACAAGGGGTGAGGGTTGAAAAGATCTTTTATAGAGCACCAGAAGGATGAGTCTTTTAATAGATTTAATATGTTCGAGACATTTGAGGACCAAGATGTGCCTACAGATGTTCACATGCCAATTGTTGAGGAAGTAGCAGAGGTTCAGGTGGACTTGAGTAAGAATGGTAATTTACCCCAATTGCAGGTTGATAACCCCTTTGAATTTATGGAGATAGATCATGCTCAGGTAGTGACAGGTTCATCTATTCCATCAGGGAATGGAATATTACTCTTAAATCCTATTATGTGCTCCTCACCCTCTCAGCTAGCCGGTGAGGTTGTTGAGGAGAGTTGGCTAGAGAGGGGACCTCAGGTGCTAAGGATTCAACAAAAGGCTTTGAAGAAAGGTGCCCCAAAGAAGGCCTTGAAAGTAGGCTATAAGAAGGATCAGGATAAGGTGAAGTTAGTAGGGAAGCCCTGGTGGAGTTAGGTTTAGATAGGCCTATTGAATCACACTTTCATGAATGATTGTCCTCTCATGGAATGCAAGGGGTTTGAATATCATCCCTAGACAAAAGGTTGCTCAAGGTTTGATTTGGACTCACAAATCGGCTATGGTTTTTTTATAGGAGTCCAAGCTCTTAGTAGATGGAATGCTTAGCTTAGCCCCTAGAATCTCGGGGCATGGTCAATGTTAGTGTATTGGAGCCTAGGGTAGTGCCTGTGGACTAGCTTGCCTTTGGGATCCTTGCAAGATTACTCCAGTCTGGTGGATATCCTGTAGACATTCACTTTCTATAATGGTGACCAATTTTGAGTTAGGGGAATCTATTCTCTTCACGAATGCTTATGCCCCCATGGACCTTTCTAGTAAGGTGAAGTTGTGGATGCATATCAAATTTGTGCGGTCTATGGTCCCTCTTTTCCCATGGATCGTGGTAGGGGATTTTAATGCAGTTATGAGTTTAGATAAGATGCATGGAGGAGTTGAAAGGTTAGATGTTGCATCTAGATTGCTTCAAGAGAGTATAGACTCTTTGTGCCTAGTGGATATCTGACCTAGTAATGGGTAGTTTACCTTGAATAACAAAAGGTGTAGCAGGGATTCGATCTCTGAGAGATTGGATAGATTCCTTGTTTCTAACTATTGGGTCAATGACCGTTGGCTTTCTAGCTTTGAGATTCTAGATTGGTGGGGTTCTGATCACTAGCCCATCTTACTAAGGGTCTCTCTGTCGGCATCCTCTAAAAATCCCCCTTTCAGGTTCTATCTTATGTGGTTGTGTGAGGAATCTTTACAAGATCTTATGGTAGTTTGATGGCAAGAGGGGAAGCATACGCATGGTATTGTTATGTACTCTTTTGTTAAGAGGCTTCAATATGTGAAGTACCAACTTAAGAGGTGGAATAGGGAGTGGTTTGGGAACCTCTTTTGGGTTAAGACATATATCCAGACTTGATTGGATTTGGTCACATGCCAGACTAAGGAGTCTGGTCTTACAAAGGAGAACCTAGTAAAGGAGTCAATTTATTTAAGGAGCTCTCAAAATGGGAGCTTAGGTAAGCAATTTACTGAAAGCAAAAGACTGTGATTGATTGGCTCTAGGAAGGTCATAGGAATATGGCCTTCGTTCACAATTATGTCAAAGATAAAAGGCAAAGGAACATTATCACTTCTATCAGGTCTTCTAATGGGAATCTTCTTACTTCCTTGATAGATATCGTAGAGAGGCCCTAATATTTTTTTTTCTCTCCTTTTTGAAGAATCCACCCTCTTGCTTGCTAAGGAAGAGTTAACTCTTGATTGCATCCCCCTATTGTATCAATAGAGATGAATGCATAGCTCTTTAGACATGTTTTGTTGGAGGAGTTGGAAGGGATCATCTTTCAGATGAGGAAGGGGAAGGCCCCTAGTCCAGATGGTTTTCCAATTGAGTTTTTTGAAGATTTTTGAGACATTCTCAAACAAGATGTGCTGGCCATGATTAGGGAATTTTAGAGCAGCAAACAGATGTTGAGATCCCTGAATGTGACATTATTGGTTCTTATCCCCCAAAAAGAAGAAGTTCAATCTTTGGATCATTTTAGGCCTATTGCATTATGTAATGTGGCCTATAAGATCATAACTAAGCTTATTGCCAAAAGACTCAAGAGACATTTAAACTCCCTTATTTCTGAGGAGCAGGGGGCTTTGTGATTGGCAGGTAGATTCTGGATGGAGTGGTAATTGCGGGAGAGGCTATTCACTCTATGGAAACCTATAAGGAGAATGCTATGTTTATCAAGTTGGATATGTCTAAAGCCTATGACTGGGTCAAATGGAGATTTCTGCAACAAATCCTTTTAGCCTTTGGCTTTAGTGAGGATTGGGTTGAATAGGTTATGAGTTGTGTTACCTCCCCCTCTTTCTCAGTGGTAGTCAATGGGATCTCTTCCCCCCTATTCAGAGTTTCTTGAGGCCTTCATCAAGGGGGTCCTCTATCCCCTTATATTTTCATTTTGATGGTGTGAGACAAGGGTGGGTTCATGGCTGGTCTTGGAGTAATACTTTGCCTTATGTCTCTCATTTTTAGTTTGTTGATGATACGGCCTTACTTGGCCTTTCCATGGCTAGGGAGGCTGAGAATTCTAAAAAGATCTGGATATTTATTTAACAGTGTCTAGTCAGAATATTAATGAAGACAAGTCTTCTACCATTTTCTTCAATATTTTACCCATGATTCTGTGTTAGATTGTTAAAATTCTTAGATTTTAGGTGGGGGATCTCCCTCTCACTTATTTGGGCTTTCCCGTCTCAATTGGCCCCCTTGTTAGGGGTCACTAGAAATTGATCCTTGATAAGCTCCATATGAAGGTTAGTCACTGGACCTTCAACTAGCTCTCATCTACTAGAAGAGTTTTTCTGTTAAAATCTGTGATTCAAGCTCTACACAAGTGTTTTCTTTTGGTGGCTCCCTCGAGTTTCATTAAGGATTTTGATGCTCTTTCTCAGTAATTCATCTAGGGTAGGAATCTAGAGGCTTCTAAATGGAGTTTGGTCAATTGGGGGACTATTTGTTGTTCTAAATAGAGTGGGGGCTAGGGCTTTGGTGAGCTTCTATCAATTGTCAAACCCTTGCTGCCAAACTATATTCGAGATGGTGCTCTAATCCACAACAGGCTTGGGCAAAAATCCTTACTTTTAAGTATTTGAGGGAGATGACCATTGAATATATTCCTATGGTTGTTCTCTCAGAAAAAAAGATCAATGATTTGGAGTACTCTTTAAAAGGGGTCTTCTCTCATCAAGCAAGGCTTATTTTGGATCTGTAACAAAGGTTCAAAAGCTCTCTTTTGGCATGACTCCTGGGATGGGTTTTCCCCATCATTTCTTCTTAACCACAATTGCAGGAGCTATGTGATAGATTTATTGAGGTTGGTTGGATCTAAGTGGCTGATTTTAAGTATTCTCAGTTTTTGGGCCAAGTGAAGATAACATGTTGGAGAAATCCATGGGAGTGGCCTAGGGGGGTTCAGATGAGGATAGAAAATTCTTATCATCAATTCTATCAAAGGATATGTAGTTCCTCGAGTGAAAGAGACATCTTGGCTAGGGGTTTTAACCCTAAAGGCTCTTACTTTGTGGCAGGGGGTACCATACTCTAGTTCAATAGAGTGGTGGTCACCAGGAGGTTCCTTGGTGGAAGAGAGTTTGGAATAAGTTTGTTTGGTTGAAGTGTTTTTTTTTTTCTTTGGTTGATCACCAGGAATAGATGCCTCACTTGGGCTAATTTGCAAAAATATGGTTTTCAAGGTCCATCTATGTGTACCTTGTGTGGGCTTGGTGAAGAATCTATCCCTCATCTTTTCTTCCAGTGCCTATATGCTAAGGAGATCTGGCACTTTTGGTGGGGTTTGTTGAATAAGGGATGTATTCATGCCACCTCCTTAGTTGATTTCTAGGGCAGCTTGGGGAGACCTCCTTCTAGTACCTCTTTCCTTCAAGTTGCATGGGAGATTGGGCGTTCTTGTATCATATGGCAGATTTGGCTTGAAAGGAATAGGAGGATTTTCCAGGGATGTCAAATTTTGGCTCAGCAATTGTGGTAAAAGATTGTTAGTATGGTTCTGAAAACCATAGTGGCCAAGTGTGATATGAATGAGTCTCTGGAGCAGGAGGATTTCTTAGTAGTCCATGGATTAGGCCTTAACAATAAGGTAAGTGGTCCTGTAATGCCCCTCATTTTTGGTTTGAGATAGATATTGGTTTTCTATTGTTTTAGACAATTTTGATATAGTTGGTAGTTTTATATTGCAGTTTGACAGTTGAGATATTTGAGATGTTAGACTTATGTTTGATGCTTATCATGATCATGATGAACTATGTTTAACTAAAGTGGTTGTTTTTTGACATATATTATGAGTTTTATGATGACATTATTGATATTTCAGCTCATGATGTGTTTCAACATGTTTAGTTGATGGTTAGTTGGATTATGCAGATTGATACAATCTTGATTACGTAGTTTAATGTTATCTAACTTCTAGTTAGGGATGCATATGTTTATTGTCATGATTTCAGAGAAAACACAGTGTAGTATTGCTCACTTTGAGCACCCTACTACACTACAAATCCCTAACTCTGTCTATGTGTTATATAGGTACATATATACTTGTATGCAACATATTGTTTTGATACAAGTTTTAGGTATCGGGCCTTGACTCCACCTGACTTAGTAGCTCTGAGCAGGCCATTGCACCAATGGAAAACATTGATGGAAGATAACATGAGGTTTATTCCCTAGGTCAGTTCAGTCTTCAGGTTGTTGGTCGTCAAGTGGTTTATAGGGTTATTGTCGAGTTCTTGTTTAGTTAGCCCATGTGTATTCTGGTATGCATAAATAAATTAATATTATTATAATGTTATTAATTTGTCAAATATTAGAGTATTTTTGCTTAGTCATAAAATTTGAATATTATTTAAGTAAACTTTAATGCATAATCAATTATCTATTTTAATGTTTGTAGAAAACATATATGTGGGTCAAAAGTTTTATTTTAATTCATTAATATATATGGTAATTTATAGAACAATACTGGTGAATAATTTAATGTGGTTAGTTGTCATTTATGATGCCAGATTGGGGAATCTTTGTTATAAGTAAAAAAATTAAAATTCTTCTGGAGAGGGGGGAAAATTTATTTAGGGAGTCATTCTGTACAAAAAAAAAGAGTCATTCTGTAAAAGAGAAGAGGAAGAGAAGTTCTACAAAAGGATTCAAATTTTGGAGCATGAAAAGTATGAGTATGTCAATATTGCTATATAGTTACTGTTGATGCATAAATATGTGGGTTTAATCCAGCAGCAACATGGGAAACTCTAAGACGTGGGAATGCTCCTCAAAGTGACCTCTAGATTTTAGGAAGCTGGCTCTTCCATTCTTTCAGTAGGGTTTGAGAAAAAGGTTAGAAAGAAAACCAAGATTGTAGTAAACAAATGCCTAATCTATGGCGATCCGCCGGATTTGAAACTATTATTTGTACAGTGTCTAAACTTTGAAGGATTTAACTGGATTCAAAGAGCAAAATATGCATGATTAAAACTAGTTTAAGAAACACATTAAACAAAGGTAGAGAAACAAAGAAATTAGAGACAAGAATAGGGTAAACTCATAAATGCATAGGACATCGTCTCGTATTTGAATGAAAGAATAAATTTACAAAGGCACCATTGTTGCATAGAATAAATTATTACAATCATCATGAAAAGACAATGCAAAGGCAAGAAGAAAACTCTGTATGCTGCTCCAACTCTCTGATGTGATAAACTTGTAGAACTCTAAACATATCTAAAGAAGAACCCCTTAATGTGTCTCAAATCTGCCCATTTATAGCCTAAAAAACTCAACAAATTCTCAACGGCCTCTGAAAATCCACAACTAAATCCGCAAAATCTGGCACCAAATCTGGCACCAAATTTGGCACAAATCTGACTGCAACTAAAGTGGCCACCAAAAACCTTAACTGAACTGTTGTTTCTGTTTTTCCTCCATGGCTGGAAAAAATATCTCTGTACGAGAAAGAAAACTCCCGCCGCTATTTTCTTGTAGCTTGCTCATAAAAATAAAAATGGCTACTCACATTAAGGGTTTCACCTTTTAACTCCCGTGAGTTAAAAGTTTTATCTCATTTTTCCCATGGAAGAGAGAGTAACATAAGTGTCTTGATAAAAGTATGTGTCACAATTTAAATAAAGATTTTAATCTTTATTTACCTCTCTTGTAACTTTAATTAAAGCTGAGATAAAACTTATTATTAATAAAGCATTTGATCTTTATTAGGGGGCCACCACCAAATGTATCTTAATATTGAAACTTATATTAATCATCTCTTATAAAATCCCGTGACACATTATGCATTTTAATTAAATGAAACAAGTATTTCCTCTCCTGCACGTGGGCTGCTCCATGTGGTGGCTTCCATAAGTTTCTAATTTGTTTTCTATTGCTCTCGGGTGTTGACATGTGGTGGCTTCCGCGTCAATTTGAGTTTCTACAATAAAGTGGCTCATTTAATTTGGGGCTTTCACTATTTAATTCATGTGACTTCATTCCATGAGGGACCCACCATATGACTTAATATTGAAACTTCAGCATTTTCCGTAGCTTGCTAAATTTTAACAAAATAAATGAAGGCTTGTATCTCCTGTGCGCGAGCTGCTCCATGTGGTGGCTTCTGCATGAATTTTTAGTTTCTTTTTCATTGCCGTGGACACTTACATTTGGCAGCCTCCGCATAACTTGCTTTTGCTTTCTTTTTCATTCTGTTGTAGCCACGTGCTCACCTCCGCTTCATTTTTTAGTTACTCTCCATTGATGCGGATGCCGACATCTGGCAGCCTCTGCATAACTTTGAAACTCTTTGAGCTACTTAGGTTTCGCCATGTGGAAGGCTCCACATTATTTTTATTTCTTTTCGAGCTGCTACAAATTAAATCTTTAGGGCTGCCATTTATTCCTGTGCATCTTACGATGGCTGTGGCTTTTAGTTGCTGTGTCTTTATACATTTGAACTGAGTTTCATGTGATATCTGCCACAATCTTGATGCTTCATATTTCTTCTTAGCTACTATTAGATGGAGATACTATGCCTTCTGGTGGTTGCCCTTTGTTGCTTGTTAGGACTCACTTAATAGCTGCACCATGAATCAGTTACTGAGCGGTATTGTGAATTTTTCCATATGAGTCATGTCACAAATTCTGAGTCTTAGCACAGAGATACCGGCACTGAACCTTGTGAATATACTAAATTAAAGCAAACAAACACAGATCTATCCTATATTTAAAAGTTTTCAAATGGTGCAAAATTTTGTCACCAGTTTTGGTGACTTGCTGGGAAAATGGGCCTGCCCATTACGAACTCCAGAAACTCTGATTTTTGCAAAATTAGTGCCTTATCCATTAGGTAATAGAGTCACATTCTCTAAAACCGAAACATTTATGAAACCGAAGACACATCTGAAACTGAAAATGTATGAACTAAAACACCACTGACCCAGAATACATCCCACCACTGAAACTGACTTCTGAACCACCATTCTGCTTTACAGCTAAGACCTAATGACCATAAAACTGTCACTGCAGCCAATACTTATTGAAAGAAAACTAACTGATATTGAAACTAATGCGACTGTTATAGCTTATTGAGCATCTGACATCAAACTACTAGCAACTGAAACATACAGAAACATATCCATTCACTGGAACAACAAAATAGCTACCAGATTTAATTATCCTTCTCCAATGAATCCTCATCAAACTGAAAATGAACCAGACAAACTATATGAAGAAATACAACAATATTTTGTATCTTTTTACTTCTCTATACTCAGGAGATTCTCTTTTTGCTTCAAAACACTAGTCATGCTAATCATCATGCTTTTTCTGTGTTAGTGGAGGACGGGGAGGGAAAATAAAACACTGAAGCTCTTTCCTCTATTTGTAGCTGAGAGATTCTACTGCTATAAACTCATTGGTGACCTGTTTTGTTGTTGACTCTTTTATAGGTTCTTCCACAGAATGATAACCCATGACAGTACCAAAAATAAGCATGCAAGTGACAGAGCTGCCAAGAACAGTCTTGAATCTGATTGGGATCCCTTCATGCAAGAAGAAATGTGTAGAATCTAACTCTGTTTGTGATGTCATATGTGGCTCTACACTGTGGCATATGTCTCTCTGAATCTCATCATCTCATACAGGTGAAACTTTATCAAGAAGAAGACAATAACCATTTACAAAAATAGTAAACAAATCAGCTCTTGAATCTTCCTCTGTTTCAACATTTTCTCCATGATCACCTTCAAGCCTTACAAAAGAAACTTGGACTTTCTCAATTGCAAGATCTTCCTCATTTAGTAGCTGATAACCTTGTTGCAAAACTAAAAACAAATCCTCATCATAACCCAAATGTTGCTCATGCATCTCTGTGTCTTCCTCCTGCAGGTGTGAAACTTCATTGCAATAATAAAGACACTCATCCTTTGAAGACTTTGATATAATATCATTTGCAACCTCTTCCTCAAAATGAGATACAGATGCAGTGCCAGTCTGGACCCAGTACTTTTCATCTTCAAAACCCTTCTTAAAGTACTTTTCAGCTTCTAGAAGCCTCACTCATAAGCATCTTCTAAATCTGATTTAAGATTTGACAGTAACTCTGGATCTCCCTTTGCCACATATGCTTGATTTCCAATATTAGAAAGACACACAGGAGCCACTTTCTTGCTTGTAATTTGATTCTTGATACTTGATTTTTCTTGAACATCAAAGTGATAGAGAACCTGGTCAATGGTTTTATTGGGCTGATTTGTAGCTATGGAGGCTTGTAAAGGGTTATTTTCAGGACAATTGGGCATTCTCTTATTATGAGGAAGGATTTTTTCTATAATAAGATCACATTAGTATGGCAGTTCATAAAGAGTTGGAGGCATGACATATGGATCAGCAGGGTACATAGCTTGACCTTTTAACTCATTGATCTCATAAGAGAGGGTTTTAATTAGTACTTTCACAGCACTCATCTCCTCATGATTTGTCAAATCAGCAGGGAGGGTGGGTGAACTAAAATTCGTATGCATCTGGTTACAAGAAAGAACCTGAGATAGGCTATTTGCATGAGGCATCAACTATTCTAAGGGCAAGGGAGGCAGTTTATGAGACAATATGAGATTACGTTCAGCCTTACTGGCAAGATCATACGACTGTGGTAGAGTTTCACCTCCCAAAGATTGTATCATGACAGAGATCTCAGGGTCTAAAGCCTTTAAATAGTACAGGAAAGCAAAGACTAGAGATGGCCTGATATCAACAGAGAATTTCTTCCATACCTTATCAAATCTTGAATTGAAATCATGTATGGGCTCCATTGGATGCCTCTTGATTGTAATCAGGTTCTGGGTGAGAGTGCTGCCATCTGTCCTATCTCTGAACTAATTGTAGATGAGTCCTCCTAGTTGATCCCATCTAGTGATTGAACTAGGCTGCAAGCTTCTATACCATTCTTTTGCTTTGTCCTTGAGGGAAGATGCAAGCAACAAGAGAGCATGACTCTCAGTTGTAATATTGTGAATAGAGCATAGATTGGCAACATCTTGAATATGATCTTCAGGGAAAACTAATCCATCTCCAAGAAAATGAGGCAATGCCTTCCAAACTATATCAGGAACTTGACCCTGTTGCTGAAGAACAAGGGGATTTGAATCCTAGGCTACAAAAGGTATATCTCTTTGAATATTTAGGTGCACATATATACTAGGGGCTGCCATGGTCTGCAGGGGCAAAGACTCAAGAAAGATTCATCAATATAGTCACCAGATGGATGATTCATGCTCCTATGAGTAGATGTTTTTATGATTTTCCATCAAAACCACAGAATGCAGGGCAAAGATTCTCAGAAAACAAAGACTCAAGTCCTTGAATCGGTCCCACCGTGGTCACCAAAAAATGTTGATGCATAAATCTGTGGGTTTAATCCAACAGCAACATGGGAAACTCTGAGACGTGGGAATGCTCCTCAGAGTGACCTCCAGATTTTAGGAAGCTAGCTCTTCCATTCTTTCAGTAGGGTTTGAGAAAAAGGTCAGAAAGAAAACCAAGATTGCAATAAACAAATGCCTAATCTATGGTGATCTGCTGAATTTGAAACTATTATTTGCACAGTGTCTAAACTTTGAAGGATTTAACTAGATTCAAAGAGCAAAATATGCATGATTAAAACCAGTTTGAGAAACACATTAAACAAAGGCAGAGAAATAGAGAAATTAGAGACAAGAACAAAGTAAACTCATAAATGCACAAGACATCGTCTCATATTTGAATGAAAGAATAAATTTACAAAGGCACCATTGTTGCACATAATAAACTATTACACATCATGAAAAGACACTGCAAAGGCAAGAAGAAAACTCTGTATGCTGCTCCAACTCTCTGATGTGATTAACTTGTAGAACTTTGAACATATCTGAAGAAGAACCCCTCAATGTGTCTCAAATCTGCCCATTTATAGCCTGAAAAACTCAACAAATTCTCAACGGCCTCTGAAAATCCACAACTAAATCCACAAAATCTGGCACCAAATCTGGCACAAATATGACTGCAACTGAAGTGGCCACCGAAAACCTTAACTGAACTGTTGTTTCTATTTTTCCTCCATGGCTGGAAAAAATGTCTCTGTACGAGAAAGAAAACTCCCACCGCTATTTTCCTGTAGCTTGCTCATAAAAATAAAAATGACTGCTCACATTTAGGGTTTCACCTTTTAACTCCCGTGAGTTAAAAGTTTTATTTAATTTTTCCCATGGAAGAGAGATAACATAAGTGTCTTGATAAAAGTATGTGTCACAATTTAAATAAAGATTTTAATCTTTATTTACCTCTCTCGTAACTTTAGTTAAAGCCGAGATAAAACTTATTATTAATGAAGCATTTGAGCTTTATTAGGGGCCCACCACCAAATGTATCTTAATATTGAAACTTATATTAATCATCTCTTATAAAATCTTGTGACACATTATGCATTTTAATTAAATGAAATAAGTATTTCCTCTCCTGCACACAGGCTGCTCCACGTGGTGGCTTCCACATGTTTCTAATTTGTTTTCTATTGCTCTCGGGTGTTGACATGTGGTGGCTTCCGCGTCAATTTGAGTTTCTACAATAAAGTGGCTCATTTAATTTGGGGCTTTCACTATTTAATTCCCATGACTTCATTCCATGAGGGACCCACCATATGACTTAAAATTGAAACTTCAGCATTTTCCATAGCTTGCTAAATTTTAATAAAATAAATGAAGGCTTGTATCTCCTGTGTGCGAGCTGCTCCACGTGGTGGCTTCTGCGTGACTTTTCAGTTTCTTTTTCATTGTCATGGACACTTACATTTGGTAGCCTCCGCATAACTTGCTTTTGCTTTCATTTTCATTCTGTTGTAGCTATGTGCTCACCTCTACTTCATTTTTTAGTTTCTCTCCATTAATGCGGATGCCAACATCTAGCAGCCTCCGCATAACTTTGAAACTCTTTGAGCTACTTGGGTTTCTCCACATGGAAGGCTCCGCATTATTTTTATTTCTTTTCGAGCTGCTACACATTAAATCTTTGGGGCTGCCATTTATTCCTGTGCATCTTACGGTGGCTGTCGCTTTTAGTTGCTGTGTCTTTATACATTTGAACTGAGTTTCATGTGATAGCTGCCACAATCTTGATGCTTCATATTTCTTCTTAGCTACTATTAGATGGAGATACTGTGCCTTCTAGTAGTCGCCCTTTATTGCTTGTTAGGACTCACTGAATAGCTGCACCATGAATCAGTTACTAAGTGGTATTATGAATTTTTCCATATGAGTCATGTCACAAATTCTGAGTCTTAGCACATAGATACCGGCACTGAACCTTGTGAATCTACTAAACTCAAGCAAACAGACACAGATCTATCCTATATTTAAAAGTTTTCAAATGGTACAAAATTTTGTCACCAGTTACATTCTGTGAATTTCTTTATTCTTGCCTATGTTGTGCTATGAGAAATTAGAATATTTTGTTGCCTAGTTTGCTCTCGAAGTTTTGGAAACTCTGAGTCTGGGTCATCTTCTTGAATGTTCTAGCTTCTCAAAGGAAACTGATCTATAATTCATCCTTCTTCAACTTTATAATCATTCTGCAACTTGTTGGATGCTCTTACAAGATGATTTGGCAAAATAGTTAGCCTACAAAACCATCTCACTACAACACTAATCTTTTTTCTTAGATGGGATCGACTATAATCTTTGCCCTGTAGTCTAATCAAGCATGTGGGTTCTTGTCATTTTAGGATTATCTTGTTTTTGAAATCTCATTTCCCTATTTTCTCCACTGATTCATTGCGTCACCTAAGCATCAGATTTTCTAATATAAAGCTTGTAGGACTGTGGAAATGTGAGCTCAAACCATGTGTCCCTCTTGCAATCCTGTCATTCTCCTTGAAGGATGTAATCAAGTTCTTTTGTAATCCCTTTGAAAACTTCTTATCTTAACCTGGTCCACCTTGTAAGGGAGAATCTTCAAGCTCCAATAGAAGTTTTAGGTTTGATGCCCTCACTGACACCATAGAGACTGTTGACTTGATGTAGTCATTTTGCATGAAGCCGCTACCAAAGAACGTAGTGTTCCTCTATCTTGTGTGACCATGTTTATCCCTAGCGACATCTTGTTGTTGACCTAGTTTTCTCATGCCTCTCTCTGTGTGGATGTTGAGCAGCCAAACCAGTCTGTCGGCTGAGGATGGAAAATGAAACCTAACTCCTCTTCATAGTTTAATGGCGGTGGAATTCTTTTTCTATGAAACCCTCACCTGTTCGTGCCCTCTGGATTCCCTTGAGTCAATTTTTGTTCAACTCTCAAATCTCTGTAATTTGTTTTTCCCTTGGTCACTGTCAGTGGTGGGTTATCTGAGTTAGAATGCTTGCAGATTTGTACTTCTTAGAAACTTCCCTTATTTTATTTTAGACCAGCGATTTCTATCACCATGTTTTGTGGAGTCATCGGGCAGTGTAGATGGCTATGTTTAGGATTGTAGATACCAATCTTAGTGTCTGACTTACATTGTTGCCCAATGTTTTTCAATCCGCCAGAGTAGGATCAGTTGATGAGAATTCTTTTAGATAGTATTTCCTTATTAACATAACCATTTGTTTAGCCTAAGAATTGGGTGTCTAAATATTAGTTTCCTTTAGTAAAATGTGGCTTTGTTGGTCCCACCTAGTTTCAACTTATAGGAATGTAGTACTCCTTCTCCATGTTAGATTCTGGTAGACAACGATCTTCTTCTAGTGTTACCTAACTAGTCAAATAAAGTTTTGAAGAGATTAGAAAATTGGTATCACTAATAATTAAACTCAGGATTATTTATTTTTAAGAGCCAAATTCTATGATTCTAGGGTGCCTTGCGATTAAGTTTAATGTTTTTAGTCATAAGTTTTTGTAATAAAATTAATTATGTGGTTTAGAAAGAAGGTGTTAGAATATAATATAATTTAATAAAAATTTACCCTTGCTAATTGATGTCTTTATCGGTTAATTGTTCTATATATAATGGTCAAATTAAGAGTTCAAAATAGTTCCTTATAATTGTAGTCATATTAATGATGTCAGTGATCGTGTTAATTTAATGATGTTTAACTATTATTTTCTTTCTTGAGTAGCTTTAGTGTCTTGTAAATTTTGGAGCTCATTATTGTTGATAAGTAAGTAAGAATGTTTTGGATATGGGTTGTAATGTTGTATTAACCTTTTTCATTGAAGTGTTTCATTTTCTTAAAACTTGTTTGGCAGTGGTATGTTGAGTCATTGATATCATAGTATAAGGTCACCCTTGGAACAACATTGTATATTATTAACGACTTGTAATAATGATGAAATTGAGTTATTTTTCTTTTTCTTCTTTATTCTCTTTGGCCCTGAATCATATTGGTCTAAGGGAATGTCATAGTTGTTTAAAACCTAGTCTCCATATTGGGAGATGTACTTTTGTATCGTGGTAAAGAGTTCAAATTATTAACTCCAGAGGCTTAACTACTTGGGTTTCAACTTGTTAATTGTGTCATTCTATTCCAATGTTGTATTAGTTTGAGATTTTTTTGAAGTGGATAAGGGAACTTTTATTGTTGAGGTTAAATTTTTAATGGCCCATTGGATTGTAAGAGATGGATGTCTTGTAGACCCTTGTCCATGCATGTTATTGATTTTTGGATGCCAGTTGTATAAAGGAGAGTGGCTTCCATGGTGGGGCTAGTGTCCAAAGTGTCTACCTGGATAACCCCATGGAAGTTGTAATCAAGTGATAACTTAATTAATTTATCTAGGTGGGTTGGGTAGTAATTCACATAATAAGATAAGTATGATGCCTCACCCATGCCTTGAGTGCTCTCAAAGGCTAAGGATCAGATGAGAAGGACTAGTTGGCAAGGTCGACCTCCTTGTCCCCATGAAAGTATGTGTTGGCTCTGCATGTGTCACCCTATGGGGCTGGTGCCTATAGAAAGGTTGCTTGGATAACCATAGATGAGGGGCAGTTTCTATTGAGAGATAGCCTAGATAACCCATGCTAAGATCATGCACTGACACTCTCCTTACTGTAGCTTAATTACTTCTTATTTCTTTTTTATCTTTGTTGATGCCTCTAGAGAACTGTATTGTCTTGTCTTGATGTGACTTGTCTTTATGATGGTCTAGTCTTAATGATTGTCTTGATGAGTTGACTAGTCTTTTTGATTGGTGTAGTCTCCATTATCTATTTAATCTATGTCAAGTTGTCCTCTTGTATACCTGGTCTTAGGGGGAACCTCATTGTTATCTCCTAGCTCAGAGGGGTGGACCTCAGGGTTCCACGTGGTTGGATGGAAGAGCTATCCATTAGTCTTCTTGGATGTTATGGTTCGAGAACAATGCAGAAGTGTTCCAGTTCCAGATTTGTTCTACATCTTCAGAGTTGTAGTATACATTCATAATTGTATTATTTTGTAAACCGATGTGATCGGTCTTGTAATCTTGAATTGAACCTTTGTTATTATTCATCTCTGTAAATGAATGATGTAAATCCTCTTCTATTGTATTGTAATGTATATCACTTGTATTGTTATAATTTTATCTAATGCAGTTATGTTCTGCAGATGTGTTAGTTGTTCATTTCATTTAATGTTGTTAATAGTGTTTAATGAATAATGCATTTACTTGCTTCAAAAAAGAATATATCTGTTAATTTTGCTCTTGTTAGTCTAACACTCTAGGGTTGCATGACAGGGCATCACATTTTGTATCAGAGCCAGGTTTCAACACTGGGTACTCTAGTTATAACTGAGCCAATTATGTGACCTACTACTTAAACTCTGTAGATTAACTTCATCCCTATTTTTCCCCTCTCTGTGTGTAATAAATCATCTTTTGGTGTTGTAGGTAGATGCCTAGAGGTAGGGGTCATGGGAGAGGTGATGGCAATACACCTCCTCCCAGGTCTCTTCAAGAGAGTGCCCATGAAGGCGGGGGTTAGAATATGGAAGGTCAAGACTAGCTTGAGGGAGCCCAGTTAAGATAGTTACTTGAGGAGGCCCTTGCTTGTTTAGGCCCTAGACATGAGGTTGAACAACCTAGAGGGGGTCAGGAGGTAGATCAACTAGAACCTAGGGAAAGAGAGAGATCACCTAGGTGGAGAGCGTTGATAATTAAGCAGGAGGCCACACTAGCCAGCCATATGAGAGATCTATTGAGGGCATGCCCTCCCACCTTTGATGGAGCTAGTAGTGGTCTAGAGGCGGAGACATGGTTATTGGATATAGGTAAATGTTTCACCATGCATCCATATGGCAGCAACACCAAAGCCAGATGTGGTATTCTGCATCTCTGATATTTTGCTTCGACTTGGTGGCATTTAGAGGAGTAGAAGCTGCACTTGGACATTAGTACTGTGTCTTGGGAGTTGTTCTTAGAGAGATTCAGAGCCTATTTCCTATTGGATCATTGTCACGCATATGAGTTCCATGAGCTGAGGTAGATAGCCATGTCAGCTGAGTAGTATGAGCGTAGATTCTATGAGCTCAAGTAGTATGCGGGTATCAGAGATGACGAGTCTATGCTAGTGCAACACTTTATCAGGGGCCCGAATGCCCAGATCAGTGGAGGGATTCGTGTATTCAAACCTAAGACTATGGAGGTAGCAGTGGAGAAATCCCAGTTAGTGGAGGAGAATTTGGCTATGGCACTTGGTGGGCATATAGGTGCGCATATTGGTAGTACACCATCTACAAGATATAGTTCTCATGGTGGTCATGCTTAGGCATCAGTATCTCATGCATCCTCAAAGCGTGGATAACAACAGCACTCTCAGACCAAACCGAAGAATTCTCAAACTCAGCAGGGTGTTAGATTTCAGAATAAGAACCGAAGTTGGCAGCATTCTAGACAGGACTGTGTTGATCACCCCACTTAGAGTACGCAATCTGCAGCGAGCAGGGTTAGTTTCCAATAGTCTAGTGCTTTCTAGGGTGGTGGTGGTTTTGGTAGAGGCATTGGGTGCTTCTCTTGTGGCCAACAGGGCCATATTGCTAGACAATGTCCTCGGAGGAGTACTATAGGGTTTGGACATCGACTGACGGCTTTAGAGCCAATGGTTGGTGATGCAGGCAGATCACACTGAGTCTTTGTAGCAGTTGATAACCATCAGATAGAGCATTAGGGAACCGTGGTGGAGACTTCTGGTTTCGTGCAAGGTATTGGTTTTTCTATTCTCTTTGATTCCAGTGCATCTGATTAATTCATATCTCCTTCTCTTGTGGAGCGTTGTGGCTTAGTGGCAACAAAGCATGATGATAGGTGGCAGGTTAAGTTAGCTTCTAGGGCTAAGGTCACAATTGAGTCTCTCGTGCTCAATTGTGAGTTGAGGATTCATTCTCTATCTACTATAGTAGACCTTTGATCCTACCCCTTGGTTCATATGATATAGTTTTGGGGATGGATTGGCAAAAGGCCCATTAGGCAGTGATTGATTATTGGCATAAGTCTGTCAGTTGTGTGGATGATTCTGGTAGAGGGGTGGAGGTAGTAGGAGTAGAGAGACCTATTTCCCTATGTATGATCTCTGCTATGTAGCTTAAGAGATACATGCGTCAGGGATGTCAGCTTTTTGCAGTGTCAGTTAGTGACTTGGAGATGGAGAAAAGTCGAGAGGAATCCCTTGATGATCATCCACTTTTGAGGGAGTATGCTGATGTTTTTCCTTCTGAGATTCTGGGGATGCCACCTAAGCGTGACATTGACTTCAAGATTGATCTTGTTCCCGGTGTAGAGCCTATCTCACGAGCTCCATACAGGATGACCACTTAGGAGCTTAAGGAGCTCTGACTGTAGTTAGAGGAGTTGTTAGCCAAGGAATTCATTCAACCTAGTGTTTCTCCTTGGGGAGCACCTATGATCTTTGTGAAAAAAAAGGATGGATCTCTGTGGCTGTGTATCGACTATTGACAGCTCAATAAGGTGCTAGTGAAAAATAGGTACCCCTTACCTTGGATCGATGATTTGTTTGATTAGATTAAGGGAGCAAAGTTGTTTTCTAAAATTGACCTTAAGTTGGGATATCACCAGTTGCAGATATTTGAGGCAGATATTCATAAAACAGCATTTCGTACCCTCTATGGACATTATGAGTTCACAATAGTACCATTTGGGTTGATAAATGTGCCTTCAGTTTTCATGAGCCTGATGAATGGTGTTTTTTGCACTTATCTCGACAAGTTTGTCCTTGTATTTCTGGATGATATATTGATCTCTTCAAGGACTATGGAGGAGCATGAGGAACATTTGCATCAAGTGTTGCAGTGTATGAGAGAAAATTAGCTCTATGCTAATTTGTCAAAGTGTAAATTCTTTCAGACAGAGGTGAAGTATTTGGGTCGTGTCATCTCTGGATAGGGTATTGCAGTGGATCCTTCGAAGATCCAAACTATTATGGAGTGGCCTACACCTACTAATGTTTCTGAGGTCCACAGTTTTATGGGTTTGGCAGGTTACTATTGCCCTTTTGTTATGGGGTTTTTGAGGATTGCTCATCCTATTACTTCCCTTCAGAGGAAAGGGAAGAAGTTTGTTTGGTCAGAACAGTGTTAGGTAGCTTTTCAGACCCTGAAGGAGCAGTTGACTAGTGCACCTATTTTAGCTATTCCTAATCCTACTGGGGACTTTGTTGTATGTACAGATGCTTCTTTGGAGGGTTTAGGAGCAGTTCTGATGTAGGATGGTCGTGTGATTGCCTATGAGTCTCACAAACTCAAGGATCATGAATTGAACTATCCCACTCATGATCTGGAGTTATCTGCAGTTGTGCATGCCTTGGTGAGGTTGAGGTATTTTCTCTTAGGGCATCGATTTGAGCTGCACAGTGATCATCATAGTTTGCAGTATATTTTCACACAGCCAAACTTGAATGCGAGGTAGAGGCTTTCGATGGAATTCTTGTGTGAGTATGACTTTGAGGTCAAGTATTTTCATGGCAAAGAGAATGTGGTAGTGGATGCTCTTAGTCATTGGAGACATGAGATCTCAGTGGTCTCTCTCACAATTGACTTGAGAGGTTAGATTCTCACAGCACTTTCTACTGACATATGGTATCAGGAGGTGAAGTCCAAGGTTGAGTCAGGTAGACCTTTGTAGGGTAGATTTTCTGGTTACTCTCCTGAGCCAGATGGTCTTTTGCGACATTTGGGTCATATCTATGTTCCTAGTTCAGAGGGTCTTCGTACCCTAGTGTTGTCAGAGGCACATCAGACACCTTATTCTATTCATCTGGGTGTCAAGAAGATGCATGCAGATCTGCGTCAGTTGTACTTTTGGAGTGGCATGAAGCAGGGTATTGCTGATTTTGTGTTGAGATGTCTTGAGTGTCTGATGGTGAAGGCAGAGCATCAACACCCTATAGGTCTTTTGCAGCCTCATTTGATTCCATAATGGAAATGGGACATCATTTCGATAGACTTCGTTGTCAGTTTGCCGGTATCCTCTCGTTAACACGATCCATTATGGTCATTGTGGATAGGTTGACGAAGGTAGCTCACTTCTCTCCTATCCATTCTTCTTAAAATGCTTCTACGGTGGCCAGAGTGTTCATGGAGGATATAGTCAAACTTCTTGGGATTTCTCATAGGATCATCTCCAATAGGGAGCCAGTTTTTACTTCCACCCTTTGGACTTCTCTACAGCATGCCTTGGGGACATAGCTGAACTTTAGTTCAGCATACCATCCTGAGAGTGATGGACAAACTGAGAGGGTTAATCATATTCTTGAGGATATGCTTAGGATGTATGTGATGGATCGGTGGAGCCATTAGGAGGACTACCTATATCTAGTAGAGTTTGCTTATAATAATGGATATCACAGTTCTATCAGCATGTGTCCATTTCAGGCTTTGTATGGTCATCCTTGTCAGACCCCATTGAGTTGGGATCATCTTGAGGATAGAGTTCTTCTAGGACCATATATGCTTAGAGATATGGAGTAGCAAGTTGAGATGATTAGAGAGCATCTGGTGACGGCACAGGATAGACAGAAGAAGTATGCAGATGCTCATAGAGTTGATCGATAGTTTTTAGTTGGGGATCAGGTGTTCTTGCGTGTGTGACCACAAAAGAGTCTGATCCATTACGGAAAGGGCTCTAAGCTGGCACCATACTTTGTAGGACCTTTTGAGGTATTGGAGAGGATCGGTCCTGTTGCTTATTGTCTTGCTTTGCTGCCCAGTCTTTCATGCATCCATGATGTGTTTCATGTTTTTGTACTTAGATCATACTATCCAGATATTGCTTATGTTCTTGATTGGACTACTCTACAGGTAGCGGACAGGCAGCTGGTTTTGGAGCCCATAGGCATTCTATAGCACATAAGACTTGCTCTCAGGGGTAGAGACGTGGAGCAGGTCAGGGTCCAGTGGGATCCTAATGACAAGACTTCTGCTACCTGGGAGGATGCTTCTAGGATGAGAGAGTTATACCCTTACTTATTTGTAGGCTTCTAGGAGTAAGCCTGACTCTTGGGGGGGAGGATGTAATGCCCCTCATTTTTTGTTTGAGACAGATATTGGTTTTTTATTGTTTTAGACAGTTTTAATACAGTTAGTAGTTTTATATTGCACTTTGACAGTTGAGATATTTGAGATGTTAGACTGATGTTTGATGCTTATCATGATCATGATGAACTATGTTTTACTGAGGTGTTTTTTTTATTGACATATGTTATGAGTTTTATGATGACATTATTGATATTTCAGCTCATGATGTGTTTCGACATGTTTAGTTGATGGTTAGTTGGATTATGCAGATTAATACAATCTTGATTACGTAGTTTAATGTTATCTAACTTCTAGTTAGGGATGCATATGTTTATTGTCATGATTTCAGAGAAGGGACAGTGTAGTATTGGTCAATCCGAGCACCCTACTACACTAAGAATCCCTAACTCTGTGTATGTGTTATATAGGTGTATATATATACTTGTATGCAACATATTGTTTTGATACAGGTTGCAGGTACTGGGCCTTGACACCACTTGACTTAGCAAGTCTAAGCAAACCCTTGCACCAATCGAAAACGTTGATGGGAGATAACATGAGGTTTATTCCCTAGGTTAGTCCAATCTTCAGGTTGTTGGTCATCAAGTGGTTTGTAGGGTTATTGTTGAGTTCTTGTTTAGTTAGCCCATCGTGTATTCCAGTATGCATAAATGAATTAATATTATTATAATGTTATTAAATTGTCAAACATTATAGTATTTTTGCTTAGTCATAAAATTGGAATATTATTTAAGTAAACTTTAATGCAGAATAAATTAACTATTTTAATGTTTGTAAAAAACATATATGTGGGTCAAAAGTTTTATTTTAATTCATTAATATATATGGTTATTTATAGAATAACACTGGTGAATAATTTAATGTGGTTAGTTGTCATTTATGATTCTAGATTGGGAAATCTCTATAATAAGTAAAAAAATTTAAAATTCATCTAGAGAGGGGGGAAATTTTATTTAGGGAGTCATTTTGTAAGAAAAAGAAAAGAAGAGTCATTCTATAAAAGAGAAGAGGAAGAGAAGTTCTGTAGAAGGATTCAAATTTTGGAGCGTGAAAAGTATGGGTATGTCAATATTGCTGTATAGTTAAATTTTGTGAATTTTTTTATTCTTGCCTATGTTGTGCTCTAAGAAATAAGAATATTTTGTTGCCTAGTTTGCTCTCGAAGTTTTGGAAACTCTGAGTCTAAGTCATCTTCTTGAACGTTCTAGCTCCTCAAAGGAAACTGATCTGTAATTCATCCTTCTTCAACTCTGTAATCATTCTGTGACTTGGTTGGTGCTCTTACAAGATGATTTGGAAAAATAGTTAGCCTACAAAACCATCTCACTACAACACTAATCTTTTTTCTTAGATGGGATAGATTATAATCTTTTCCCTATAGTCCAATTGAGCATGTGGGTTCTTGTCATTTTAGGATTATCTTGTTTTCGAAATGTCATTTCCCTAATTTCTCCATTGATTCATTGCTTCACTTGAGCATCAGATTTTCTGATATAAAGCTTGTAGGACTGTGGAAATGTGAGCTCGAGCCATGTGTCCCTCTTACAACCTTGTCGTTCTTCTTGAAGGATGCAATCAAGTTATTTTGTTATCCCTTTGAAAACTTCTTATCTTAACCTAGTCCACCTTGTGAGGGAGAATCTTCAAGCTCCAACAGAAGTTTTAGGTTCGATGCCCTCACTGACACCATAGAGACTGTCAACCTGATGTAGTCATTTTTCATGAAGCCACTACCAAAGCACGTAGTGTTCCTCTATCTTGTGCGACCATGTTTATCCCTAGCGACATCTTGTTGTTGCCCTAGTTTCATCGTGCCTCTCTCTCTGTGGATGCTGATCGCCCAAACCAGTCCATCGGCTGAGGATGGAAAATGAAACCTGACTCCTCTTCTTAGTTTAATGGCAGTGGAATTCTTTTTCTATGAAACCTTCACCTATTCACGCCCTCTAGATTCCCTTGAGCTGATTTTTGTTCAACTCTCAAATCTATGTAATTTGTTTTTCCCTTGGTCGATGTCAGTGGTGGGTTATCTGAGTCAAAATGGTTACAAATTCTCACTTCTTAGAAACTTCCCTTATTTTTTTTTAGACCAATGATTTCTATCATCACATTTTGTTGAGTCATCAGGCAGTGTAGATACCAATCTTAATGTCTGACTTACATTGCTGCCCAATGTCTCTCAAACCGCCAGAGTAGGATCGGCCGCTGAGAATTCTTTTAGATATTATTTCCTTATTAACAAACTATTTGTTGAGCCTAAGAATTGGGTGTCTAAATATTAGTTTCCTTTAGTAAAATGTGGCTTTGTTGGTCCCACCTAGTTTAAACTTATTGCAATGTAGTACTCCTCCATGCTAGATTTTGATAGATAGCGATTTTCTTCTAGTGTTACCTAACTAGTCAAATAAAGTTTTGAAGAGATAAGAAAATTGGTATCACTAATAATTAAACTTAGGATGATTTATTTTTAAGAGCCAAATTCTATGATTCTAGGATGTCTTACAATTAAGTTCAATGTTTTTGGTCGTTAGTTTTTGTAATAAAATTAATTATGGGGTTTAGAAAGAAGGTGTTAGAATAGAATATAATTTAATAAAAATTTACCCTTGCTAATTGATGTCTTTATTAGTTAATTGTTTTATATCTAATGGTCAAATTTAGATTATTTTAGAGTCAAATGTGGAGTTGAAAATAGTCCTTATAATTGTAGTCGTATTAATGATGTCAGTGATCGTGTTAATTTAATGATGTTTAACTATTATTTTATTTCTTGAGTAGGTTTAGTGTCTTGTAAATTTTGGAGCTCATTATTGTCGATAATACGTGTTTATGGAAGTAAGTAAGAATGTTTTGGATATGGGTTGTAATGTTGTATTAACCTTTTTCATTGAAGTGTTTCATTTTCTTAAAACTTGTTCGGAAGTGGTATGTTGAGTCATTGATATCATGGTATAAGATCACCCTTAGAACACCATTATATATTATTAACAACTTGTAATAATGATGAAATTGAGTTATTTTTCTTTTTCTTCTTTATTCTCTTTGGCCCTGAATCATATTGGTCTAAGGGAATGTAATAGTTGTTTAAAACCTAGTTTCCATATCGGGAGTGTTGGCAAGAGACACTTTATGGAAAAATGATTGTTGTCATTGATGGCAACAAAGTTCATCCCACACATCCGCACGACATGGTGTGTCTCTACTAGAAGTCAGAATGAAGATTGTTGAGGTCCAGTAAACAAGAACAGAGCTTGTGGCAAGGTCCAATAGACAGGTCTGAATCTCTTAGAGGAAGTATCTTGGTGAAGTGCAGATTTGGGAAAGTCAAGAGGACTACCTTGAGTAATAGATTCCAAGGATTTAGCCTCTGATGATGGACAAGGAAAAAGATATGAATAGTTGAGTACCAGATTCCTAAGTGACAGTGTGAATAGAGGAAGAACTGACTAACAGAACATCAGACTACTTTCCAGATGTGTTACTGATGGTGTTAAAGGTTATGAAGGCATGAATCATGTTTGGCTGACATGATTAATGATTTCTACAAGTATATACTTGATCCGCATTACTTGATGTGTAAGGATTCAGCCGACAGAATAGATTTTGTGAGAAGATTGACTGTTTCGGGTGCCAACTAGAAAGATAATGAAATCACTTGTGCAGATATATATAGGATGGATTTAGTTGTGAGAAGTGTTGTTGATATATGTGATATACGAAAAAGCAAAGCAGAGCAGAAGTAGTAAGGAAGGTCCGGTATGTGAAAGGAAAGCAGCATAAGAGAAGAGGAAACATGAAGTGCAGCAGATCAGTATACTAAGCCTAACCGAAACTAAACTCCAGCATATGTGGATGCTTCCAATCAATTCAAGTATTGTATAACATTCTTTTGTAGATAGTGTGTCTCCTTGTAGGTAGTGTGCCTCCTTTGTGAGCAGTGTGCTCAGGCAGTAAGCCCTAATTGGCAAGTGCCATTTTGTATTTCCTTATTCTTCAAACAGAGAATAATCTTTGGGTTAATCACCCCATGGTTTTCTCCCTTAACAGGGTTTTCACGTCAAAAATACTGTGTCATGTGTTTTTCCATTTCATGATAATGTTTGCTTATTTGAATTAATGTTGCATTGATTAAAACAAAAGTTCAGATAGAAGAAATAATTAGGATAACTGATTCACCCCACCCCTCTTAGTTATCAACAATTGGTATTAGAGCTAAGTTCCTCCTAACAGAGCCTAATAGCTTGAGGAAGATCTGGGAGCTCAAATGGATGCATATGGCTTAAGAGAGCAACTCAAGACTGCCCTTGATGATCTTGAACAATCAAACTCTGAAGTCAATGAATTAAAGGAAAGACTCAAACAGGCTGATGATTTCATGAGAAAACTAAAAGATAAATTAAGTCTCTCTATGAAAAAGAGAAAGGAGCTGCTTCAGCAATTGGCAAGACAAGGTGAAGAAAATAATGC
This sequence comes from Cunninghamia lanceolata, assembly GCA_027924645.1. NCBI lineage: Eukaryota > Viridiplantae > Streptophyta > Pinopsida > Cupressales > Cupressaceae > Cunninghamia > Cunninghamia lanceolata. The sequence continues at coordinate 10,966,204 of BSBN01001020.1, read as the reverse complement.
AAATGAAGAGCTGACTGAGAAAACCAAGTTATGTGAAAAGTTATCAAAAGAAATCATTATGGTAAGACATGAAATGGAATCAGGAGTTATTAAGTTTACTCGAGATTAAAGAGAAGAAAAACTGAAGACAATCTAAGACAATCTCTCAAAGACTAATCACAAGATTGCCTCCAGATGGATAGAATTATTAGACATCTTGAATCTGATCTTGAAGATGCTAAAGATAATGAAGAAAAACTTGAGGATCAAATTGTCTCTCTCAAAAGGGATCTTCAAACAACAAATGAGTATAAAGAAAAATTTAAGATAAGTTCTGCTCAACTTGAAGTTCTTCTTGGAAGTCAAAAGAAGGTAGATGACAAATGTGGTTTGGGATATGAGAAAGGAGAAAGCTCTGGATCTGGTCAGAAGAATTTTGGATCAGAAAATTCAAGGAACAGGCTTAGAAGACCTCCGATAAGACAGCCCAATGCTCAAAGATATCCATCCTTCAATGGATACTACCACAACTGCAATCACTTTGGTCACAAAGCTAATCAGTGCAGAAAGAGAATGAATCAGACTAATTCATCCTTTTCCAGACAGTGTTTTCACTGCAAAAGGTATGGTCACAAGTCTCATGAATGCAGAAATATGCAAATGAACAAATCATTCAATGGTAGATGCTTTGCATGCAATAGAGTAGGTCATATGGCTAATCAGTGTAGATCAAGAGGATATCAATCAAATATACAAAGAAATGTTGTTTGCCAAATCTATAATAGGTCTGGTCATAATGCAAAATTCTGTAGAAGCAAGAATCAGGAGAAAAGAGGTCCAGTATATCATAATCAGAATCAAGATAAGGGTAAACAAAAGGTGAATGCGGATGAAGTTAGGAATGAGATGAACAAGATTTGGGTGAAGAAAAGTTTAGAGAATGTAGAGGTTGGATCCGCACTAAACTCTAGTGCTGATATTCCTTCCAGAAACTAAAAGGTGAGCTTTGGCTCAAGGGGAGACACAAAGAAAACCTTTTTCCCCTAGCTAGTTAAGTGGTGCCTGAAATTGGCACATGAGAAGCTGCGGATCAAAGGGTTTCTAGAGAAATATGTAAAGAAGGTCAGGTAAAGATCTGAGAGATCCACAAGAAAATTTAAAAAGTTTAAATCCTTCAGAATTGGTCTGGTTAAGCAAGTCTTCTGGTAAAACAGGTTTCTCACAAGATTGGCCTGGTATGAATCCAAATTGATACAGCTTGATCTATGGATACATAAGATGATCAGAAGGACAAGTGGATATGATGATTCATCACTAACATCGATCACAAGGGAATCATAATGATCTGGATGAGTTTCTTCCTCCTTGAACAAGGAAAACTAGGCAAACCGGAATAATGTAGGTCGAGCATTTATTACAATCTGATATTAGGGCTCGTGGAGCAATATAAGGGTTTTTCATTAATCACCTGATTCATTCTGTACTCAAGAGGAAATGAAAAGTGGAGCTCTGCAACAAATTTCCTCAAGTTCATCGAAGATCACTTGTAGAAGTCATTACTTCCAGAGATCAATTCAACCTACTCTGTGAAACTGATAGGCGCAAAAAGTATTTTCTGTTTTCAAATATCTCACTGCAAATCTCTTGATAATGGGTACTCTTAATATTGTAAAGATTTCTGATAGACCTCGCCCTACATTTAAGAAACATCCATACAAATCCTTGGAGGTAGACCCCCTAGGTGCATTTTCCTGTGTTCCGCATGGCGTTTTGCACACTGAAGATATTAGAGTTTATATACATGCAAACATTGAAGAGTTTGGGGAATTCAAACTAAGAGACTTATACCACAAGCAGTTAGTAGATGATTCTTTTGAGATCAAACCTCAGTATAAGAACATCCAGGAAAAACACTTTTATCAGTTCATTCATTTCCCCTACTTTGAAGAAGATGAATGGGTCCGGTATGTATTGAGTAGGGTACATGATAACTTCCTATGGCTGAATAGACCTTGCAAGATCACCAAGGAAGCAATTAGGGCAGTAACTGGTTTACATTCCTCTAGAGGAATTCCTATCCTCAAATCTGTCAAAAACAACATTGTCACAGAGGCCACCAGATCAAAATTTGATAAGAGGGCAATGACCATTGAAGATATTACTAACCCGGATATCAAGTATGCATCTATGATTATAGGATACAAGATATATCATTCCAGTAGGGAGAATTCAGTATCCAAAATTGCAGTATACATGGCCTATGAGATGCTAAGAAAAAATGTAGAATATGATCTCTGTGAACTTCTCTTGAGCCATTTAATGGAAAACATACAAAAGATCAAAAAGGACAAGCAAAACTCTTTCAAATATGGTGCACTAATAGTATGTTTATTTTTCTATTTCATGAATGAGTTACCTAGATCAAATGGATGGGTATGGCAGAATGACAAACTGGTAACAGTTCAGATCAGAGACTATTTGCATGGGCTTGGGGATGCTAAAGCAAGAAATACAGCCATGTGGGGATACTTAAAAAACTTTCAGAACATGATGCAATCAAGAGAAAGGATTCCTCAGTCTCTTGTTGAGAAATACAAGGAAACAGTCTGCTTTATGGTAGAGACTGATCAATGCCTAATGGAGGTAGTAGAACCAAGGACAGTCTGGATCATGCCCATGGGGTATGAAGTTGATGAACAAATTGTGGAGCTGCATGTTCAACACATGCTGAGTCAGCCTAAAGATCCAAAGGTAGAAAGGTTTGGAACCTTTGAGGAGCTGAGTGTAAAGATCCATGTGGAACTTAGAGAACCAGAGATGAAAAGGAAGGTGAGAAAAGAAGTAGAACATATTGCACAAGGCCTTGGGATCTCAAAGGAGGCACTTGATGCCAACTGAGAAAAGAGACAAAAGGCTGATGAGGAGAAGAAAGAGGCAGAAAAAGGAAGCAAGAAAAGTGCTCCGGTAGAAACTTCCACCTGGACCAGATCTTCAAAGAGACCAGCACCTGTCCCTGCTAAAAGCTCAAAACTGGAAGTCCAAGCATTCGACAAAGGAGAGAAAAGGTCAAAGACAAAAGCCACAAGGGCTTATGTAAGTCAAAGAGATGAAGAAGAAACTGAATCAGATGAGGGGATAAAGGAAATAAAGAAGCAGAAGAAGAAAGGATCCGGTAAGCCCTCCACAGGCCAAGACAAGGAAGAAATGGCAGAGGAATTTGTTGAAAAGCCCACCCTGTCCCTAGAAAGTGTAATCAAATCAGTCACTGTGGATGGAAACCTTCAACCCATGGCCAAATTCTATGATGATTACAATGAGGCCGACCAAAAGATCCTGCAGGAAGCTACAATCAGGTATCTGAACATTTACAATAAAGCTTTTATTGAAATTATCTCTCTAATTCCTAAGAGTCTAGAGAAGGAGTTGGAAACGAGAAAGACCAATGCCATGGCAAAAGACCTTGAGATTCAGGAACAGATAGCTATTCAGCTATATCCTTCTATTGATCCCAAGACAATGAACATGGCATTCAAAGATTGCAAGGATGAGTTCAGGAGCAAAGCAAGGATGAATCAGCTCATGCTTGGTGAGACTGACAGGGTAGCCAAGGATATAGAAGAGATCCTCTGGAAGGTCTTCAAAAGATTTAATCTTCCTATTGTAGAGGACTTAGGTACTGACCCTTCAACCACAAGTGTTGCAGAAAAAACTTCTAAGAAAATGACAGAAGAGGTGGGCCCTGAACAGACTAACATTTCTCCTCTGGTTTCTCCTATAGTCTCCGGATCCAAAGAAGAAGAAAAATTACAAGAGAAAGAAGCAGAGGTGAAGGAAAAAGAAGGTGACAGTGCAAAGGTTGCAGAGAGACAAAAGACTTTAGCAGAGAAAACCACAACTGCTAGTGGTGTGAATGTAGAAGGAGAGAAAACTCCAAAGGACAGCTCCAAGACTGCAGAAGAGAAGAAACATCTATCTCCAGCAAGAGACACTGTACAAACTGTCCAAGAATTTTTGAGCAAAGAAACAATGGAGATTGATGAACTAGAGCTTCTACAAGGTCCATTCAATTTTGATTCTCTTTCTCTGGTATAGACAATGAAGATAGCTTCATTTGCAAATGCTAAGGCTAATGAAAAACTCCTAAAGTCTCATATGGAAGATTGTGAGTTGATAGAAGCTACATCCGGAGTGCTAGAAAAGATCATACCCTCTTTTCAAAAGGATCCCACCGCCTCCTCTTCCGGTAATCTCAAAACCTTGGTCAGCAGTGTTAGCACACATTTTGATTTTCTAGAAAAATCAGCTGAAGAAAAGGTCCGGAAGGAGTTTTTGGATAAGAGATTCTTAGAGGTACAAGGATTAATCACTAATGATAGAAGAAATATGAGTATTAGGATAAAGAGTTTAGAAAATGCTCTTAAGGATGGCGGTGAAATATACAAATTTTGTATCTCCTGGTCCAAAGTAACACTGGACATTAAGAAGAAAATAAAAGAATAGGAGGATAAACTATCAAACTTATCAAAGAATTTTGATCCTCTCTCCTCCTCTATAACAAATCAAGAATGTCAGACTATCATAGTCTTGAGTGAAATCAAGAAGTTGGAGAAGGAAAGGAAAAATAGAGTAAGTAGGTTAAGTGAGCTCAGGGGGTTAATTGTCCCTAAGCTAGAGGCCATGCATGAGGCTATAACAGAAGCCCAAATTACAGCCCAAACCAATGATCTGACATATCTAAAAAGGGTAGATGTATTTGCATTCCTGTTGAGTGGGCATATCTCAATTTTGGACAGGATGAAGCAGAGTTGGGTGACAGAAGTTGTACAGTTGAAGACAACTTTTGCAGACATACTTAAGTATATGTAAGTATGCCATATGTATATACTTATGCGGCTTAGTATAGTAAAATTTTTTGAAAATTTTGGTGTACGGACCCTACCCTTTGCCATTGATGTCAAAGGGGAAGTGAGGAGCAGTGAAAAATGAGGAATCCAACTAAGGGGGAGCTCCGAAAAATGTATATAAAGATAGACCATCAGCCAAGGGGGAGCATAGTGTAAATACTTAGTCATTTTTCACTAAGTGTTTCCATCAATGCCAAAGGGGGAGATTGTTGGCAAGAGACACTATATGGAAAAATGATTGTTGTCATTGATGGCAACAAAATTCATCCCACACATCCGCAGGACATGGTGTCTCTCTACCAGAAGTCAGAATGAAGATTGTTGAGGTTCGGTAAACAAGAATAGAGCTTGTGGCAAGGTCTGACAGACAGGTCCGGATCTCTCAGAGGAAGTATCTTGGTGAAGTGTGGATTTGGGAAAGTCAAGAGGACTACCTTGAGTAATAGATTCCAAGGATTTAGCCTTCAGTGATGGACAAGGAAAAAGATATGAATAGTCGAGTACCGGATTCCTGAGTGACAGTGTGAACAGAGGAAGAACTGACTGACAGAACATCAGACTACTTTTCGGATGTGTTATTGATGGTGTTAAAGGTTATGAAGGCATGAATCATGTTTGGTCAACATGATTAATGATTTCTACAAGTATATACTTGATCCGCATTACTTGATGTGTAAGGATTCAGCCAACAGAATAGAGTTTGTGAGAAGATTGACTGTTCCGGGTGCCGACTAGAAAGATAATGAAATCACTTGTGTGGATATATATATATATAGGATGGATTTAGTTGTGAGAAGTGTTGTTGATTTATGTGATATACGAAAAAGTAGAGCAAAGCAGAAGCAGTAAGGAAGGTCCGGTATGTGAAAGGAAAGCAGCATAAGAGAAGATGAAAGATGAAGTGCAGCATATCAGTATACTGAGCCTAACTGGAACTAAACTCTAGCATATGTGGATGCTTCCAATCAGTTCAAGTATTGTATAACATTCTTTTGTAGACAGTGTGTCTCCTTGTAGGCAGTGTGCCTCCTTTGTGAGTAGTGTGCTCAGGCAGTGAGCCCTAATTGGCAAGTGCAATTTTGTATTTCCTTATTCTTCTAACAGAGAATAATCTTTTGGTTAATCACCCTGTGGTTTTCTCCCTTAACAGGGTTTCCACATCAAAAATACTGTGTCATGTGTTTTTCCATTTCATGATAATGTTTGCTTATTTGAATTAATGTTGCATTGATTAAAAAGAATGTTCAGATAGAAGAAATAATTAGGATAACTAATTCACCGCCCTCTCAGTTATCAATAGGGAGATGTACTTTTGTATCATGGTAAAGAGTTCAAATTACTAACTCCAGAGGCTTATCTGCTTGGGTTTCAACTTGTTAATTGTGTCATTCTATTCCAATGTTGTATTGGTTTGAAATCTTTTTGAAGTAGATAAGGGAACTTTTATTGTTGAGGTTAAAGTTTGAATGGCCCATGTAATGGATCGGATTGTAAGAGATGGATGTCTTGTAGACCCTTGTCCATGCATGTTATTGGTTTTTGGATGCTAGTTGTATAAAGGAGAGTGGCTTCCATGGTGGGGCCGGTGCCCAAAGTGCCTGCCTAGATAACCCCATGGAAGTTGTAATCAAGTTATAACTTAATTAATTTATCTAGGTGGGTCGGGTAGTAATTCACATAATAAGATAAGTATGATGCCTCACTCATGCCTTGAATGCTCTCACTAGCTAAGGATGGGATGAGAAGGCCTAGTTGGCAAGGCAACCTCCTTGTCTCCATGAAAGGATGTGTCGGCTCTGCATGTGTCACCCTATGGGTCCAGTGCCTATAGAGAGGTCGCCTAGATAACCATAGATGGGGGCCAGTTTCTAGTGAGAGATGGCCTGGATAACCCATTCTAGGACCATGCGATGACACTCTCCTTACTATAGCTTAATTACTTCTTGGTTTTTTTATCTTTGTTGATGCCTTTGGAGAACTATGTTGCCTTGTCTTGATGTGACTTATCTTTATGATGGTCTAGTCTTAATGATTGTGTTGATGAGTTGACTGGTCTTGTTGATTGGTGTATTCTTAATTATCTATTTAATCTGTGTCAAGTTATCTTCTAGTATACCTGGTCTTAGGAGGAACCTCATTGTTATGTCCTATCTCAGAGGGGTGGACCTCGGGGTTCCACATGGTTGGGTGGAAGAGCTATCGATTGGTCTTCTTAGATGTTATGATTCAAGAACAATGCAGAAGTGTTCTAGTTCTAGATTTGTTCTACATCTTCAAAGTTGTAGTATACATTCATAATTGTATTATTTTGTAAATAGATGTGATCGGTCTTGTAATATTGAATTGAACCTTTGTTATTATTCATCTCTGTAAATGAATGATGTAAATCCTCTTTTGTTGTATTATAATGTATATCACTTGTATTGTTATAATTTTATCTGATGCAGTTATCTTCCCTATAGTTGTTAGCTGTTCATTTCATTTAATGTTGTTAATAATGTTTAATGATTAATGCATTTACTTGCTTCAAAAAAAATATATATTTGTTAATTTTTCTCTTGTTAGTCTAACACTCTAGGGTTGCATGATGGGGCATCACAGGTCCAAAGATGAAGGTGTCAAGGGAAGACAAATAGTCTCTGCCACCACTTGGAATTTTCAAGATTAATACGGATGGCTCTTCTAGAGGGAATCTAAGTCATGGTAGGATTGGTGGTGTTGGGAGAGATAGTTCTGGTGTAGTTGTTTTCCTCTTCTCCACTTATTCGTGGTAGACAATGAATAATCTGATGGAGGCTCAAGCTATTCTTAGGTCTATGGAGAGGGCTTGTACTTTGGGGTGGAGGAAGATCATTATTGAGGTTGGCTCTATGATTGTGATTAATATGCTAAATAACATGCATTTTGAAGGAGTTCATTGGTGGTTGGCAATTGTGGGCAGGTAGATTTTATGGTTGGGTAGCTCTTTCTAGTTGATATCCTTTGTCCATATCCCTAGGGAATGGAATGGGGTGGTTGATTGTGTTGCTAAATGGGCTTCGAAGTAGTAAGATGGTTGGGATGTTACTAGTTGGGATCAGCTGTCAGAGGATAGGTCTTAGAGGGTAAATCAATTGGTGGTGGAGGATTCTTCGATTTGAAGGGAGTCCCTTAGTTTTGGGCTCTTATGGTCCTTGGGAGGTTGCGGGTTTGACTGTTCTCTGGGGAATTTGAATTATGTTTCTTGGTCACTCTATGTATCTTGGATTCTTGGTTGATAATGCCTTGCCTTAATGAATAAATTTTTACCCCTTTTAAAAAAAAATATTATATTATAATATAGGTTAGATGTATTATTATAATATATTATATAAAAATTATAATTGTAATTATATATTATTTTGTAAGGTTTGAATGAAGATTAGATTTAGAATTATGTTTTTTTTAGGGATTGGTTTATGATTACGCTTATAAATAGGGTTAGATATATAGTTTAGGCTTATAAATCAATGCTCAGTGTAATCTTAGGATTATGGTTAGAATTAGAATTAGGGTTAGATTTAGGTTATGATTACAATTAGGGTTTGGGTTGGGATTAGAACCAAGGTTAGATTAGAATTAGGGTTTTGTTTATGGATATAGTTAGGGTCAAGGTTATAAATAGGGTTAGCTTTAGGGTTTTAATCATGCCTTAAACTATGGTTATTGTAAGTATTAGAATTAGGATTAGGGTTATGATTAGGAATAGGTTTACAATATTAGGATATTTATATTTAAAGAAATATGTCCTAAGTGTAAATTTAGGATCATGGTTTAATTAACCTATTAGGGTCAAATTAGGGTTATGCTTAAAATTAGGGTTAGAATAAGGTTTTAATATAATTAGGGTTATGGTTATGTTTATAAATCTTGTTAAATTTAATGTTTTATTCACGTACCAAATTATGGACCTTTGGGTTAGGGTTCCATGTATAGTTAGGGTTCAAATGAAGGTCAGATTTAGAATTAGGGTTTTGTTTAGGGATTGGGTTAGGATTAGGCTTATAAATAGGGTTAGATATAGGGTTAGGCTTCTAAATCAATACTAAGTGTAATCATCTAGTTATGGTTAGAATAGGGTTTACTTAACTTAGAAAGTTTTAAAAAATTATTAGTAAGTTGCTTTATTAACTCCTAAAAAGCTCAAATTAGAGTAAAAATATTTATTGAATCATGTTATCTTAGTTGTAATTAATTTATAATTTCTATGATGCTTTGAATAATTGTCTTAATTTATTTGTTCCATGTTTAACTTTTTATTTTTAAGTAGATTTATCTTATATTTAGATTAGTTATATTTCTATGTGAATCTTATTTGATTAGTTATAGTTAGATAATATGTATTTAAAATTGTTGGGAACATATGTTATAAGACAATATCTTATTATTGGGAAATTAAAGAAAAATGAATGTTATATCTTCTATGTTTAGTGATTAATATTTATATTTAGATATTATAAAAAATTAAATTTAAATTTAAGTTTTCATATTTATTTATAAAATTTAAATTAAATTTTTTAGAGTTTTGTAATGGCTCTTAATTTTATTTTTAGTTTAAATTTAAATTTAGTTTATAATTTGGCTCTATGATTTATGTAGTTCTTATTCATGGAAGAAAAGACAAATAAGAAGCCATCAGAGAGAAAAATGTCATGATTGAAAAATATGAAAAAAAAGAAGGTTCATAAGGTTGAAAACAAGGTTCCTAAAAAAGCTAAAAATAATAACAAGCAGATCTTTAAGATCTACTTGCTTAAAATTGTCAAGCAAGTGCACCCTAATATCAACATTTCTAGAAAGGCTATGGTAATTATGGACAAGTTTATTAATGACATGTTTGATAAAATTGCCACTAACCCTGCCAACTTTGCTCGTTACAACAAAAAAAACATCATCATGAATTGTCTTCCTTAGGAGCTTACAAAGCATTCAGTCTCTCATTGTTCAAAGACTATTACCAAATTCATGAAGCTTGATTTTTTTCTCTCCATTTTATCATTTGGAGTTCTAATCTCTCTTTGTATTGAAAATTTTTATTACTTTACTTATACTCTTAGTAATCATATTTTTTATTGTATATTTTGAGCATATATTAATATAGTTTCTTGAGCCTTTGAATAAAAATACCACATATTAACATAGTTTCTCTTTATATTGTATATTTCGATTAAAATACTACATTAAATATAATATTAATTTTTAAAATAAAATATACAATATTAAAATACTATATCGTGATTGTATATTGTAGATTGTATATTTTAATTAAAATATTATATTATTCTTCGATCCTTTCAATAAAAACCTAAAAATAGGCAACTCAATTTCACCATGTTATTAATATAAATAGGCATGATTGAATCACAGTAAATATAGTTTCACCATTGGTATATTGATATTTGCAAGATGATTGACAATTTGGATGTCTTCTATTCAAAAACCCATTATTTTAATTAGTAAGCTTGCTTTAACTTTGTTCACATATTACAATTTCAATCTATTTATTAAATAAATGTGAATTACTTTGCCATCCAATTAGAATATAAGATGTGGTGATAGAAATTGAAAGTAAAAAATAAAAAAGAGTTACACTCACAACATAATAATGACATTTTAACCAAGGTACATACAACATACTAGGATTTGTTATTAAATAGCATACCTATATTAAAAATATATATCTAAAGTATGTTGAGAGATATCCTTCTCAAGGTGCGTATTTTTTTCAAGAAAAGGGTGGTGAGCTACTTAGACATATATTTATCAAAATAAAAATGATTTACATAAGAAGGATTTCTTACATCTAGTGCCTACTTTGTTCAAAGTATCAGAGCCAAGAAGAAATTATATAGTAGGCCCTGTGGTGGCCTTACTATTGTCCTTATAGTACAAAAAGAAATGCAGCAGTTGTAATTTCTAAAATAGGAAAAACAAAAAACTATTACACAGAGCTCCCTGGGAGTATCAGGCACGTGGGGAAGAAAATGGACCTCTTATTACTGGTCCTCCGTATTCCTCACCATGGACTCATAGGTATCTAATGGTCCTTCCACCGATTCCAATTTGTTCCTCTTGGTCATGCTTGACATGCTTGAGTTGTGTGGCTAATTTTAATCATCCTATAGAGTTGAATCCTCATTGTCTGGTAGCACCTTGGGGAGGTGAGGTTCCCAATCAGGGGCATGCATCCTAAGGAAATGAAATGAAATGAATACATCTAGCTATTATTTTCTTTGAGAAGTTGTGGTTGTGTCCATGGAGGACTCTGTCTAGGCCGCTTATGCACCCACATCCCAATCCTTTTTGCATTTCCTTGAAAACACATTAGGCTGCAGAGGATGTTCTCATAGTTCAGATTAGAAAGAGACCTCCCACCATTACATCTACCTTTGTTAGCTCATAGCCCTACAAAGTTGGTTTCCATTGCTCCACATTGTACAGATAATCATAAACCAATCTAGTAGCTATGGCATGAACATAATGTCCATCTTAGATGATGTCTATTATGTTCGATAAGAGAGTCAAAACTATATCCGACCAATGTAGTATCCTATCCTCCCTACCTTGGAGCCATTTCTGACCATAGATATTTTGAATTATGAACTACTCCATCATGCAATTCATATCAAAGATCTAGTTCAGGTCCATTTTTAACTCTTACCTTGATCTTTGGCTCCCATGGCATGACTGGAAATAGAAGGCAATGGTTGGAACTATCATTCTCCATTGGCGTACCTATAGGAAATGATCATTCAAAGAGAACAAAGCAACAAAAGAGCTTGATAGGAAGCTTGAATATTTTAAATCACATTTGATTATGTCATTGGAGGAGATAAATAATGATGTGAGGCTACTCTGCATTAATTCTTCTGACATCGATGCAGTCTAATCATCCTGGGATGATGTCAAGGTGCTTATTTCTTAATCACTAATCCTAACATTAGGCACTTCAAAAAGGATATCTCTCAGCTACTTTAGATATATTTTTTAAATATAGGTATGCTAGTTGCATCTAGAGCGGCAAGCCTAATTCTAACTATATTATATATCTTAAGAATTCTTATAATTATATAATATAATATTATAATATAGTTTAGATAATATATGATATAACTATAATTATTATATTATAATATAGGTTAGATATATTATTATAATATATTATATAATAATTATATATTATTTTTAAGGTTCAAATGAGGGTTAGATTTAGAATTACAATTTTTTTAGGGATTGGTTTACGATTAGGCTTATAAATAGGATTAGATATAGAGTTAGGCTTATAAATCAATGCTAAGTGTAATCTTAGGATTATGGGTAGAATTAGAATTATGGTTAGATAGAGGTTATGATTACAATTAGGGTTTGAGTTAGGGTTAGAACCAAGGTTAGATTAGAATTAGGGTTTTGTTTAGGGATATAGTTACGATCAAGGTTATAAATAGGGTTAGATTTAGGGTTTTAATTATGTTTTAAATTATGGTTATGGTTGTTGGAGTATGACACACTAAGAGGGGGGGGTGAATTAGTGTCTCATAAAATAGACTTATCTTTTTGCCAACAATTAATAAACTTTTATCAACCATAAACTTCAATCCTTGTATGATGAAAACAAAACATTCATTTATGAACTGTAGTGCATTAATAGATCAACTTGTGAAAATGAATGAACAAAACAACTGTTGGTGAACTATGACAAATAATAGAGGTAGTTTTATTTCTTTATTAACAGAGATAAGTATCAGATATACTTTGCATTTGTACTAACCCATAATTCAAATATGCAACAGCTAAATTATGAAACAATGAACATAAACTCATGAACAAAACAAGTGACCATAACATAGAGATTTGACAAGTGGAAAACCCTCTAGGGATGAAAAACCACTCCAGAAAATGTCTCACTGGATGAAACAAAATGTGCTCCACTAGCAATTACAAATGCCTCACTGGCTATTTATATGCCTCACTGGCTTTTTGTGCCTCACTGGCTTATTGTACCTCACTCACAGGCTTATTATTCCTCACAAGCTTATTGTGCCTCACTGGAAAAGGTCCTTGTCTCACTGACTTCACCATACAATATATGTTCCATATAATGAATAATATAGTTTAATGTACAGAGGGTTACTCTGTTTCACTATAACCCAATCTTCAACATTCTAGAATAACCTTAATGATGGTGCAATAAACATAGATCATCAACCTCATTTCAAATGTTTATAAAATGCCATTTTATAGAATAGAAAGTCCTTCTTTCTTTCATCAAATAGTTTGAATAAATAACCATGGCCATGAAATTGTCTCAAACAGTTTAAAACTATCAAAGTAGTTATTGCAGGTATATGATCGAACAGATCCATAAGTGCCAACAAATAATGCCTTTGAACTCCACCCTTAACCTAAGTAAGAAGTTTTAATAAAGGTAGTTTCAAACTATGTGCTAGGTTAAAGAGATTTTTGACAAACAAGAGTAATATCTCCTTCAAAACCTAACCAGGGTTAAACCCATTAACAAAAGCCTTTACAAAACTACTTCATGAATCAAAAAAGCCATGTAAAACATTATCACCCAAGAGATCTTATATGACAGTTATAACTGAGCATGATAAGTTACAACAGAGTATTGCAAACCCATAAGAAAGTTTTTAGATACCTTACCATACCATGGTTATCGAACATTACTACCTCTGCCTTAGGCATTTGTGAAACCCTTAACCATGTTAAGCTTTGTAAGAAGACTGATGAAAGGGAATAGTATCACCTATTAAGCCGATCAATAAAAAACATTTTTTCTGAAATATAAGTCAAAGATTCAGTCAAAACAAACAATTTTCATCCTTTGAGAAACAACACTATCAAATCCTTTAGATCTCCTTCAATTCATGCAGAGATACCCACCATTTCAACCATGCATATTCATGATTATTACAGGCACATGAAGCCCTAGCTCAAACTTCATTTCACAAAGTTAAACTTTGAATTAAGAAAGCAAACTTTCCTTTTTACCTGATAAGATCAAGTTACCTGAGTGCTTGGTGAACCCTAACAAAGGGCCAGTCAAACATAACAATTAAAAATCCTTAATACCTATTCCAAAAGATGACAACCTGCCTAGTAGGTGTGTTCTATCACATGCCTGATAAGTGGGCTTTGCAAAAATGTGTGTCCACTAGGTAATGCAAGGTGGTCTCATGTGACATTCAAAACATGGCGAAAAAATGACCATATAAACATATGTTCTCTTTTAGATTTGAACAACTTAAATGAAGAGAGTATGCCTTTAGCAACCTTGGTTCACTTTTAAAACAACAATGCAACATAGTAAGTGTATATCCTTTGAAGCATGACATTATGTAGTCCTTAATACAATTATGTGGAAGAACTTTTGTAACCCTTGACTAATGTGATATAATCACTTAAGGATAATGAAATCAAAAGCTCATTTGTCACTTGCATTGTCATACTATCAACTTATACAAAATCAAATCTGTATACCAAGATATGATGTCATGTATCATAAGTATCATAGGCTTGAAGATGTGTGAAGATAACATACAATCAAAGTGCATAGTATATCCACTGTCAAGAAAACTAAAAACATTACCATGATACAACAAATGCCACTATGTGAAGCAATTGTGCCTATTTACCATAATGAACCACCATGTGTCATGATACCATACACAAACTGTCAGGATATCATACCAAGTTGTGTATATGTCATCAAGGACAACAACTAAAGGGCAACAAACTCCCCCTTTGTCCATGATGGAAAAACACAACTCTCTTCCCCCCTTTATGGCATCAAAGACAAAGGGAGAAATAAAGTATGCCAATGCCTCTAGAAGATAATCAAAGATCAACATATGCCTAAAATGATAAGAAAAATAAAAAAAAATGAAGCATACCAAAACTGTCCCATGAAGTAGTAAGATCTAGAAGGGCTTGAAACACAACTGCACTGTCAGTACCATAAGAATGAGCATATAAATGAGCATGAATCATAGCAAGGACAACAATTGAATATGTCAATCAACCAAACATAGTCACTTTACTTTAAGAAACCTTGGAATAGTGTGCTATAAGTAAAGCAAGATGATGCATTTATCATTCATTGCCTATTGCAATCACTATACTACTGTCCAAAGAACTCATTCACTACTGTACCATGAAATATCAAGCACTAAAAATAATGTCGGAAGAATAAATCATTGTGATCATGAACCACTGCACAATCAAACTTCATATCTTAATGAAAGACTTGTGCATTGACATCACAACTTGTCAAAAAGATGATCATAAGATCACATTATAAGAAAACATGAAATGTCTCCTGTCAGAGTAGATTTATTGAACTTGCACTACCCTCACCTCAATCAAGACAACAATTCACTGGTTTCTACAATTAAGAATGCAGCTCCTTGCAACTTCTTAGCAAACAAGACACCATCTGTCAACATATAAGAACTATCCTAGCTGTCAAGAAAAGTCATGGAACCACTCTAGAATGTATTGTTCAGTCTCAACATAGTCACTGCATTGTGTATTATACTTTCACAACATCACCATGAAATGACATAATTCTGTCAATATAGTCACATAACTCTGACTGTCCCAGTTGACTGTCCTGTTACAAATACCTCTATCTCAAACAACAACACTTCTGTCTATGGAGATGACTATTCAAACACTTCAAACACAAAATAAATTGTTGCATCAACTTCAAATACAGTTGAACATAAAACATTTGTTTAAAGACTCTCAATTGAATCATGAAGTCCGCAATGGTAGAGACTATATCATGAAAGTATCCTCAAGAATATCATAATAATCAGTATCACCCCAAAGCATGAAACTTACTGCACCATGAAAATCACAGTAGACATCTATCTTGCAACAAATAAGGCACCAAGAAACACTTGTAGCACTCACTGTAAAACTACATTTTCTAAGGTTTATTCACAGCATCAGGACTTTGTTACTAAAGTCAAACCTGCAACCTTGTATAAGGCATATGAGGTACATGAAGACATTACCAAACCACATGATGATTTGAAATCATGCATAACACATGATCACACTTTTGACACCTTGCACACCAAGATATCTTGAAGAAGCATGAATGACTACAAGTAGAGGCAATACAATCGTTCCTTCAAAGACTAAACTCATGTGAATCTTAGAACATCCTGATCACAGATGAGACACTTCAAATCATTGAGACACACTGTGACTTTCCAACATCCTTAATAAACACAACAGAGATAAATTGCATGTTGAATATAAAGTGAGAATGATACTCTTTATTCTTCTGACAGCACCTTGCTAATACACCTTAGTCTATTCCATGGGGTTTAAAATATATAGTAAAAATCACTCCCCCTTATCTTATCCTAATTTTTCAGGCAAACAATGATGTCTCTTGTGCAACATGCACAACCTTAGACTCTTCCTTCTTATGCTCTTGAACTTGCTTCTTTCTCCAAACTTTTATAGGCTTGTTCTTTTCTTTGTTCAGAGTATCTTCTTGCTCAGATGATTTTAACACCCTTCTTCTGTAAAACTTGGCTCTATGTCCAAAACCATTACATCTACAACATATGATGAAGGGTCTATATCTTCTAATGAATCTTACCTCATCATTTAGAACTTGTCCACTATAATTTCTTGCAATGTGGCCAATAACATTGTAGTCATAACAAACACTATTATAGCCCTGATTTGACAAACTATAAGAATTCTTATTTTTATTCCATAGAAGATCATTTTTTGAGTGAGTTCTATAGTCTCTAGCTCTATGACCATAAACATGACAGGAATAATAGTAACCATGAAGGTGAGAGTAGTTATACCTTATTGAATGATGTGGCTTAGTGGATAAAATTCTTGTGAACCTATCATTTCTTCTTCTGTCTTGAGTCTTAGGAGCAACAGTAGAATAATTTAAATCTATTTTCTTCCTTGGAGTATTTCTGACTTTAGAACTCTGTCCTTTCCCATTTGCAAATACAAAAATTCTTTCAATTTTTTATTCTATTCCACTTGAATATGCTTGTCCTACCTCATAGCCTAAGCTGGTAATATCACTGGAATATTTTTGTCTACATAGCATATCATCCAGTGCATTAATACTTTTCTCAAACTTCTTATATTTCTCTAACTAAATCTTGTGATCTTCAAGATCTTTCTTTAGAGCAACAAACTCTTCTTCAAGTTTATGGTAGTCAAAGGTTTTGGCATCCAAGGTATATTTAGTGACTTCTACTATTTTCTTAGTTTCCTCAATCTCTATTTTCATATTTAAGATCATGTTATTTGAATCATTATCATCTTTTAACAAAGAATTTTGTTTTACACTCTTTTTCAAAGAATCAAGTTCATCCTCTAACTTTTTACACATTTCTTCTTTTTCTTTCAACTCGACTTCCCTTTCCTTTTCAATTCTTTCTCTTTCTTCAATTTTGTATCTTGATTTTCTATTTTTCTGTTTCAAGATCCCTAATCACATTTAGAGAAAAAACAAGCTCTCCTTCAAAATCAATAACACCTTCAGGGTCACTAACACGCTCTTCTATATCTGATTCATTCATATTTAGCATGAATTAATCTAGTTCTATAATAAACATCGTTTCTTCTACAAAATTGTTCTTATTATCACTTATTGAATCAACTGACAAGAACTTTTCTTAGGACAAGACTTCATTAGACTTGACAGGACTTGTTTGATTATCCTTAAATTGCTTGACACTACTATTTTTCTTTTGACCTTTGTTTCCTTTGCATTTAGCCATGATAGGTACTCAATGACGAGGAATCCCCTAAGTTGGTTAAACATAAGATATAAGTGTTTGGCTCCGATACCACTTGTTGGAGTACGAGAGACACTGAGAGGGTGGGTGAATCAATGTCCATAAAATAGACTTGTTTTTTGGCAACAATTAATATACTTTTACCAACCATAAAATTCAATCCTTGTATGATGAAAATAAAACATTCATTTATGAACTATAGTGCATTACCAAATGAAATTGTGAACATGAATGAACAAAACAACTGTTGGTGAACTATGACAAAAAATAGAGGCAATTATATTTCTTTATTGATAGAGATAAGTATCAGATATATTATGCATTTGTCTTGACCCATGATTCAAATATGCAATAGCTAAATTATGAAACAATGAACATAAACCCATGAACAAAACAAGTGACCATAACATAGAGATTTGACAAGGGGAAAATCCTCTAGGGATGAAAAACCACTCCAAAAAATGCCTCGCTAGCTTAAACAAAATGTGCTCCACTAGCAATTACAAATGCCTCACTGGCTTATTGGACCTCATTGGCTTTTTGTGTCTCACTGGCTTTTTGTGCCTCACTAGTTTATTGTGCCTCACTGGCAAAGTTCCTTGTCTCACTAACTTGACCTTACAATATATGTTCCATACAATGAATAATACAGTTTAATACAAAGGGTTACTCTATTCTGCTATAACCCAATCTTCAACATTCTGGAATAACCTTAATGATAATGTAATAAACATAGATCATCAACCTCATTTTAGATGTTTACAAAATGCCATTTTATACAATACAAAGTCTTTCTTTCTTTCATCAAACAGTTTGAAGAAATAACTGTGGCCATGAAACTGTCTCAGATAGTTTACAACTGTCAAAGTAGTTATTACAGGTATATGATCGAACAGATCCATAAGTGAAACAAATAATACCTTTGAACTCCACCCTTAACCATAGTAAGAAGTTCTAATACAGGTAGATTCAAATTGTGTCCTGGGTTAAAGAGATTTTTGATAAACAAGAGTAATATCTCCTTCAAACCCTAACCAGGGTTAAGCCCATTAACAAAAACCTTTATAAAACTACTTCAGGAATCAAAAAAGCCATGTAAAACATTATCACCCAACAGATCTTATATGATAGTTATAACTGAGCATGACAAGTTAGAACAAAGTATTGCAAACCCATAAGAAAGTTTTTAGATACCTTGCCATACCATGGTTATTGAACATTACTACCTCTACCTTAGGGATTTGTGAAACCCTTAACCATCTTAAGCTTTGTAAGAAGAGTGATAAAAAGGAATAGTATCACCTATTAAGATAACCAATAAAAAACATTTTTGCAGAATTATAAGTCAAAGATTTAGTCAAAATGACCAAGCTTCATCATTTGAGCAGCTGCACTATCAAGTCCTTCAGATCCCCTTCAAATCATCCAGAGATACCCACCATTTCAACCATGAGTATTCATGATTATCATGGGAAAATGAAACCCTAGCTCAGACTTCATTTCACAAAGTTAAACTTTGCATTAAGAAACCAAACTTTCCTTTTTACCTGATAAGATCAAGTTACCTGAGTGCTCGGTGAAACCTAACAAAGGGCCAGTCAAACATAACAATAAAACATCCTTAATACCTATTCCAAAAGCTGACAACCTGCCCAGTAGGTGTGTTCCATCACATGCCCAATAAGTGGGCTTTCCAAAAATTTGTGTCCACTAGGTAATGCAAGGTGGTCTCATGTGACATTCGAAATATGGTGAACAAATGACCATATAAACATATGTTCTCTTTTATATTTGAACAAGTTAAATGAAGAGAGCATGCCTTTAGTGACCTTGGTTTACTTTTAAAACAACAATGCAACATAGTAAGTGTATATCCTTTCAAGCATGACATTATGAAGTCCTTAATACAATTATGTGGAAGAACTTTTATAACCCTTGACTAATGTGATATAATCAATTAAGGATAATGAAATCAAATGCTCATTTGTCACTTACACTATCATAATATCAACTTATACAAACTAAAATCTACATACCAAGATATGATGTCATGTATCATAAGTTTTATAGGCTTGAAGATGTGTGAAAATAACATACAATCAAAGTGCATAGTATACCCACTGTCAAGAAGACCAAAAATGTTACCATGATACAACAACTACCACTATGTGAAGCGACTGTGTCTGTTCATCATAATGAACCACCATGTTTCATGATACCATACACCAACTATTAGGATATCATACCAAGTTGTGTATTTGTCATCAAGGACAACAACTGAAGGGCGACAAACACCCCCTTTGTCAATGATGACAAAACATAACTCTCTCTCCCCCTTTTTGGCATCAAAGACAAAGGGAGAAAGAAAGTATACCAATGCCTCTAGGAGATAATCAAAGATCAACATATGCCTAAACAAGCAAAATCAGAAAATATGAAGCATACCAAAACTATCCCATGAAGTAATAAGATCTAGAAGGGCCTGAGACACAACTGCATTGTTAGCACCATAAGAATGAGCATATAAATGAGCATGAATCATAGCAAGGACAACAACTGAATATGTCAATCAACCAAACATAGTCACTTTACTTTAAGAAACCTTGGAATAGTGTGTTGTAAGTAAAGCAAGATGATGCATTTATCATTCATTGCCTATTGCAATCACTATACTATTGTCCAAAGAACTCGTTCACTGTTGTGCCATGAATCTCAAGCACTAAAAACAATGTCAGAAGAAAAAATCGTTGTGATCATGAACCACCACACAATCAAACTTCATATCTTGATGAAAGACTTGTGCATCGACATCACAACTTGTAAAAAATCTGATCATAAGATCACATTATAAGAAAACGTGAAATGTCTCCTATCATAGTAGATTTATTGAACTTGCACTTCCCTCACCTCAATTAAGACAACAATTCACTGGTTTCAACAATTAAGACTACAGCTCCTTGCAACTTCTTAGCAAACAAGACACCATCTATCAACATATAAGAATTGTCCTACCTATCAAGAAAAGACATGGAACCACTCTACAATGTATTGTTCAGTCTGCACATAGTCCCTGCATTGTGCATTATAGTTGTACAACATCACCATGAAATGACATAATTCTATCAAGACAGTCACATAACTCTGACTGTCCCAATTGACTATTCTGTTACAAATACCTCTATCTCAAACAACACTTCTGTCTATGGAGATCACTATTCAAACACTTTAAACACAAAAGAAACTATTCAAACACAAAATAAACTATTGCATCAACATCAAATATAGTTAAACATAAAACATTTGTTCAAAGATTCTCAATTGAATCATGAAGTCTACAATGGTAGAGACTGTATCATGAAAGTATCCTCAAGAAGATCATAATAATCACTGTCAACCCAAAGCATGAAACTTACTGCACCATGAAAATCACTGTAGACATCTGTCTTGCAACAAATAAGGCAACAAGAAACACTTGTAACAGTCATTGTAAAACTACATTTTCCAAGGTCTGTTCATAGCATCAAGACTTTGTTACTAAAGTCAAACCTGCAACCTTGTATAAGGCATATGAGGTACATGAAGATTTTACCAAACCATATGATGATTTGAAATCATGCATAACACATGATCATGCTTTTGACACCTTGTACACCAAGATATCTTGAAGAAGCATGAACAACTACAAGTAGAGGCAATACAATCGTTCCTTCAAAGACTAAACTCATGTGAATCTTAGAACATCCTGATTTCAGATGAGACACTTCAAATCATTGAGACACACTGTGACCTTCCAACATCCTTAATAAACACAATAGAGATAAATTGAATGTTGAACATAAAGTGAGAATGATACTCTTTATTCTTCTAATAGCACCTTGCTAAAACACCTTAGTCTATTCCATGGGGTTTGAAATATATAGTAAAAATCACTCCCCCTTACCTTATGCTGATTTTTTAGGCAAACAATAATGTCTCTTGTGGAACATGCACAACCTTAGACTCTTCCTTCTTATGCTCTTGAACTTGCTTCTTTCTTCAAACTTTTATAGGCTTGTTCTTTTCTTTGTTTAGATTATCTTCTTGCTCAGATGATTTTAACACCCTTCTTCTACAAAGCTTAGCTATATGTCCAAAACCATTGCATCTACAACATATGATCAAGGGTCTACATCTTCTCATGAATCTTACATCATCATTTAGAACTTTTCTACTATAATTTCTTGCAATGTGGCCAACAATATTGCAGTTATACCAAACACTATTATAGCCCTAATTTGACAAACTATAAAAATTCTTATTCTTATTCCATAGAAGATCATTTCTTGAGTGAGTTCTACAATCTCTAGCTCATGACCATAAACATGATAGGAATAACAATAACCATGAAATTGAGAGTAGTTATAGCTTATTGAGTGATGTCACTTAGTGGATAAAATTCTTGTGAACCTATCATTTCTTCTTCTGTCTTCAGTCTTAGGAGTAGTAGTAGAATAATTTAAATCTATTTTCTTCCTCAGAGTATTTCTAACTTTAAAACTCTGTCCTTTCCCATTTGCAGATACAAACACTATTTCAAATTTTTATTCTATTCCACTTGAAGATGCTTGTCCTACCTCATACCCTAATCCAATAATATCACTGGAATATTTTTGTCTACATAGCATATCATCCAGTGCATTAATACTTTTCTCAAACTTCTTATATTTCTGTAACTGAATCTTGTGATCTTCAAGATCTTTCTTTAGAGAAACAAACTCTTCTTCAAGTTTATGGCAGTCACAGGTTTTGGCATCCAAGGTATATTTAGTGACTTCTACTGTTCTCTTAGTTTCTTGAATCTCTCTATTTTCATATTTAAGATCATGTTATTTGAATCATATCATCCTTTAAAAGAGAATTTTGTTTTACACTCTTTTTCAAAGAATCGAGTTCATCCTCTAACTTTTTACACATTTCTTCTTCATCTTTCAACTTGACTTCCCTTTCCTTTTCAATTCTTTCTCTTTCTTCAATTTCTATCTTGAGTTTCTAATTTTCTCTTTCAAGACCCCTAATCACATTTAGAGAAAAAACAAGCTTTCCTTCAAAATTGACAATTCCTTTAGGCTCACTAATACACTCTTCTATATCTAATTCATTCATATTTACCATGAATTCATCTTGCTCTATATTACACATCTTTTCTTCTACAAAATTGTTCCTATTATCACTTCTTGAATCAACTGACAAGAACTTTTCTTGAGACAAGACTACATTAGACTTGAAAGGAATTGTTTGATTATTCTTTTGCTTGACACTAGGATTTTTCTTTTGACCTCTGTTTCTTTTGCACTTAGCCATGATAGGTACTCTAAGACCAAGAATCCCCTAAGTTGGTTACACTTAAGATCTAAGGGTTTGGCTCTAATACCACTTGTTGGAGTACAAGAGACACTGAGAGGGGGGGTGAATCAGTGTCTCATAAAACATACTTGTTTTTTGGCAACAATTGATAAACTTTTACCAAACACAAACTTCAATACTTGTATGATGAAAATAAAAAATTCATTAATGAACTGTAGTGCATTAACAGATCAACTTGTGAACATGAATGAACAAAACAATTGTAGGTGAACTATGACAAATAATAGAGGCTGTTTTATTTCTTTATTGATAGAGATAAGTATCAGATATATTGTGCATTTGTACTGATCCATGATTCAAATATGAAATAGCTAAATTATGAAACAATGAACATAAACTCATGAAAAATACAATTGACAATAACATAGAGATTTGACGAGTGGAAAACCCTCTAGGGATGAAAAACCACTCCAGAAAATGCCTCACTGGCTTGAACAAAAATGTGCTCCACTAGCAATTACAAATGCCTCACTGGCTGTTTATGTGCCTCAGTGGTTTTTTGTGCCTCACTGGCTTATTGTGCGTCACTGGCTTATTGTGCCTCACTAGTAATGCAAGGTGGTCTCATGTGACATTCGAAACATGGTGAACAAAGGACCATAAAAACATATGTTCTCTTTTAGATTTGAACAACTTAAATGAAGAGAGTATGCCTTTAGCAACCTTGGTTTACTTTTAAAACAACAATGCAACATAGTAAGTGTATATCCTTTCAAGCATGACATTATGAAGTCCTTAATACAATTATGTGGAAGAACTTTTGTAACCCTTGAATAATGTGATATAATCACTTAAGGATAATGAAATGAAATGCTCATTTGTCACTTACACTATCATAATATCAACTTATACAAATTAAAATCTACATACCAAGATATGATGTCATGTATCATAAGTATCATAGGTTTGAAGATGTGTGAAGATAACATACAATCAAAGTGCTTAGTATACCCAATGTCAAGAAGACCAAAAATGTTACCATGATACAACAACTTCCATTGCGTGAAGCAATTGTACCTGTTCACCATAATGAACCACCATGTGTCATGATACCATACACCAACTGTTAGGATATCATATCAAGTTGTGTATTTATCATCAAGGACAACAACTGAAGGGTGACAAACTCCTCCTTTCTCCATGATGGAAAAACACAACTCTCTCTCCCCCTTTTTGGTATCAAAGACAAAGGAAGAAAGAAAGTATGCCAATGCCTCTAGGAGATAATCAAAGATCAACATATGCCTGAAATGATAAGCAAAATTAGAAAATATGAAGCATACAAAAACTGTCCCATGAAGTAGTAAGATCTAGAAGGCCCTAAAACATAACTGCACTGTCACCGCCATAAGAATGATCATATAAATGAGCATGAATCATAGCAAGGACAACAACTGAATATGTCAATCAACCGAACATAGTCACTTTACTTTAAGAAACCTTGGAATAGTGTGTTGTAAGTAAAGAAAGATGATGCATTTATCATTCATTGTATATTGCAATCACTATACTATTGTCCAAAGAACTCGTTCACTGTTGTACCATGAAATCTCAAGCACTAAAAACAATGTCAAAAGAAAAAATCATTGTCATCATGAGCCACTACATAATCAAACTTCATAGCTTGATGAAAGACTTGTGCATTGACATCACAACTTGTCAAAAACTTGATCATAAAATCACATTATAAGAAAACATTAAATGTCTCCTATCAGAGAAGATTTATTGAACTTGCACTACCCTCACCTCAATCAAGACAACAATTCACTGGTTTCAACAATTAAGACTGCAACTCCTTGCAACTTCTCAGCAAACAAGACACCATCTGTCAACATATAAGAACTATCCTAGATATCAAGAAAAGGCATGGAACCACTGTACACTGTATTGTTTAGTCTACACATAGTCCCTACATTGTGCATTATACTTGCACAACATAACCATGAAATGACATAATTCTGTCAAGATAGTCACATAAGTCTAACTATCCCAATTGATTGTCCTATTACAAACACCTCTGTCTCAAACAATAACACTTCTGTCTATCAAGATCACTATTCAAACACAAAAGAAACTATTCAAGCACAAAATAAATGTTCCATCAACTTCAAATACAGTTGAACATAGAATATTTGTTCGAAGATTCTCAATTGAATCATGAAGTCTGCAATGGCAGAGACTGTACCATGAAACTATCCTCAAGAAGATCATAGTAATCACTATCACCCTAAAGCATGAAACTTACTGCACCATGAAAATCACTGCAGACATCTATCTTGCAACAAATAAGGTAGCAAGAAACACTTGTAACAGTCACTATAAAACTACATTTTCCAAGGTCTATTCATAGCATCAAGACTTTGTTACTAAAGTCAAACCTGCAACCTTGTATAAGGCATATGAAGTACATGAAGTCTTTATAAAACCACATGATGATTCCAAATCATGCATAACACATGATCACACTTTTGACACCTTGCACACCAAGATATCATGAAGAATCATGAACAACTACAAGTAGAGGCAATACAATCCTTCCTTCAAAGACTAAACTCATGTGAATCTCAGAACATCCTGATCCTAAATGAGACACTTCAAATAATTGAGACACACTATGACCTTCCAACATCCTTAATAATCACAACAGAGATAAATTGCTTGTTGAGCATAAAGTGACAATGATACTCTTTATTCTTCTGACAACACCTTGCTAAAACACCTTAGTCTATTCCATGGGGTTTGAAAGATATAGTAAAAATCACTCCCCCTTACCTTATGCTGATTTTTTAGGCAAACAATGATGTCTCTTGTGCAACATGCACAAGCTTAGACTCTTCGTTCTTATGCTATTGAACTCGATTCTTTCTCCAACCTTTTATAGGCTTGTTCTTTTCTTTGTTCATAGTATCTTCTTGCTCAGATGATTTTAACACCTTGCTTCTACAAAACTTGGCTCTATGTCCAAAACCATTACATCTATAACATGTGATCAAGGGTCTATATCTTCTCATGAATCTTACATCATCATTTAGAACTTGTCTACTACAATTTCTTGCAATGTGGCCAACAATATTGCAGTTATAATAAACACTATTATAGCCCTGATTTGACAAACTATAAGAATTCTTATTCTTCTTCCATAGAAGATCATTTTTGATGAAGGGGGTAAATCATAAAACATACAATAACAAAAATAGAACATAGAAAATAGAATATTTATTTATTGATTTGGACAACTCATTACATTATAGAAGCTCAATTACAATAAGAGGAATCAATCCTCCATAGACTGCAACACACTACAGCTACACATCACCAGGCTATGGAATCTTCTGCCTTCTGTAACCCAAAATCAACTAATGTTTCTATTTTCCCACCTATTCTTGACTCTACACTTTCCCCCTTTAACTCTACTACTACCTAAGGTTCCCAAAATAGTCATAAATAGCACGTTTTGGTGGCCTCCAGCTAAATTTTAAAATTTTGAACTCCCTCAAAAAGTAGGTCAACTTTCGGGAAGCATAACTTTTGATCTGTGTGTCTGATTGAAGAAACATTTTAAGTACTGGAAAGATCACGATGTGAAAAATCATGCTGGAAATCCATAAATGGATTTCTGTCAATTTTTTGAGATGTTATGGGATGTTTTAGTGCCTCATATCTCATTTCAAAAAATTTTAGGGGCTTTTCAGAAAACAAAAACTTTAATATCTTTCAGCTCTCAAATATTCTTTGCCTGATTCCTTCACCAAAGGTCTTATATTTTAGTTATGAAGTTTTCTATAAGTTTTTTCTTCAATCCATGCCCAAATGCAAACTTTCCAAAACTGGTAGTTTGCTATTTTTAGAGGTTTGGAAAAAACTGAAAGTCCTACATCATTATTCAAGAGATTATGGAACCAGAAACACTAATTATGGAAATAAATGAAAACAACTGCAATGATTTTGAATCAACTTCTTTTTGGTTGTTTCAAGATTGCCTTTACACCATTGAATGCTCTTGCATTAGACACCAAGGGTAATTGGAGAAGTGACCCTATCACGTCTCAAGTGTTTGTTTGAGGAAAACCCAAATGGTCAACCTCTGCCTTAGACAACCAAGAAGAATCTTCAATAGGCCTTCCTTTCCATTTCACCAGATATTCTTCATATTTCATGTTCTAAGTACTTCTTCCCACACGACTATCCAAGATCTCTTCTATCTCCTCTGTTGAAGTAGATGCTGGAATACTCCACTATTCTTCTGTTGGTCCATCCTCTATGCCACCTTCATGATATTCTGTTAAATTAGCAATGTTGAACACATGGGAAATATTGATCCCACTCGATAGCTCTACCTCATATGTAATTCCTGAATAATGCTTCTTCAGGATTTTGCATGGTCCAAATTTCTTTATTTTCAACTTATTGTATGTTCCAATTGGGAACCTTTCTTTTCTCAAGTGAACCATGACTTCATCTCCTACCTGGAACTCCTTATATCTCCTCTTCTAATCTACCTTAGCCTTGTATTGAATATTCATCTTATTAATGTGCTTTGTCTCCTCTTCATGTAAATTCTTTAGATGTTCTTCAAAGTCTTTGGCTTTAATGCTTGTCTTTTCTCCTTTGTCCAGCTTCCTTAACTCATAAGCATTTCTTGGGCTATTGCCATATACAATATGGAATGATGATTTACCAGTACTCCTATTGACAAAATTGTTGTAAGAAAATTATGCCTGTGGTAAAATCAAATCCCATCCCTTGGGCTTATCTCCTACTAAGCATCATAGCAGGTTACCCAAACTCCTATTCACCACTTCCATCTATCCATCAGTCTATGGATGGTGTGTAGAACTAAACCTCAAATCTATCTTCAACTACTTCCACAATGTCCTCTAGAAATAACCAAGAAACCTGGTATCTCGATCTGAAACTATGCTCTTTGGTAGACCATGTAATCTCACCATCTCTCTAAAAAATAACTCTACAATATGAATAACATCATTAGTCTTCTTGCAAGGAATAAAATGTGCCATATTTGAAAATCTATCCACCACCACAAAAATGGAATCATGTCCTCTCTGTGTCTTTGGTAAACCAAGAACAAAATCCATACTAATATCATCCCATGGCTTCTCTGGTACATGTAGTGGCTAATATAGATCTGTATTCTGATTTGCTCCTTTTGCCATCTGACATACTCTACAACTCTGTACAAATTTCCTCACATCCTACCGCAACCGTGGCCAATAATAAATTTTATCAACAATAGAAATGGTCTTATCTCAACCAAAGTGTCTGGCTAATCTTCCACTATGATTATCCTTAATCAAGTTCTCTCTCATGGAACTCCTTGGAATGCACAACTGGCTTCATTTAAACAACATGCCATCTTGGATTATGAAATCAAACCATTTTGTCCTATTCAAAGTAACAAGTTCCAGACAAGATTTCTAGGCATCTGCAAAATCGAGATCTTTAGGATTCAAAATTTTAAGCTCATCAAACCCAACAACCTCTATCTTCATTCCTGTCAATAAATTATGCCTTCTACTCAAGGCATCTGCAACTCTATTGGATTTCCCAATCCTGTACTTCAAAACAAAAGTATAACTCTGCAAAAACTCAACCCATTTTAAGTGCCTTTGATTCAACTTTCCTTGACTGTTAAGATACTATAAAGCCTTATGATCAGTATATAAAACAAACTCTTTTGGTAATAAATAATGTCTCCATTTCTTCAAAGCCTGAACTATAGCAAAAAATTCTTGATCATAAACAGAAGATTTTTTCTTGGCATCATTAAGCTTCTCACTAAAATAGGCAATGGGCTTACATTCTTGACTCAAAACAACTCCTATAGCACTACCACTAGCATCACAACATACCTTATTGAAATCTGGAAGTGCCAAAACAGGTTTCTTTGTGACTTTCTACTTCAATGTATCAAAGATTTTGTCTACTCCTTTAGTCCATCTATTTTTTTTTCTATCCTCTTTCATTGTCTCAGTTAGGGGTGCATGAATGCTACTAAAATTCTTGATAAACTTTTTGTAAAAGCTTGCCAAACCATGAAAAGATCTTACCTCTGTAGCACTTCTCGGTGTAGGCCATTCAATGATAGCCCTTACTTTTTCTGTGTCAATCTTAATCCCTTCCTCTGAGACAACAAATCCCAGGTCTACCAACTCCTTCTTTGCAAAACTACATTTCTTCAAATTAATCAACAACTTCTCCTCCCTCAGCTTCTCTAGAACTCTTTTGATATGCATCAAATGCACATCCCAAGATCTTACTAAAAATCAAAATATCATACAAATAAACAATCACAAAACTTCCCAAAATTCTTTCAGTACCTCGTTCATGAGCCATATGAATGTGCTCACTGTATTGGTTAGCCCAAATTACATGACTAACCACTCATACAAACCCTCATTTGTCTTGAAGGCTATCTTCCATTCATCTCCTTCTCTGATTTAGATCTGGTGATACCCACTCTTTAGGTCAATCCTGATGAAGTACTTGGCTCCACTCAAACAATCCATTATGTCATCCATTCTTGGCAATGGAAACATGTACTTGATCGTGAACTTATTTATGGCTCAAGAATCCATACACACTCTCCACTCTCCATCTTTCTTTGGTGCTAGTACTACAGGTACTGCACATGGACTCAGGCTCTTCCTTATTAGTCCCTTCCTTAACAACTCGTGAACTTGTCTAGTCAACTCTTCATTCTCTGCTGGAGTCATTCTATGGGCTACCTTATTTGGAAAACATGCTCATGGTATCAAATCCATTTAATGACTTATCTTCCTCACTAGTGGTAAACCTTCTAGTACATTATTAGAGATAATGTCTTGAAATTCTTCCAACATATATGAAACTTCTGCTGGTACATCTTCACATTTCTCTTGACTAAACTTAGGAATCAATGCAAAGCAATGACACTCATGCTTCATACCCTCCAAAAATTTCCTACCATCTACCAAACAAATTCTGGCAGTACTACATAACTTTTCTTCCACCTCCTTCAAGGGCTTCAACTTATGATGAACTCCATCCTTTGTTAGGGAATATGTGTTTGCATGGCCATCATGGATAGCACTCCTAGCATATTGCCACAGCCTCCCTAATAGCATATGGCATGCATCCATCGGTATGATATCACACAGCACCTCATCATGGTAGTCCCCAATCTTGAACTTCACTAGACACTACTCATTAACCAAAGCTCTATGGTCCTTCTATAACCATGCAATTTAATATGGTTGTGAATGTTTTCTTCTTGTCAACTTCAACTTGTCAACCATCTCCTCTAAAACAAGATTGTCAGTACTTCCACTATCAATAATAATATCACAATAGTTACCTTCACATTTGCACCTTATGTGGAATAAACTCTTCCTCTGATTGGGTTCTTTCTCCTCATTCAACAAAATTCCTCTGACAACCAGGGTTTCTCCCCTTTTAGCATGTTCAGAATGCTTAGATTGTGCATCTTCATCTACATGTGCAACTAGTGCATTACCTTTAGGTTTTCTATTTGTCCTTCCTTGATGTTGCAGACACTTGTATACTCGATGCCCTTCTTCTCGACATTGGAAATAGGTTCCTCTGAAACCTCCTCTTCCTCTTCCTCTTTGCTCACCATTATTCTGGTGATGAGGGTAGTAGGCATTATCCCCTCTTTGATTTTGAATAGTGCTAGCTTCTTCACTTTTCTTTTGATCTTCATTACAGCCTCCATAGAGTCTTCCACCAGCCCTTCCATGTTGACCTCTTCCCCTTTGCTTACTATCGAATCTTTTATTTAGCTTCTCTTCCACCTTCAGGGAAAACTGGTATGCATCTTCTATGGTGATCATTTTGACCAGGCTCAGCTCCTCTTGAATACTTGGCCTCAACCCATTAATGTAATGGGCTACCTTCTCCTTGTTGGCCTCTACATGGCCTGTCCTAATAGTAGTCTTATAAAACTCTTCTGTATAATCCTTAACAGACTTGTTATCTTGTTTCAGTCCTTGTAACTTCTTCAGCAACTCCATCTCATAGTCCACAGGAATGAACTGCTTCTCCAGTTTCTCCACCATCTGAGCCCATCTAGTGATCTTTCCTTTTCCTCTTTTGTTCCTCTCTAATTGGACCTCCTTCCACCAAATACTGGCGTGGCCCTTCAACTTTGTTTTCGCAAACTTGACTCGATCTGGGTCCTCCACATCTTCATACTCAAAATACTCCTCCATGTCATTGATCCAATCAATAAGTTGTTCATGATTCAAATCTTTAGAATATGTAGAAACTTCGATCCTAGTCCTCTTTCTGATCTTCGAAATAGCCCTCAATAACCTAACTTCTGCAGGATCTCCTACAGCTTGTTGTTCTTCCTCTAATACCTTTTCTTTATCTTCATCTTCACTTTCTTCTCTTGTTCTCGGCTCAAACCTTCTTCGTAGCTCCTCTTGCAATGCATCGATTTGCCTTTGTAGGGCTCTAAAACCCTCTTTCATTAAAGCATTCCTCCTAATACAATTTCTTCATGGAGGCACCTTGATCTCTGCAATAAACCCACAACCTCAAGTCCTAGTGCAAACTACCTCATGGTCGGCAATCTATCTACACACTCAGGAACCCTTGCTTTGATGCCACTTGATGAAGGTGGTAAATCATAAAACACACAATAATAGAAATGGCACATAGAAAATATAATATTTCTTTATTGATTTGGACAACTCATTACATTACAGAAGCTCAATTACAATAAGAGGAATCAATCCTCCATA
The DNA here is from genome assembly GCA_027924645.1 of Cunninghamia lanceolata. NCBI lineage: Eukaryota > Viridiplantae > Streptophyta > Pinopsida > Cupressales > Cupressaceae > Cunninghamia > Cunninghamia lanceolata. The sequence continues at coordinate 10,934,323 of BSBN01001020.1, read as the reverse complement.
GATTGCAACACACTACAGCTACACATCACCAGGCTCTAGAATCTTCTCCCTTCTGTAACCCTAAATCAGCTAGGGTTTCTATTTTACCACCTATTCTTTACTCTACACTTTCCCCCTTTAACTCTACTACTACCCAGGGTTGCCAAAATAGTCATAAATAGCACTTTTTGGTGGCCTCTAGCTAAATTTTGAAATTTGCAACTCCCTCCAAAAGTAGGTCAACTTTTGAGAAGCATAACTTTTGATCCAGCTGTTTGATTGACAAACCATTTTAAGCACCGAAAAGTTCGTGATGTGAACTATCATTATGGAAATCCATGAATAGAATTCCATCAACTTTTCAGGATGTTATTGGATGTTTTAGTGCCTCATATCTCATTTCAAAAAAATTTAGGGGCTTTTCAGAAAATAAAAAAATTAATATCTTTTAGCTGTCAAATGATCTTTGCCTGATTCCTTCACCAAAGGTCTTATATTTCAGTTATGAATCTTTCTGTAAGTTTTCACTTCAATCTGTACTTAAATGCAAACTTTCCTAAAATGGCAATTAAACTTTCCAAAACTTGTAATTTGCTATTTTTAGCAGTTTCAAAAAAATTGAAAGTGCTACATCATTATTCAAGAAATTATGGAACTAGAAACACTAATTATGGAAAGAAATAAAAACAACTACAATGATATTGAATCTACTTCTTTTTAGGTGATGCAAGATTGCCCTTACACAACTGGATGCTCCTGCATCAATTTCTTGAGTGAGTTCTACAATCTCTAGCTATGTGACCATAAACATGACAGGAATAACAGTAACCATGAAACTAAGAGTAGTTATACCTTATTGAATGATGTGGCTTAGTGGATAAAGTTCATGTGAACCTATCATTTCTTCTTCTGTCTTCAGTCTTAAGAGCAACAACAGAATAATTTAAATCTATTTTCTTCCTTGGAGTATTTCTGACTCTAAAACTCTGTCCTTTCCCATTTGTAGATACAAAAACTATTTCAATTTTTTATTCTGTTCCACTTGAATATGCTTGTCCTACCTCATACCCTAAGCTAGTAATATCACTGGAATATTTTTGTCTACATAGAATATCATCCAGTGCATTATTATTTTTCTTAAACTTCTTATATTTCTCTAACTGAATCTTGTGATCTTCAAGATCTTTCTTTAGAGCAACAAACTCTTCTTCAAGTTTATGGCACTCAAAGGTTTTGGCATCCAAGGTATATTCAGTGACTTCTACTATTCTCTTTGTCTCCTCAATCTTTGTTTTCAGATTTAACATCATGTTATCTGAATCATTATCATCTTTTAACAAAGAATTTTGTTTTACACTCTTTTTCAAAGAATCAAGTTCATCCTCTAATTTTTTACACATTTCTTCTTTTTGTTTCAACTTGACTTCCCTTTCCTTTTCAATTCTTTCTCTTTCAAGATCCCTAATCACATTTAGAGCAAAAACAAGCTCTCCTTCAAAATTGACAACTCCTCTAGGGTCACTAACACACTCTTCTATATCTGATTCATTCATATTTACCACAAATTCATCTAGTTCTATCTTACACATATTTTCTTCTACCAAATTGTTGTTATTATCACTTATTGAATCAACTGACAAGAACTTTTCTTGGGACAAGACTTCATTCGACTCAATAGGAATTATTTGATTATTCTTTTGCTTGACACTAGTGTTTTTCTTTTGATCTCTATTTCTTTTGCAATTACCCATGACAAGTACTCCATGACCAGGAATCGCCTAAGTTTGTTAAACTTAAGATATAACCTGGTTTGGCTCTGATACCACTTGTTGGAGTACAAGAGACACTGAGAGGGGGGTGAATCAATGTCTCATAAATAGACCTATTTTTTGGCAATAATTAATAAACTTTTACCAACCATAAACTTCAATCCTTGTATGATGAAAACAAAACATTCATTTATGAAATGTAGTGCATTAACAGATCAACTTGTGAACATGAATGAACAAAACAATTGTTGGTGAACTATAACAAACAATAGAGGTAGTTTTATTTCTTTATTGACTGAGATAAGTATCACATATATTGTGCATTTGTACTGACCCATGATTCAAATATGCAATAGCTAAATTATGAAATAATGAACATAAACTCATGAACAAAACAAGTGACCATAACACAAAGATTTGACAAGTAGAAAACCCTCTAGTGATGAAAAACCACTCTAGAAAATGCCTCACTAACTTAAATAAAATGTGCTCCACTAGCAATTATGAATGCCTCACTAGAAAATGTGCTTGTCTCACTGACTTGACCTTACAATATACATTCCATATAATGAATAATGCAGTTTAATAAAGAGGGTTACTCTATTTCAATCTATAACCCAATCTTCAACATTCTAGAATAACCTTAATGATAGTGCAATAAACATAGATCATCAACCTCATTTTAGATGTTTACAAAATGTCATTTTATACAATACAAAGTCTTTCTTTCTTTCATCAAATAGTTTGAAGAAATAATTGTGGCCATGAAACTGTCTCAAACAATTTACAACTGTCAAAGTAGTTATTGTAGGTATATGATCAAACCGATCCATAAGTGCCAACTAATAATGCCTTTGAACTCCACCCTTCACCATAGTAAGAATTTTTAATACATGTAGATTCAAACTGTGTGCTAAGTTAAAGAGTGTTTTGACAAACAATAGTAATATCTTCTTCAAACCCTAACCAAGGTTAAACACATTAACAAAAACCTTTACAAAACTGCTTCATGAATCAAAAAGCCATGTAAAACATTATCACCTGAGATATCTTATATGACAGTTATAACTGAGCATGATAAGTTACAACAGAGTATTGCAAACCCATAATAATGTTTTTAGATACCTTGCCACACCATGGTTATCAAACATTACTACATCTACCTTAGGCATTTGTGAAACCCTTAACCATCTTAAGCTTTGTAAGAAGAGTGATCAAAGGGAATAGTATCACCTGTTAAGTTGACCAATAAAAAACATTATATTGAAATACAAGTCAAAGATTCAGTCAAAATGAACAAGTTTCATCCTTTGAGCAACAGCACTATCAAATCCTTTAGATCCCCTTCAAATCATGCAGAGATACTGACCATTTCAACCATGCATATTCATGATTATCATGGGCATATGAAACCCTAGCTCATACTTCATTTCAAAAAGTTAATCTTTGCATTAAGAAAGAAAAATTTCCTTTTGACCTAATAAGATCAAGTTACCTGAGTACTTGGTGAACCCTAACAAAGGGCCAGTCAAACATAACAATAAAACATCCTTAATACCTAATCCAAAATCTAACAACCTGTCCAGTAGGTGTGTTCCATCACATACCCGATAAGTGGGCTTTACAAAAATGTGTGTCCACTAGGTATTGCAAGGTGGTCTCATGTGACATTCGAAACATGGTGAACAAATGACCATATAAACATATGTTCTCTTTCACATTTGAACAACTTAAATGAAGAGAGTATGCCTTGAGCAACCTTGGTTCACTTTTAAAACAACAATGCAACATAGTAACTGTATATCCTTTGAAGCATGACATTATGAAGTCCTTAATACAATTATGTGGAAGAACTTTTGTAACCCTTGACTAATGTGATATAATCACTTGAGGATAATGAAATCAAATGCTCATTTTCCACTTACACTGTCATAATATCAACTTATACAAACTGAAATCTGCATACCAAGATATGATGTCATGTATCATAAGTATCATAGGCTTGAATATGTGTGAAGATAATATACAATCAAAGTGCATAGTATACCCACTGTCAAGAAGACCAAAAATGTTACCATAATACAACAATTGCCACTGTGTGAAGCAACTATGCATGTTCACCATAATGAACCATCATGTGTCATGATACCATACACCAATTGTTAAGATATCATACCAATTTGTGTATATGTCATCAAGGACAACAACTGAAGGGCAACAATGGTAAGAATTAGAATTAGGGTTAGGGTTATTATTAGGAATAGAGTTACAATGTTAGGATATTTATATTTAGAGAAATCTATTCTAAGTGTAAATTTAGTATCATGGTTTAATTAGGATTAGAGTCAGATTAGGATTATGCCTAAAATTAGGGTTACAATAAGGTTCTAATATAATTAGGGTTATGGTTATATTTATAAATCTTGTTAAATTTAATGTTTTATTCTTGTACCAAATTATGGTTAGGGTTCAAATGAAGGTTAGATTTAGAATTAGGATTTTGTTTACGGATTGGGTTAGGATTAGGCTTATAATTGGGTTAGTTATAGGGTTATGCTTCTAAATAAATGTTAAGTGTAATCTTATAGTTATGGTTAGAGTAGGTTTAGATATACAATTAGTTTTAGATTGAGGGTTATGATTATAATTAGGGTTTGGTTTACCATCAGAACCATGGTTAGATTAGAATTAGGGTTTTGTTTAAGGATATAATTAGGTTGAGGGTTATAAATAGGGTTGTATTCATAATTAGGGTTATGATTACAATTAGGGTTTGGGTCAGAATTAGGGTTATGCCTAAATTAAGGTTTGGGTAAGAATTGTAATCTTGGGCATAATTGTAATCCAAACCCTAATTCTACCCATAGATCTACTTAACCCTAATTCTATCCCTAACTATAATTGCATTGATAATCTTAATTTTCCCTTAGTCCTAACCCTATTTTTATCAATAATCATATATATAACCATAATTTTAACCCTATCCCTAAATGTCACTGTAACCCTAAGCCTAATTGTATCCCTAATAATACCCATTATTCTAAGTATATTTCTAACATTGATTCTAATCAAAAGATAATTTTAACCCTACTCTAAACCTAACCCTAATATTCAGGGCAATACTAACCCTAATTCTAACCCCAATCCTAACCCTATTTATAACTTAAACCCTAACCCTAATTCTAACACTAACTATAATAGTAACCCTAACCCTAACCCTAATTATAACACTAATTCTAACCCTAATGATAACCCTAATTATATTCCTAACCTTAATTCTAAACCTAACCCTAATTCTCACATAAAATGGGTATGTTTTATTTGATTTCAAGTCATCATAGTTCATCATATCTTCATCTATTTATTGTAATCTCAAATGATTTATGGAATTGAATTATTGAAAAATTAAAGAATAATTAAGCCACAAGGTTTAACCTTTAGGGGTTAGGGTTGTGATTAATGTATAGAGTATAGGTTTGAAGGTTAAATGTTTTGGGTTATTTGTTGAAAGTTTAATGTTCAAATTTAAGGCTTAATGTTTAGTCTTCACAACCATAGGCTCTTTACTTGAGGGTTGAACATGTAAGGATAAGGGTTCATAGTACATGGTTTAGGGTTTTAGGTTGACACTTGAGGTCCAAATTTTTAATTCTATCGCTAACCCTAATTCTATCTATAACCCTATTTCTAAGCATAACTCTAACCTTAATTCTATTGTTGACACTAATTATATCTATAACCCTAATTCTAACCCTAATCATAATTCTAACTCTAACCCTAATTAAATTTTCTATAAATATTTTCCCTAATTGTAACCCTATCTGTAATTCTATCCCTGGAAGCCTAATTCTATCGCTAACCCTAATTCTATCCCTAACCCAACCCTAATTCTAACTATAATCATAATCTTAACCCTAATGTTTTTTTTGGTTCTATATATTTGCCCTAGTTGTAACAACCATCATATTGTTTTTGTTATATATATTTTTCTAATTTCTAACTGTAATTCTAACCATAAATCCAACCCTAATCGTAATTCTAACCTTGACCCTAATTATATCTGTAGCCATAATTCTAACCCTAACCATAATTCTACCCCTAACCCTAACCCTAATTCTAACTCGAACCCTAACAATTATTTGTTTATTAATATTTACCCTAATTGCAACCCTAACCCTCACTCTACTGCTAACGTTGATTATATCCTTAACTATAACCCTATTTCTAATTGTAATAATTTTTTTAGTTATATATTTTTGCTAATTATAATGAAACCCATAACCTTAATTCCATCCCTAACCCTAACCCAAGTTCTATCCCTAACGCTAATTCTATCTGTAACCCTAATTTTAACTCTAACCCTAATTATGACCCTAACATTTTAATAGCAACCCTAATCTTCTCCCTATCCCTTATTCTAACCCTAACCCTAACTAAAACTCTAACCCTTACCCTAATTATATTTGTAACCCTAATTCTATCCCTAATCCTAATTGTATTTCTAACATTAATTCTATCCTTAACCCTAACCCTAATTATAACTCTAATTATAATCATAATTCTAATCAAAACCCTAATTCTAACCATAAGATAACCCTAGTTATATTTATAACCCTGACTCTAATTCTAACCTTAACCCTATTTATATCTGTAACCCTAATTCAAGCCCTAATCATAATTCTATATGTAACCTTAATTCCATCCCTAACTATAACCCTAAACTTAACCCTAATAGTTTTTTGGTTATATATATTTGCCCTAATTCTCTCTCTCAAGATAGTAGTAACTATACAACACTTGTTTTATATAAAATTCTATAGTTGATGTGATTACATGTGTTGATTTGTTTTCAAAAAATTGATGTAATTAGGTGTGTTAATTTTTTTTTCATTAAATTAATTATCATATTTATTGTTTGTAGGTATAAAATTATTATTTTCATTCCTATGTAATTAATTGATTTTTTTCAATGATTACTTCTTATATAGCATTCATTTCAATAGTTAAAAGTAAATTTTAGGTATTAAAAATCAGACAGCTATTTATCACTTTTTACTATGAATGAGATATAAAATTGCTACTAACTATTTTATAGTTAAATTGGATGATGTTTGAGTTCCCCAACATATTTATAAGTAATTTTTTAAAATATTAATAATATCCAAACACAATCCAATTAACTAATAGAGATATTAAAAATAAACTTTATTGCAAATATACTATCTATACATTTCAAGTAAAAGTTCAAAGTTGTGTCACATTTTGGGCCAACTCATCAGCATAAACAAATTTTAGAATTTTCAACTAAAAGTCAATTTTGGTGAAACCTATATTCTATCTAGATTCATTCTAGCTAAATTAGATCCAAGCCACAACTTTTTCATTTGGAACAATCCACTAAAAACATATGTAGCATCACTTTGGAGCTTATTTACCAAATAATTAAAATTATTTGAAAAACTTAATGTTCTAACAACTCCTACTCATGCAAATAATCATTTTAAAAGAATCTAAAATACCCTTTTGTAGATCAATAAGTCTACTTCGTAAAAATATAAATTTTAAAACATTTCAATTAGTGTTTATATACTTTTTTATTTCTACTAAAAGTAGGTCATCAGCACCAAAATATGGTGTTAAGAGAAAATAGTAAAGTTTATAAAAAAATTGGAAAAAAATATAATGCACTAGAGGAGAGATTCCTTGTCAAGATGATATAATTTTTTTCCTATTTTGGATAAATAATGAAGATAAAAGTTGACATCCCATCGAAACAGTTGTATTTTTATTACACACAACTTCCAAGATCTATTTAAAAATATATATTTATCAAATCTCCATGCACCAAAGTTTTGAATTATGAATACACCAAAGAATATAGAAGGAAAATTAAGAAAATTTACTATATAAAGTGTGACGTCCCATTCAACCTTATTTTTCAGCATTTTATTAGCAACTAAAATATACTATCAATTTTATAAAATACTACATTTAAATAATTTTATAAATTTTTGAAAAAATACAAACATAAAATACACTAAAAAATCTATATTTTATTACTTTAGATCATTTTAAAATTCAGAACATATACATCACTTTGTAGTGATTCAAGTTAAAAAGTTAGATTAGTATTGGTTGTTTCCTTTATAAAAGTGTGACACTGCTTTGAACTTTCACCCTTTCACAATTCACATAAAATTTAACATATTTTAATAATATAACAGATTTTCAAGTCTAATTCATCTTATTCATCTTTAACATAAAATCTTCTATACAATAGAGTTATTACATGCAAGAAATTAAGAAATAAATATTTGGTGTAAGAAATAAAAATTATAATATGTAATTGGTTCATAAAATAAGGAATGTTAAACGCGTAAGTGGAAATAAATATAAAATAATTTTCCCATAAAATAGGGAATAATTGAGAGAATATAGGGGAGATCAAAGGAGACATTTAAGAACGATAAGGGAGAATAAGACCCTCAATCAAGTAGTCAATAGAATTATATCTTCTAAATCAATTTGCTAATTAAATTGTAGATTATTTTTTAAAATATTTTTGTTTAAAAAATTTGCATATTTATTTTAAGAAAACTTAATATAAATTGAATGTCCACACAATCAACATCCTTATCAATGGAAGAGTTTTTTGATTGGAAACTTTACAATTTTTCCAAAAACAATAATATTTTTTATAGTTTGATTAATCTAACTTTTTATATTAAATTTTCAATTCCAAAAAATGTTTAAAATTTAATTTAATAAGGGAGAATAAGACCCTCAATCAAGTAGCCAATAGAATTATATCTTATAAATCAATTACCTAAATAAATTGTAGATAATTTTTTTAAATATTTTTGTTTAAAAATTTTGCATCTTTATTTTAAGAAAACTTAATGTAAATTGAACATCCACACAATCAACATCCTTATCAATGGAAGGGTTTTTTAATTGGAAACTTTACAATTATTCCAAAAACAATAATATTTTTTATAGTTTGATTAATATAACTTTTTATATTAAATTTTCAATTAGAAAAAATGTTTAAAATTTAATTTAATTTTTAACATAATAACAACATTTTATATAAATGTTAATGGAATAAAATATGTGGCTTCCTTCCCATTGTTATGTTAAAAATTAAATTAAGTTAAATATAGAATAATTTTCCCATAAAATAGGGAATGATGGAGAGAATATAGGGGAGAGTGGAGGAGACATTTAAGAAAGATAAGGGAGAATAATACCCTTAGTCAAGTAGCCAATATAATTACATATTCTAAATCATTTTTATATTAATAAAACTTAATATAAATTGATTCCTCTGATGATCTTGATGCACTCCCTACACACGCATCACAAATTGCAATGTTTCTTTAAAGAAATATAGCGTGTTCTATTCCAAGAAAAAATAGTCTCACCTGCATGCTTATCAATCATTAAATCATGGGCATATAAGTTGGCAAAACAATTCAGGGTTTGTGAATTAATGAATTATCAATATGTAGCAACTCCTACTGGTGAATTTTATCTCATTGAAGTAGATCCTAGGGCATCTTGAATAGTACCTTTTGTCAAAAAGTCTATTGGTAATCTTTTAGCAAAGTATGTTTGCCTTGTAATGTCAAGAAAGTCTCTGCAAAACATTGGTTTTACATAGGAAATTATTACATGATACGTGTATCAAAAAATTAGTTATTCCATTTGAAAAGTTTCAAGGTTGTGATGTAGTACTTGGCTGTGAAATGAGAAGTACGAGAGAAGTGATGGGAATAGAGTTTTAATTTCTAATGGTATTTGCAAAGGCACAAATTACTTCCAATTAAATATTGCCCCTTGTAGTGATTATTTTCCTCAATTTTAATTATTTAATGAAATCAAGTCTTCCCATAGTTGCAAATGGTTTTATTGATATTAGATTCAAGATACTCTCAACTAATGGCACCAAAAACCTTTTATACATGAAAGTATTCCTATGGAGAGAGTTTTGAAACTCTATGAAGGGTCTCCTCATGTAGGTAACATGATCATGAATGGTCATATCCAATTAGCAATTATTACTGGTTCAGGGGATGCACTAGATCAAATTGATGGTGAATTTAAGGTTGTAAATTACAATAAATGACATTGTATTCATTGTAGACTATGGAAAGACAAAAGAGACAAAAAAGGTTGCGGCTTGTTAAAAGGAAAATAGATTGTTTCAAAAAATGTTTCAAGGAAATATTTCCACTTGGAATGCAAAGATTGTGGAATGTGATTTTCAGAAAGTAGATTTTTTAAAAAGATTTAGAAACTTTCAAGCAGATGCAATTAGCAAGCATAACACCAAATCCCACCAACTTCACTAGTATACACACCCTGAACAATGCAATAAACTAGGAATTTTGTTAGATATTATAGTTGGAAATCCTCTAGTAGCATCCCTGCAAAATGAGCAAGTGACAAAGATTTTGCTAAGATACAAGAAAATACTCAAGAATTTGAAGTTGTTCAGAAAATGGTAGAGTCAGAGTATCTCTCATCATGGCTTCAGGGTCATACATTCTCATTTTCAAAGCATGGAGTATGTGATCACCCTATGGTGAAATTGATCCAAAGATATTGAACCTTTATGTGAGAATACATGACAATTAGGAGGGACGAGTAGACAAAGCAAATGAAATATTATAGGAAATAAAGCCTACTTAGTAGGAAGAAGTTCATCAAAAATCGTCTTTAATAGAATTTCAGCAACACAAAGATTTCTTTTAGCATTTCTCAATCCCATGTATTCCAAAAACACACACAAAAATATTCCATTTCAATCTATATAAGTAAAAGCAAAACACTACACAATTGCATGTACCATCTCCAACATAATGAAACACCATAATGAAACATCATAATTTGATTGTTAGTATGCAATCCTTCATGGCTTCTTGAATGAAACTGTCATTTGCTTTCATGTCTATATATTTTGATTGAATATAGTTTTGTTTTTTTTTTACACAAAATCCTTTCATCTTCCCCATCAATGAGGATTCCAACTCATTCCTAATTTGCAGTTTTTTCATAAGTTTACGAATTTTTATTTATGAAACTTTTTTATTGGAATATGAATATTTCAGCTCTTTCTTACCACTGTAGGATGCCTCTAAGTGTAATGATTTGTTATTATTATAATTAATTTTTGTTACACAAACCAATCAACAACTTATATTTTATCTTATATAAGTTTGAATTAAATAGTTGTTTTCAATTATTATGTATGTATGGCTTGACCTAGGTTGAATTTTGAATCTAAGGAGGAATAAAGACAATACCAAAGGGAATATAGAAGACAAAATCATAGGGAATATCAAAGATGACAACACGAACTAATGACAAATGCAAAAAGAGATGAACAAAGGATATGATGAAATGATGTTGAGAGAAAGATATCGTAGATGTAGAGCTGAAATAATAGTTTCAAGAACAATTAGAATTACAAAATAAAAAACAACCAAATATGAAGAGAATAAGTCATGCACAAACATCTCAACAACTCAGTATCCCTCAAAGAGAATAAAGACAAGAACTTAATCAATCAAATGCTAATACTGATTGTAATGTTGAAGATGAAAATTCAAGATCAATTTAGATTATGTACTTCAAACACCAAAAAATGCACCTCAACATGAGCATACAGACTAGAGTATAGAGAGAAAACTAGAGCATACATAACAGAACATAGAGAGCAGACATACAGAGCAAAGATGTGAGGGTTTCTATTCGTCAAGAGCTTGGAAAGTGTGTAGTCTCTCATTGATCAAAGACTGTTATTGAATTCATGAATGCTTGATTGTCTTCTCTCCATTTTGTCATTTTGAATTCTAATCTCTTTGTATTCAAATTTTTTATTACTCTACTTATACTCTTAGGAGTCATATTTTTTATTGTATATTTTGAGCGTATATTATTATAGTTTATATAGCCTTTGAACAAAAATACCACATATTAATATAGTTTCTCTTTATATTGTATATTTTAATTAAACTACTATATTAAAATATAATATTAATATTTTGATCAAAATATAATATTAAAATACTATATTGTGATTGTATATTGTAGATTGTATATTTTAATTAAGATACTATATTATTTTTTTAGCCTTTCAATAAAAAACTAAAAATAGGCAACTTGATTTCACCCTATTATTAATATAAATACACATAATTGAATCATACTAAGAAAAGCATAGCATAAGTACATAATAGAGCATACAGAATAAAATAGAACAAAGAAGATCATACAAAATGAAGAGAACATATAGAGCAAAGTAGAACAAAGTAGAGTATGGAATGCACTATTTTTAAATTCTATCGAGTGTATTGCACATTTGAAACGAAGAGTCACATACCTTATATATATTTGTAATCCTATTTGTAAAGATGAATATATAGTTGGTACTCTCTTTTGCTAATCCTATTTGTATTACTAATAATAAAACATTAAATTATGCTTCACTAAACTATATAATTAAAAAGTAAAATAAAATAACTCTTAATTCTAAAATTCCAAGATTTATTTATGTTGGTGTCATCCACCTCTTAGGAGAACAACCTATAGAAAATAACGTCCACAATATGAGAGAAGCAAAGCTATTTCACCAGAGGATGAAAAATGTATTGAGATGTAAAAAATATTTACAAATGTACAATATATAGGTGTGTTCCGGAGGTGGTAGGTACAAACTACCCGAATGGTAATTGCAACTAATTATCTAATATGCACCTAATTTAATATTTGTGTTGGATGCCTAAGTAAACTGAAGCATGGGTAAATGGTATTTTCTCATTTATTGCAACACCCCCCTTTAGTGCAACTTAGGGAGATTATTATGCAGTATCAAGATGGAATATGGGTCCTGGCTACACAACCAAGTTAGGTACCCATTTACAATGCAATGCAATACAATCTTTCACAAGCAGAGAAAAGGAGAAAAACCCTATGGGAGAAAACTCTTCTATAAAAGAGAGAAAAATAAGTTGAAAGGTGAAAGAAAGGAGGACTTCACAAGACCCCCCAAGGACAACTTCTGTCACTGATCTTAGCAAAAATACGAAAGGAGAGAGACTATGTAGCCCCCCCATAATAAAGAATGGAAATGCTGAAGATCCCCCTATGATGAAGAAACTCCTATGCTGATCCTGGAAGCCTAAAGACAAAATAATATCCAATGTCTACAAACATGCCTCCTTTTAGGGAGAAACAAGTCCAACCACTGATGCAAAAGAAACTCCAACTCTAAAACAAGAAAAGGGAGAGGAAGAATCAACATGAAAGATGCCTCTAAAAACTATCTCAATGCCTTCATGTAACCAAATGTCACATTAGATCAGGTGCAACCTCAACTAAAGAAGGTGGCTCAACAAGATCATGTGGAAACTCTAAAGCAACAATCTCAAAAGACACAAATGGTGTGAAAAAAGTGTTGATATTGTCATCAAAAATAAGGGATATACCCTCAAATACATCATCCAAATTAGCAATGTGAGATTCACAAAACAACTCCAAAAGACCTATCAAGTGACTATCCCACAAAGCAAGATCTAAAGGATCAAGAACACCCTATTGTGCTAAAGAACCAACCTTTGAAGCAATAGGATCTAAAGTAGGAGAAGAATCAACATAGGTTTGAAGAACTCTAAAGTTCAAATGACCAATCTCTCCTGAGGAATTGCTACTAGCACTAGCAAGTGGAGTGTGAGGCTCATAATCATCATCCTCAACAAAATGAGAAAAAGCATAGAGATGAGACTCATGATCATCTTCACCAACTGCAATAACTTTTGCTAGTATTAGCCTCTCTAATGAAAACAAAATCTATAGTGAACTCTATAGTCTTAGGTACCTCACCATGAGTAATCTGATAGATAGAAAGAAGATTTGTGTACAAATCAGGAATACAAAGTACATATTTGAAACAACCATCACCAATCTCAACATTGCCTATCCCTGTAACATCCAAAAACATACTATCCCCCAACAAGATCTTAGAAGTATCTATAGGATGAAGACCCAAAAAAGGATAGTGTAAGGACCCGCTTGATCCAAACTTGAATTTTCAAAAATTTTACTTTATTAACAAGTTCTTATGAGATATATCAAGACTTTGATTGAGTACTCAGGAAAAACTTTGGCCAAAACGGCCATATGTTCGAAACGAAACATTCTTAAGCCAACCCAGGCTCTTCTATCCTTTGGGAAAATAGGTTCATATGGAACCAGGTCAAATGGACCTTATCGCTACCTAATTCGGGTAGAACAAATAGTGGCCAAAAGGCCTAGTGGTCAAACGGACCAAGATTCTATCCAATATGGGATAAGTAAACACAACAGCCAACTGAGCTAAATAGGACATGAATCATTATGCTCTGGCCAGAGACTTCTGAGTCCCTCGGGACCAATACAGGTTCATGAGTCACTTCCTGGGGACAACAGTCTACCCAGACATTGTACTGAGGATGTCAACCAGGGAACACATAACATCAACTTGTACTCACCTTAATTTTTAGCAATGCCGGGTACAAGTAATCCACCCCAGGGATTCTTCTGAGTACTAGGAGAGTTCTTAAGTTACCTAGATAACCTTTTAACTAGAGATCGAGATTATGAAGTTGATTATTATAGAGTACCCTATATCTGAGGGACTTGAGTACTGGGGGCATCCTTCTCCATCTAGACTGCATACATACCATGTATCCACAGGATCAAGGCCCTCTACGGATGTGATCTACATGATGAATGTGAACATGTAGTTCTATCTTGCACTATGTTTTATGTAACTGTGGTTGGTACACAGTTCTTTGGAACTGCCCATTCACTCAAGTGATACAAAGACAGAATTCTTAAGAAACTAGTATTGCAAACACACCTCCTGGGAGTGTTTGACATTTAAGTTTTCAAGTGCGAATAATTTACCTATCACGGATATTTCCCCAAAGAGGTCTTCCCATTGATCATCCTACAACAATTTTTGATAGTCTCACCTTTTTCTTTTTCTTAATCTTTTTAGTCAGGTATCCGAGGAGATTTTCCCTTCATGTGGATTTAACTTAGAGATGTTCCTTATTACTCCCTGATGATTTAGAGGGATGGTGACCAGACGTCATTGTTGTAGCTATGTTAGGCGCGAGGTACTTGGTTCAACGCAACGGCATTACCCGTAAACGTGACCCAGAGGTACCGTAAATACTGAACATTGTAAATGTTTGAGTTTAGACATTTAATTACAAGGTTTACCTATCTAGATGAAAAGAAAATATATATGATAGCTTATAAGGAAATGAGAAGAATTAAACTTCTTTGCTTGTATGTAAAGAAAACGGCTAGATGTTTGATCCATTCATATATACATAAGGAAGAGTAAAGTAACGACATTCAAACAATTGTAAACATATTTTCAGAAGATATTAATTCACTTACATTAAACATAAATTAGAAAAGATACTTAATCATTAAGTTTTCCAAGGTGATATGATAGTTAATTTGCCGTACATCAATTGATCTTTATTCAAGGTAAAACAATGATGTACAGTCACATATCAAATTAGTCTTTGTTCTAGGAGTAGGATACTAAATCATTTCATTGCATAATTATTTCAATCGTATATGTACAATTAAATCCAAATTAAGGCTTGTAATCATAACAGGATAAGTTATCCAACACAAATTTAACTCAATTTCTTTAGTTGAGAATTAACAATTCCTAACCATGGTAAATAATGTTGACTTCTAGGTCAAATGAGAATTCTTGATCACATTTTGAGATTAGGGAAAATTATTTCAAAACACTAGTTTTCATTTGTTTCCTTCTAAAGCATTTAAGATTAACGATTGTTTAAAGAATTATTGCAATCCATCTTTGATTCTCATTATAGGCTTCTACTAAATATTTGTCCCAACTCTTTACGTTGAATTCTATTCCTCAAGGAACAAAAGTTTATGTATTTCCTCAATGATATCATTAATTCAATATTGTTCATTAAGATATTTTTATTAAACCTTATACTTCTTCCATTGTAAACTCATATATGGGGGCTCTATCCTCCACTTTGTCGTAATACATAATTAAATTCCAATATCTACTGAAATAGTTAGGATCGAAGTGTGTAACACTATTATTGGTTTTATCATTAATATTGTGCAATAGGGTACTATTGATCAAATATCAAAATCCATAAAGTACCTTTACACATATTTTAAAAATCTCTAACCTTTATATTACTATTTGTGGCACTACCAAGTATAAGTTTACCATTTTATATGATTTTTCCTTAGATTGAAATGTATAAGGGATTTTAAGTATTAAGACTTTATCCGAGAATAGTATTTATATTATGATCTTGATTTAGTGCACATTTACATTTATATCCAGTTCATAAAACTCCTTCTAAAGAATATATTTGTGTTATATTTTAACATTTCACATATTACGATGCCCATTAAATTTTTACATCATCTAACTATTTTCAACGGTAGTAATGATACAATGAAATCCCTAATTTATGAGAAGCTTCCTAATAGGGTAAGGACATCCACCAAAGAAGAATAGGGGGGTTTGTCAGGTATTATAATTTGAAATACTCTACAAAATGAGGAAACACAGTCAAGGCACGTGAATTGTTGTCAAAATGCCTCAAAGAAAAGTTTTCTTGCAACAAATGTAGGATGTGCATAGAACGGATTTGATGAAAAGGCTTTAAAATCAAAACTTTCAAGTAAATGAAATTGGTAGGTGTAAAACCAAACTCTGCAACTTTTGCCAGCATCCACTCGTTTGACAGAATGCCTCAAATGGATGTCATCTCATGGAATGCATTATCACAGAATTGCACAAAATGGAGTCATTGAAAGGGCTTTACAAACTTTTAGGCAAATGCAATTGTCAGCTGTAAATCTAAATTCCACAACCTCTGCCAGCGTCCTCTCTGCTAGTGCCAGCGTGGGAGCTTTGGAACAGGGCACAAACATCCATCAAAGCATAGTGGAAGGGGGAATTTTGTTACTATTGTAATTGAAACTAACCTAGCAGACATGTGTGGAAAATAGGGAAGCATAGACAATGCATTCGAACTGTTTAACAGAATATCTCAAATAGAAGTCATCTTATGAAATACAATGATTCCAGGATAAGCTCAAAATGGGGATGCTCTCAAAATGAAGCTCTTGAGAACACATCCTAACATTGTAAGCTTTGCTTGTGTTCTAGGTGCACGCAGACATGCAGGTTTAGCGGATGAGCGTTGACATACTTCAATCATATGAGTAACCCTTATTTCATTAGAACTACAGTTAATGGTTATGTGTGGTGGTCCTTCTTCACAGTGCTGGCTATCTTGAGGACACCCTAAACTTTATCATTTTGATGCCAATTGAACCTGTGGCAATTGTGGGGACATGATTTCTTGGTGCCTGTAGATCACATCTGTAGACAGAGGAGATCAATGAAGGATTGGAGAAATCAGCTTGGGAGGTGAAGGTATACTCCCAGCCTGTGCCAAAATAAGAGCTTTGGAACAGGGGTTGGACAGACATCACAGTATAAAGGAAGATAGATTTCATCAAATGTTGTAGTTGCAAGCTACCTGGTAGACAACTAGATCTGTTGAAATTGGCAGGTGTAAAGGCATATTCCACTATCCTTGTTAACGTCCTCCTGTTTGTGCCTGCGTGGGCTTTAAAACAAAGTATGGAATAGGGTATGGATGGTAGGAGGCTGAGGGCTATGGCAGAGAGGTGGGGTAGATTACGAGGGGTGTATATCAACCATAGCTACTATCTAACTTTCATAAAACTTCAACACAAATGCTAAATTGCAACATATCAATTACAAACTAAAATCTTTTAACAAAAATTCAAGAACTAGTCATTTAAGAGAAACAAAACAAAATAATGAAGCAGAGAGCTCATACAGATTTCTCCAGCACTCCCCAAACCAGAGATGAGTGCCCTCTTCCTCACAATTCTAGGTAATTTATAGAAAAATCCATCCTCCACTCTCTTTTTTTTAATGATAATGCATCCTCCACTCTCTTTTTTTAAAGATAATGCATCCTCCACTCTTTTTTTTTTAATGATAATGCATCCTCCACTCTTTTATTTTAATGATAATACATCCTCCACTTTTTAGTGGATTTGCAAATCTTATCCTCAATTTTTTAAGTGTAATCCATTGTTAAATTGTTTATTATTTGTATTTTTAAATGAATATACATTTTATGTTTAGTTTTCAAATTTAGAATTCAAAAATTGAGTTATGACATCCTTCTCCCCTAAATTTATGTATCGTCCTGATGCATGTTAGAAATAAGATCAAAACATATACATATAAATCCATATCAGAATATCTACTTTTAAAGTCCATATTTCAAAAATAGTTTAACATAGATAAAGATAACAAGGTGTATTATTTGAGCATAACTATCTATATCAACATCATTGTCCTTAAGAAAGGTTTGAAGTTTGTCGAGTTAATAATAAAAAAACTAGAGTTTATTCAAAATAAATGTGGATAGAGCTGTTGCATTTCCACAGTGTCTTCCCATGTAGCATTCTCAGGTGTGTACTAGTCCCACTGGACTTTAGATTGGTCCACTGTCCTGTTGCAGAGCTGGACCTGGCGCCTCTCGATGATTCTACATGGCTCTATTGTTATTGTACTTGGTTCTTCCACCTGTAGGGCATTCCAATTAAGAATATGCCTAGGGTTAGGTATATACTTTTTTAACAAGGATACATGGAACACGTCATGAATGCGGCTCAATGCCGGAGGTAAGGCCAAGCGATAAGCTTCAGGATTGATTTCCTCAAGTACTTCAAAAGGCCTGACATAGCAAGGAGCTAGCTTTAACTTCCTTCCAAAAGAGATGGAACTTTTATGATGTCAGACTCTTAGGAACACCTTTTCACCAACTTGAAATCTTTTGGGTGTCCTATTCTTATCTGCATAACTTTTTTGGCGGTCCGAGGCTTCCTTCAACATCTGTTGAATAAGTTGCACTTGGTTGTCCATATCTTGCAACATTTTAGGGCCAACCAGTACCCTATCTTCCAATTTATCCCAACTTAATGGTTTTCGACAAGGTCTCCCATCAAGAGCTTCAAAGGGTGCCATACTTATTGCTGCTTGAAAGGAATTGTTGTAGGTGAACTCAACTAATGGCAAATATTCCTCCCATTTAGTCTGTTGATCCATACAATACATACGAAGGAGGTCTTCTAGAATTTGGTTGGTTCTTTCTATTTGTCCATTTGTCTCAAGATGATAAGCTGTGCTGAAATTCAACTATTTTCCTAAGGCAGCCTACAATGTGGTCCAAAATCTAGAAGTGAACTTCACATCTCTATCAGAGATGATTTTCTCAAGAATTCCATGCAACCTAAAAATTTCCTTTATGAACCTTTTTGCTACTGAAGGTGCATCATCTGTTAGGTTTCTTAGTATGAAGTGGGCAACCTTAGTGAGTTTATCCACTACCACCAAAATGCAATTTTGCTTATGAGATGTCATTGGTAGCCCTTGGAAAAAATCCATACTTATGACTTGCCATTTATAGAAAGGTGCATCATGTGGATAAAGAAGTCCTGCTGGGTGCACATGTTTCACCTTAACCCTTTGACATTCTAGGCATCTAGCAACTATGTCTACCACATCCTTCTTCATTCCTAGCCAAAAATATATTCTTTTGAGGTCTGCATACATCTTATTCACTCCTATATGTCCTAAATACAAAGCCTTATGTGCCTCTGTCAAGATCATACCCCTTAGTTCCGCATTATCAAGAACGCATATTCTTCCCTAGTACCTCATTAGTCCATCATAATCAAAAGCATAGTCCAAATACATAGGTTCCACAAAGGTGTTGTTGTGATGTTCACAACACGCCCCATTATGCTCCTTAGCAAAATGGGGACCCCAGCTGATGTCTTGCTTTTTGCTTCTGCTTGTGTTTTTTCTGCTTCCTGGCGGTCTGGTAAAAATGAAGGTCAGGTGCATCATCATCATGATATTGCATGAGGTGGGTCATCATCATGAGGTTTGTTTGTCAAAGTTCATTTTTTGTTTCTGTGACCTCATATTTTAAAAGAGCTTGAAATTCCATGCAGGTTTGCCTTTTACTTCACCTGAAAATTCGTCCATGTGTGGAAGTTATGCACGGTCAAAGTCTTGGTCAAACCTGATATTCGCAGGAGGATCATCATATTTTTATATCCTAAGTCGTGTTGACAGGATCATCATGATCTTGGTCTATCACCCGCTAAAAAATCATGCAGTCGCAGTATCCGGACGTCAATTTTAGGTGGTAGTACCCTTTACCCGTCAAAAGGCCTTGTGCGCATTATGCAGCATCATGATTTTCTTAGGAGCGTCATATTTTATAAACTTGGTTTTGGTTATATGATGATCATCATCATCATCATATTTGAACGCCCCCCGATAATATCCTGAGGTTCGAAATATCATGATGACATCAACTTTAAGTCAAGGTAAGTTCCCCGTCAAAGTGGTCTGTTGTATCGCGAGCATCATCATGATATTTCAACATTACCTGATCTTATAATATCATGCTGATCACCCAGACTTAGAAAAATCCACCTTCGGCATATTTGCATGCGCATGCTATAAACCTATCGCTAGGTCATCATCATGATATTTGCTGAAGTTCGAATTATGATGATGACGACTTCATATCACCCTGATCTTTCACGAGGATCATTTGCTGAATTTCGCCAAGTGCTGGAATCATCATCATGATAATTCGAGAAAGAGGATCATCATCTTCATATCCTCCTGATCTCCGGTTAGCG
The DNA here is from genome assembly GCA_027924645.1 of Cunninghamia lanceolata. Classification (NCBI taxonomy): domain Eukaryota; kingdom Viridiplantae; phylum Streptophyta; class Pinopsida; order Cupressales; family Cupressaceae; genus Cunninghamia; species Cunninghamia lanceolata. Next base: position 10,913,735 of record BSBN01001020.1, on the reverse strand, counting down.
TAATATCATGATGATCACCCTATCTATTAAGAAGAAGCCGATATTACATTTCTCAACAGCATCATCATATTTTGTAATATCACCCTAGCGCAAATATCATGATGACCAACTCATCCTTGTGCTCCGAAGACAAATTATGATGATGATGTCATCTGGATAATTCGATAAGGAGGATCATCATCATATATTTTTTATCCTGTCCTATCGTCAACATCATCATGATCTTGTTTGTTCGCCTGATATTTCGCAAAGTCCTCGTGCCGATGAAATACAACCTTTTTGCAAGTATCCTGATGATCATCATCATCACATTTTCCCTTCGGCAGGATTTTTCCCAAATATGATCCGGTTGGTGAAATATCATGATGACGTCATGTTCAAGTTTAACGAAGGCTCCGAATATCATGATGACATCATCCCGATCTGATAAATGAAGAAACAAATATCCTCCTAATGATCATCATCATCACATTTTTCCTTCAGCAGGATATTTTCCAAAACCCGATCTGGTTTGCGAAATATGATGATGATGTCTTATTCTATGTTTGACAGAAGCTAATATCCTGATGATCATCATCATCATCTTTTTTTCCTTCCAACAGGATATTTTTTCAAGCACGATCGGTTTGCTGAAATATGATGATGACGTCTTATTCCAAGTTCGACAGAAGCCCCAAATATCATGATGATCATCTTCATCATGCTGATCTTTCGAGAAGGTTAACTTGGCCGCAAGAGGATCATATTACATTCATCATCCTGATCATGCTCCTTAGGTGACCTGATATCACAATTAGCCCCCTAATCTTAGATGAATATGACGATGACGTCATCCTTAGCATTTCAATGAAGCCCGAATATCATGATGACGTCACCATCATCTTCCTTTCCTCAGTAGCAGGATTATATTCATATCCTCCTATTCTTCCTGAATATGATGATGATGATGATGTTGTTCTTCTCCCGATATGCAGAAGTCAAATATCATGATGACATTCATCTGGACCTTCAGAAGCGAGAGCATCATATTTCCAGAATATCATGATGATGAGGTATATCGACTAACCTATTTTTTGACGCGCCGACAGAGATATACATGCCGATGGGCGGGAAATGAGGCGGTGGACATTTTAAAGTGTTTTTTTTGGCGCCTCTGGCACATTTTTCGGTCAGCGATGGTTGACCCGATCAATTTTGAGCAGCTTGGGCGCATTTTGGGACGCGTTATTTTTGGAGTTTTCTGGATCTGATTTCCGCGATCTTGCGCAGTCACCTGGATTTGAACGCTTATTTTAATTTCATGCTGTTTTTTATGATAAATGTGAAACTTATTGCTTGTCTTGTCTTGCAGGCTTGCAGTTGAGGAAGCAGCTGGAAAGTCAGCGCAGTGACCTCATGGAGACAGAAGATCTGATCTCAGGAGCAAGAAGATAGAGATGAAATGCAAAAGGTCAAGGCCATTCAAGTGAAGAGGAAGGTCGCAGCTGGAGGTATTATCACAACAGACAAGCAGAAGTTATTACCCAGCTGCTGGAACTTCTCAAAAGGGGCAATATTTCGCCCAGATTTGACCACTGCTCTGAGATATTTTTGAGAACTGGTTCACCTACATTTATTGCTGTAACTAGGGGTTTGAACCAGGGGTTCAGTTAGGTTTTTTGCTCTAGTGAGGACAATCAGAATGTTATATATTGTGCCTCTCTACACTGTAATACTTTACAACAGGGATTTTTAGGGCCTACAACAAGATTTTAGGAAAACACAGCAAGTTAGCATAGTTTAGAAGTAGAAGAAGGAGGTCGCCTATTTGTCTGCAGTAAGATGTGCGTGGAATGTCTGGCTGTCTTACTGTATCTGTAAAGCTTGTAAGTTCTCTGTAGTATGATCAATGAAACTAAGAGTCATTCTTACATTGTAAATCATGTATGGCTATTCGTTTCTAATACAATAGAATCTGGAGTTCTGCATCTATCTTCTGAGTGTTCTCCTGCCCTTCTTTGTATTTTGAAATATCTTCTTTGAGAGCTTGCAATTTTAAATGTATGTTTGTGAAAATGCTCAGAACTTACATTTAGGGTTTTTACTGTGGATTTGATCAGATTACTGTGGTATTTACATAGTGCATAACAGAAACACTTAGATCCTTCGGTAGATTAAGTGAGGTATAGTTTAGATCTTTCTAACTTTTCCCAACCCATCTGAAATATCTAGCTGAAAACGTAGAAATCCAAAGGAAATTGTCTCAAATCTGAAGAAGCATGCATAACAGAGTCTAAGTAGACAGTTTTCATAAGTACATAAAGAAGGAAGCTGCAAGAAATCCAAGAAAATCCTCTGAAACCTGCAGCCCAGTAACACTTGTATGCAAATGAACAGAATACTTGTTGAAATCTATGACCTCTTTGCATATTCTTAGTCCAGTAAACCACAAAATAAACCTAAACTACGTAAGGCCCCTTGAACATTACAGCTTCACATTGACCAACTGAACTTGACCAACCGAACCATTGTAGACTTGGGATTAGTTGAATCACCAAAATGATTCCTTCTCATCTTTCAAGTATAGTTACAGTTCATGTCATGTGAATTTTAACTTATTGTTATGATTGCATCAAAACAATCATCAACAGTTTTCTGGCGCTAGAAGGAGGGCCTGCCTGAGTTAGGTTTTATTTCAAACTGGCTAACGACAGTAACAGAGTGACTAGGTCTAGGTCTAGTTCAGGAGATATATTTGTGCAACTACCTGATACAAGGTGAAGTAAAAGCCCTTTAATCTGGAATCCAAAGATATCGCAAGCAGGAAGTTCATCTGGAACACCTCCTGGGTCACCTTTTAACATCCGTAGTATTGTAAGTCTTGACAGATCGCTGTTCAGATCTTTAAATCTTGGTTCAGGCACTCCTAGAGGTCTTAATCCTCCTCTAAATCCTAATCCACCAATCAATCTAGGTATTTCTGCAAGTTCAAGTCAAGCTCAAACACCTGCAATGGCTTATTTCGATGTCAATTCTCCCATATTCTTCAATGATTATCATGACATGCCAAAAAATCCAGAAAAGATATGTCCCAAATACCAGTTGCATCAAGACCCAGAAGATCATATTAGAATATTTAAGGAATCATGTTTTAGGGCTATGTTAGAGCACGAGGATGTTGTGTGTAGGTTGTTTCCTTACACCTTTAATGAGCAGGCCTCTAGCTGGTACGTAAACTTACCCAATGGTTACATTTCTTCCTGGGCACTCATGGAAGAAGCATTTCTGTCAAGATTTAGAGGACCCATTGACCCTTGTGCTTTGTATCATAAACTGGCTGCTATAAAATGAGGTGAGGGAGAGCTAATTGATAATTTCAATGACAGATTTCAAAAGGCCTATTCTAGGCTAGCAGCCCCTTATACCATAGATGATGCTCCCTTGTTGGCTATGTACTATGCTGCTTTGGATCCTTTAACTGCCATGTTTGTCAAAAGGAAACCTGACATAGATTCAATATCCAAAGCCTATAAAGAGGCAGCCTCAGTGAACCAAGAAATGAGACATACAACTTACAGTCCATTTGGAGGAAATTTTGGGGTGCAAAATCAGGCACACCCATGGAATGGAGTCCCTGTGCAGCATGCTCCACTAATAAATCTGGTTCCTTCTTACACACCTGTGTATAATCCTACTCCAATCCAGGCTATAACTCCTTACACGGCTAGTACTTCCAATAACAGTCAAAATAATGGTCAGCCTTTCTTCCAACTTCCTAGGGATGTAACTGTGGCAAAAGCACAAGAGGATAGGGAAGACATCAAAGAGATTACTGCACATTTGAAAAGATTAACAACCGAAGTGACACAGCTAAGAAATGAGAACCTCTATGGCAGAAGCAACCAAAACTACAATCCACATCAAAATCACAACCAAGGCCAAAATCAGAATTATAGTCTCAATCAAAATCAGCAGTACAATCAGAACCAAAACTACAATCAGCATCAAGGCCCCAGTCAGGGGCAACCAATGCAAAATAGGGGGCCAGTGATAGATAATAGGACCTGGGGCAATAATAACAAGAACCAGAATCAACCTAGGCCACCCAAGACATGGAACACTGGGCCCAACAACGGTACTCTGGCTTCTCCTTTTGAGAATACAGATAATCATGGTGCAAAACAAATAACTAACATACAAATGGCCAATACAGCACCCAAAAATTGGTGCAGATTTCATAATACTAATGCCCATGCTGAGCATGACTGTCCACAGTTCCACTTGGCAGCTAGTATTTTCAACGTAGATGTGCAGCCTCCTACCTCTGAATTTCTCATTCCTAAGGGTAATGAGGTAGTACCCTCAGAATATGACACAGCATTAGTCTTAGAAACGTTTACCTTTGCAACTGCAGAAGAGAAGGGGGATGAATTGCTAGAGGATGAACCATACTGTTGTGAAAGTCTTTATCCCGAATCAGCCTTTGTGTTAAATACTTTTCAGTTTCCTTTTGAATCTGAAAACGAGATATTAAATGAAACAGAGGAGGTGCAGGCCTTTCAACAGACAAATAAAAGCCACACCTACAATTTGAGGAACAACCCTAGGCCGGGAGGACCTTTCACCACTTCCACTCCCCCGAATAACATCAATACACCCCTAGATCAGAATGCTAGCAACAATCCTGCCATACTTAAAGCTAGTCAGCACACAAATAACGGAACAGCAGTGCAAAAGGATCAAACAAGTAAGACAGAAGCAGTAGAGACAACAAGACTAATGAATTACTTATCAGAGGAAATAAAGAAAATGAAGGTCAGCATACCTCTAAATGAATTATTGAAGACCCCAGGGATCAGAAATGCTTTTTTAAAATCCCTGGATACATCCATGACAAACAAGGTGTCTGCTGATATAACTGTTCCTAGTAGTGATTCACCACCTAAGGAGAAAGGTAAGAAAGTTGAGCAGCCTTCCAACACAAATGTAGTAATACATGCGGATAAGAGGGATACTCAACCTTTTTTGTTAACTGTTAGGTTGTGTGGGAAGAATATACACAATTGCATGGTAGATTCTGGTGCTTCAGCCAACGTAATGCCCTTAGGAATATGTAAAACTCTCGGGCTGACTCCCACCAAATCTGCCAAGGTGGTCACACAATTAGATAAGACCGAGGTTAGTGTGATAGGAGAACTCATGAACATACAAGTGCAGTTAGCTTCAGACCCTAGGGTGAGCCAAATCATTGACATCCAAGTAGTAGATATACCCGTAAATTATGGAATGTTGCTGAGTAGGGATTGGTCCAAGACATTAAACGGATATATGGCTACTGACTTTTCACACATGTGGTTACCATGGAGGGGCATCCCAAACCAGATTAGAATAGAGGCAGAGCCCAGAATGAGACATATGATAACAGAGTATAATCGAACTAATGAAATCTTATATGCTGCTGTTGAGCCAGGTGTCTACAGAATTACCAACAATGGGATGCAGATTGAAGAGATTATGATGTTAAACATTAGAAAGAAGTGTGTCAGCAATAGAATAGCACTATTCATTGAGTCTGACGGAAATTCTTCAGATGAGGAAAACAATGCAATAGACAAATTTGGTCATGCCATTAGACAAGAGGTGGAAGAGTGCGTTACATACAACCTCCCAGTCCAATATGTGTATAAGGCTGAAAGTTGGCAAGGAAGTGAGGAGATTACTGAGCGACAGGAGGATGCAGCATCAACGGTCATAAAATGTGCAGAGGATACAGAGATGGAACCAATGCTAAGAATAAAGGATAGTAAGATCTCTTGGCAGGAATCATGCGGTGATTGTGACAGGTCAATAAGATTAGACTCTTCACTGAATGACAAATGTGAGTCATCTGATGAACAATTCTTGAAAAAAAGGGATACAGAGGATCATGTAGCTACTGTGCATAATCAGACATCACCCCCGCACCATGTTGAAAATAAAACAGGGGAGTACTCCTGTCAATCAAAAGATGTCATCCCACCTTTACTCTCAAGTGATTTAGAAATAATCAATTTTTGTATATCAGATTATGATGATCAAGATACTTACTTAAGTACTGATGTGCAGGAAACTAATGAGAACATTGAGAGGTGTACTAAATTTGAGGATAAACTGAACATCCAGGATGAAGGAACAAAGCTGGATGAAGATGAAGAAATGATACATCTAGAGTCATTCATCTTTCGACTTGAAAAAGGACTGAACATAGAGCTGGGCAATGAAAATACAGAGCTAAATGAAAAGCCAGCTATTAATAAACAAGTGTGTTCCACAGAGCTAAAGGCACATCAGGTTGTCTCTTTCCTTTCCTTAGTAAACAATGATAAATGCTATTTTGATTATGGAAATTCAAGAGATAGGACATGCATATGGATTAATCATAAACCTGAAGAGCTGCCTCAGTGACTAGTTAAGAGCTATTCTGATAAACACAATGAATCTAGAATATCAGAATTTTTTTCAGAATTTAAAGATAAATCTGCTAGAATGAGAACCATCACCAGTACCCTATTACTCCTACACAATCTAAAGAAGTATGCAAGTAGGGGTGTTCTTGGGTCTTTTTCCTGGGTTTCAGTTTGCCTTGGAGAGGCTTGTATATAGTCTGGTAGGGTGGTTGTTTTGTCTTCTTTTGCTGTTTTCTTTTTGGGTTGGCTGTTTGTATAGCTTGTCCTCTGTTTGTTTTTGCTTTTTGTTTCTTTCTGTTTGTGCAGTTTTTTCTGTTGTTTTGTTGTTTGTACAGCCTGTTTGTTTGGTTTGTTGGTTGTCTCCTCAGCAGGGATCTTTATTTTACTGTAGAGTATTAAGGAGCAAAACTAGCAACCTTTCAAAACAGTATAAAATTTAGGATATTCAGGTCAACCATTTGCAATTTACACATAACCTGTCACTGTCATGAATGTAGAGAGTTGTTCATCTTCTGAAGTTTCGTATTCAATAAATGTGATTGAGAATTCGAAGCAGGTTTCTCATGATGACACACCTAAAATCCTTGGGTTTGTTGAACCTACCAGTGTAGATATTAGGTGAAAAATCAGAGGTCACCCTTGCTACCATTACAATTCTCAGCTTAATTTCAGCAAGTGTCCACTCCTTGCATCATCATGAAGTTACAAATTGCTATATCTTGTGAAATCTTTCCAAATTAGAAAACAAAAAAAACATAAATAAATAAATGAATAAAGCAGATTATACTGAAAATCCAGATTAAGCCATCTAAGTAACTCTACCGGGGCTATGGACGCTCGCTGGCAGTGGGGCTCTACTTAGGAGAATTGTAACGATAACCTTGCCGGGGCTATAGACGCTCGCTGGCAGCAAGGCTCTATCCGGTCGGCTATGAGGGAATATCCTCACCTACGTAGGCTAATGTCAGTCACTGGTTTGTTCAACCGATCTTCAAGATGAGGATAATTAATCACATGCACACAACTAAACTGAAAATGGAAATTCATGCATCTTTATTGAACACTTTGAGTCTCAAGCTGAATAGTAATTTGCAGGAAAGATAGTTGAAAGTTATGAGTTCATTTCATCTAGTTTCCTTGAACACTCTGAATTTAATTGTTTTGTTTTGGTTGCTAGTTAGTTGTTGTGATGTTCACAACATGCCCCATTATGCTCCTTAGCAAAATGGGGACCCCTGCTGATGTCTTGCTTTTTGCTTCTGCTTGTGTTTTTTCTGCTTCCTGGCGGTCTGGTAAAAATGAAGGTCAGGTGCATCATCATCATGAGGTCTGTTTGTCAAAGTTCATTTTTTGTTTCTGTGACCTCATATTTTAAAAGAGCTTGAAATTCCATGCAGGTTTGCCTTTTACTTCACTTGAAAATTCGTCCATGTGTGGAAGTTATGCACGGTCAAAGTCTTGGTCAAACCTGATATTCGCAGGAGGATCATCATATTTTTATATCCTAAGTCATGTTGACAGGATCATCATGATCTTGGTCTATCACCCGCTAAAAAATCATGCAGTCGCAGTATCCGGACGTTAATTTTAGGTGGTAGTACCCTTTACCCGTCAAAAGGCCTTGTGCGCATTATGCAGCATCATGATTTTCTTAGGAGCGTCATATTTTATAAACTTGGTTTTGGTTATATGATGATGATCATCATCATCATCATATTTAAACGCCCCCCGATAATATCCTGAGGTTTGAAATATCATGATGACATCAACTTTAAGTCAAGGTAAGTTCCCCGTCGAAGTGGTCTATTGTATCGCGAGCATCATCATGATATTTCAACATTACCTGATCTTATAATATCATGCTTATCACCCAGACTTAGAAAAATCCACCTTCGGCATATTTGCATGCGCATGCTATAAACCTATCGCTAGGTCATCATCATGATATTTGCTGAAGTTCGAATTATGATGATGACGACTTCATATCACCCTGATCTTTCACGAGGATCATTTGCTGAATTTCGCCAAGTGCTGGAATCATCATCATGATAATTCAAGAAAGAGGATCATCATCTTCATATCCTCCTGATCTCCGGTTAGCGTAATATCATGATGATCACCCTATCTATTAAGAAGAAGCCGATATTACATTTCTCAACAGCATCATCATATTTTGTAATATCACCCTAGCGCAAATATCATGATGACCAACTCATCCTTGTGCTCCGAAGACAAATTATGATGATGACGTCATCTAGATAATTTGATAAGGAGGATCATCATCATATATTTTTTATCCTGTCCTATCGTCAACATCATCATGATCTTGTTTGTTCGCCTGATATTTCGCAAAGTCCTCGTGCCGATGAAATACAACCTTTTTGCAAGTATCCTGATGATCATCATCATCACATTCTCCCTTCGGCAGGATTTTTCCCAAACATGATCCGGTTGGCAAAATATCATGATGACGTCATGTTCAAGTTTAACGAAGGCTCCGAATATCATGATGACGTCATCCCGATCTGATAAACGAAGAAACAAATATCCTCCTGATGATCATCATCATCACATTTTTCCTTCAGCAGGATATTTTCCAAAACCCGATCTGGTTCGTGAAATATGATGATGATGTCTTATTCTATGTTTGACAGAAGCTAATATCCTGATGATCATCATCATCATCTTTTTTTCCTTCCAACAGGATATTTTTTCAAGCACGATCCGTTTGCCGAAATATGATGATGATGTCTTATTCCAAGTTCGACAGAAGCCCCAAATATCATGATGATCATCTTCATCATGCTGATCTTTCGAGAAGGTTACCTTGGCCGCAAGAGGATCATATTACATTCATCATCCTGATCATGCTCCTTAGGTGACCCGATATCACAATTAGCCCCCTAATCTTAGACGAATATGACGATGACGTCATCCTTAGCATTTCAATGAAGCCCGAATATCATGATGACGTCACCATCATCTTCCTTTCCTCAGTAGCAGGATTATATTCATATCCTCCTATTCTTCCTTAATATGATGATGATGATGATGTTGTTCTTCTCCCGATATGCAGAAGTCAAATATCATGATGACATTCATCTGGACCTTCAGAAGCGAGAGCATCATATTTCCAGAATATCATGATGATGAGGTATATCGACTAACCTATTTTTTGACGCGCCAACAGAGATATACATGCTGATGGGCGGGAAATGAGGCGGTGGACATTTTAAAGTGTTTTTTTTGGCGCCTCTGGCACATTTTTCGGTCAGCGATGGTTGACCCGATCAATTTTGAGCAGCTTGGGCGCATTTTGGGACGCATTTTTTTTGGAGTTTTCTGGATCTGATTTCCGCGATCTTGCGCAGTCACCTGGATTTGAACGCTTATTTTAATTTCATGTTGTTTTTTATGATAAATGTGAAACTTATTGCTTGTCTTGTCTTGCAGGCTTGCAGTTGAGGAAGCAGCTGGAAAGTCAGCGCAGTGACCTCATGGAGACAGAAGATTTGATCTCAGGAGCAAGAAGATAGAGATGAAATGCAAAAGGTCAAGGCCATTCAAGTGAAGAGGAAGGTCGCAGCTGGAGGTATTATCACAACAGACAAGCAGAAGTTATTACCCAGCTGCTGGAACTTCTCAGAAGGGGCAATATTTCGCCCAGATTTGACCACTGCTCTGAGATATTTTTGAGAACTGGTTCACCTGCATTTATTGCTGTAACTAGGGGTTTGAACCAGGGGTTCAGTTAGGTTTTTTGCTGTAGTGAGGACAATCAGAATGTTATATATTGTGCCTCTCTACACTGTAATACTTTACAACAGGGATTTTTAGGGCCTACAACAAGATTTTAGGAAAACACAGCAAGTTAGCATAGTTTAGAAGTAGAAGAAGGAGGTCGCCTGTTTGTCTGCAGTAAGATGTGCATGGAATGTCTGGCTATCTTACTGTATCTGTAAAGCTTGTAAGTTCTCTGTAGTATGATCAATGAAACTAAGAGTCATTCTTACATTGTAAATCATGTATGGCTATTCGTTTCTAATACAATAGAATCTGGAGTTCTGCATCTATCTTCTGAGTGTTCTCCTGCCCTTCTTTGTATTTTGAAATATCTTCTTTGAGAGCTTGCAATTTTAAATGTATGTTTGTGAAAATGCTCAGAACTTACATTTAGGGTTTTTACTGTGGATTTGATCAGATTACTGTGGTATTTACATAGTGCATAACAGAAATACTTAGATCCTTTGGTAGATTAAGTGAGGTATAGTTTAGATCTTTCTAACTTTTCCCAACCCATCTGAAATATCTAGCTGAAAACGTAGAAATCCAAAGGAAATTGTCTCAAATCTGAAGAAGCATGCATAACAGAGTCTAAGTAGACAGTTTTCATAAGTACATAAAGAAGGAAGCTGCAAGAAATCCAAGAAAATCCTCTGAAACCTGCAACCCAGTAACACTTGTATGCAAATGAACAGAATACTTGTTGAAATCTATGACCTCTTTGCATATTCTTAGTCCAGTAAACCACAAAATAAACCTAAACTATGTAAGGCCCCTTGAACATTACAGCTTCACATTGACCAACTGAACTTGACCAACCGAACCATTGTAGACTTGGGATTAGTTGAATCACCAAAATGATTCCTTCTCATCTTTCAAGTATAGTTACAGTTCATGTCATGTGAATTTTAACTTATTGTTATGATTGCATCAAAACAATCATCAACAGGTGTTAGCTAGAGATGTCTTAACCTGAGCATACCATGGGTTATGTTTTTGCTCAGAGAGTATTTGTTGCTTTAGGTCTATGTGCAAGTTGGATATGGCCATTATATGCCTCCTCCTGCTAAGAGCATCGGCCACCCTATTTTCTTTCCCCTTGATATATTAAATATTAAAATCATACTCACTTAGAAACTCTAACCACCTTCTCTGTCTTGCATTCAAATGAGGTTGAGTGAAGATATATTTTAGTCCTTGATGGTCTCTTTTAAGCTCAAATGGTTTTCCCAACAAGAAATGTCTCTATTTTTGCAAGGCATGAACTATGGCTGCAAGTTCAAGGTCATGGGGGTGTAATTGACTTCATGGATTTTTAGTTTTTGTGATTCATAAGCCACTACTCCTTCCTCTTGGAAAAGAACTCCTCCTAGTCCTTCTATGGATGCATCTGTTACTACTGTGAAGTTACCATTAGGGTTAAGCACTTTTAGAAATGGAGGTGATGTTAGTCTTTCCTTCAATACTTGAAATGCCTTATCACACTGCTCAGTCCAAATGAACCTTTTATTCTTCTTTTGCAAGGATGTGATTGGATTGGCTATCCTTGAAAAGTCTTTCACAAACCTTCTGTAGTACCCTGCCAATCCCATAAAACTTCTTACTTCGGTCACATTTGTAAGGATAGGCCATTCAGTGATGGCTTTTACTTTATCAAGATCTACCGATATACCCTCGACTGAAATGATATGCCCTAAATAGTGAACCCTCCTTTCAAAGAAGGAACATTTAGATAACTTCCCAAACAACTTATGCTTCCGTAACCTTTGTAAGACTGCCTGGAAGTGGGTTAAGTGTTCTTCTTCATCCTTGGAATATATTAAAATGTCATCTAAAAACACAATCACAAACTTATCCAAAAAATCATGAAACACACTATTCATTAGATTCATAAAGGCAGCTGGAGCATTTGTTAGCCCAAATGGAACTACAGTGAATTCATAGTGGCCATACCTAGTCCTAAATGCTGTCTTTGGGATGTCCTCTTCCTTTATCCTTAATTGATGATAACCCGAGTGAAGATCAATTTTGGAGAACACTGAGGCTCCTCTCATTTGGTCAAATAGATCATCAATACGAGGCAAGGGATATCTGTTCTTCACAGTGGCCTTATTCAACATTCTGTAGTCAATGCACAACCTTAGTGTCCCATCCTTCTTCTTTACAAATATGACTGGTGCTCCCCAAGGTGATACACTAGGCCTTATCAACCCTTTCTCTAGCAATTCTTGCAACTGTATTTTCAACTCTTGGAGTCCTGTGGTGTTCATCCTATATGGGGCTTTAGATATAGGTGCGGTTCTAGGAAGTATATCGATTGAAAATTTGAATTCCCTTTTAGGAGGTAATCCAAGTAGCTCTTCAGGAAACACATCCTTTTAGTCCCAAAGGAATGAACTATTTTCAAAGGTAGGGGCTTCTTTCTATTCTCCCTTCTCATCTAAAGATACTAAGAATATATGATTTCCTTATTTTTGTCTTGCCTTCTTTAGTTGCATAGCAGAAATGGTCCCCACTGATATAGGTTTGTAAATTCCTTGGATCCTAACTCTACACCCCTTATCATCTACACACTCCACCACTTTGTTACAGAAATCTATGTTAGCCTTATGACTCGTTAGCCAACTTATTTTGATTATGACATCATAGGCTCCTAGGGGTGCAACATATAAGTCAGCTTTGGTTTCAAATTCAGGAAACTTAATGAGGGCTCCTCTTATGTACTTGTTCACTTTCCGTATAGCCTTGTCCTCATACTGAACTATCCATGATGATTCCATATTCTTAGTTTGCAAAGACATTTTTCTTACCAATTCTGGGGAAATAAAATTCTTAGAGGAAATTCTCGGAGAAACTAGTATCTATCAAAATAGTTATGGGTTTACCAAAAAGCATACCTCTTGTCTCCATAGGTACATTTTGATGGTGAGTTTGTTGATTTCTGACGGTAGCATGTATTTGATGTTGCCAAGGTTGCTGTGGTTGATTGTACCCATTCCTTTTTGAACAATCCTTGCATAATGATTGCCTCCACACATAAAGCATCCATCATGGGGTCCATTAGAAATTTGGGGTGGTGCATTCCCATCATTCCTCCTGACATTACTATTGTAATTTTTCCTGTGATCCTGATTACCAATAGATTCTATTCTACCCCAGTCTCTCCTCTTGTCCTTCTGAGCTCCTCTATTGTCCTTATTGCCTAGTTTCCTTTTGAAGACAAATTGTTTGTCCTGAAAGTTTTGCTTTGCCACCGATAGTGCCTGTAATTTCTTTTCCTGTTTGAGTACTTTCTCCAAGACTTGGCTCATGTTGTCAGGGGCAAACATATCCACTTCTGCTCCAATATCAGTATTCAACCCCAAAATAAACTTCCTTACCTGAGACCTTTCATCCTTTTGATAGATAGGAACATATTTCAATAGTTTCGCAAGTCTATCCCAATATTGTTGGACTGTGAGATTTCCTTGTCTAAGATTCAGAAACTCAGTCATCTTCTCATCATAAAATATTTGTGGAAGCCATCTCTCACAGAAGTGGCTCACAAACTACCTCCAACTCAGGTTTTCTTTTGAATAACAATATTGTTCTTTTATGTTTATCCACCAACTAGCAGCTTCTCCTTCCAATTGATAGGCTCCCCAGGTTGCCTTGATGTTCTCGGAGTAGTTTCTTAGTTCAAAATATTTCTCCATTTCAATTAACCATCCTTCTGCAGCATCCCCCACATGTTTACCGTCAAACTTAGGAGGAGTTATCTTTTTGAGGTCTTGTGAGATATCTAGAGTGGTAGTATTCCGCCGAGCCCTAGGAACCTCTAGCTCATTAGTTGTTTGAGCTATGTGTACTTCTACACCTTGATGTTCATTTTTCAGTTCCAAAATGTTTTCTATAGTCCCCTGTCTAGTCTTTAGGTCCTGTATAGTTTTCTTAAGGTTTTCCAACTTTTCTTTCTATTCTATCAACAACTAAATAATTGCTTCAATACCAGTATTTGGGTTCTCAGGTGGGTTTTCAACACGTTCTTGTTTTCGGGTTCTTGCCATTTAAATTTGAAACAAGGAGAGAGGTGATTTACCACTTGATACAATTTTTGGTTTACACATGCAAATTAACTATAATTAAATCTATTACAATTCTTATTTTAAATACCAATTATTATCGATTTTGACTTAGCAGGCCTCCAGGCTAAGTGTTTGAACCACGCTCTGATACCACATGTAAGGACCCACTTGATCCAAACTTGAATTTTCAAAAAAATTACTTTATTAACAAGTTCTTATGAGATATATCAAGACTTTGATTGAGTACTCAGGAAAAACTTCAGCTAAAATGGCTATATGTTCAAAACGGAACATTCTTAAGCCAACCCGGGCTCTTCTATCCTTTGGGAAAAAAGGTTCATATGGAACCAGGTCAAATGGACCTTATCGCTACTTGATTCGGGTAGAACAAACAGTGGCCAAAAGGCCTAGTGGTCAAACGGACCAAGACTCTATCCAATACGGGATAAGTAAACACAACAGCCAACTAGGCTAAATAGGACATGAATCATTATGCTCTGGCCAGAGACTTCTGACTCCCTCGGGACCAATACAGGTTCATGAGTCACTTCCTAGGGACCACAGTCTGCCCAGACACTGTACTGAGGATGTCGACCAGGGAACACATAACATCAACTTGTACTCACCTCAGTTTTCAGCAATGCCAGGTACAAGTAATCCACCCCGGGGATTCTTCTGAGTACTAGGAGAGTTCTTAAGTTACTTAGATAACCTTTTAACTAGAGATCGAGATTATGAAGTTGATTATTAAAGAGTACCCTATATCCGAGGGACCTGAGTACTGGGGGCATCCTTCACCGTCTAGACTGCCTACATACCCTGTATCCATGGGATCAAGGCACTCTACAGATGCAATCTACATGACAAATGTGAACATGTAGTTTTGTCTTGCACTATGTTTTATGTAACTATGGTTGGTACACAGTTCTTCGCCAACTGCCCATTCACTCAAGTGATATAGAGATGAAATTCCTAAGAAACTAGTATTGCAAACACACCTCCCATGAGTGTTTGGCATTTAAGTTTTCAAGTGTGAATAATTTACCTATCACACATATTTCCCCGATGAGGTCTTCCCGTTGATCGTCCTACAACAATTTTTGATAGTCTCACCTTTTTCTTTTTCTTAATCTTTTTAGTCAGGTATTCGAGGAGATTTTCCCTTCCTCTAGATTTAATTTAGAGATATTCCTTATTACTCCTCGATAATTTAGAGGGACGGTGCCCAGACATCATTGTTGCAGCTATGTTAGGTGCGAGGTACTTGGTTCAATGCAATGGCATTACCCGTAAATGTGACCCAGAGTTACCATAAATACTGAACACTGCGAATGTTTGAGTTTGGATGTTTAATTACAAGGTTTACCTATCTAGATGAAAAGAAAATATATATGATAGCTTATAAGGAAATGAGAAGAATTAAACTTCTTTTCTTGTATGTAAAGAAAACGGCTAGATGTTTGATCCATTCATATATACATAAGGAAGAGTAAAGTAACGACATTCAAACAATTGTAAATATATTTTCAGAAGATATTAATTAACTTATGTTAAACATAAATTAGAAAAGATACTTAATCATTCAGTTTTCCAAGGTGATATGATAGTTAATTTGCCGTACATCAAGTGATCTTTATTCAAAGTAAAACATTGATGTATAGTCACATATCAAATTAATCTTTGTTCTAAGAATAGGATACTAAATCATTTCATTGCATAATTATTTCAATCGTATATGTATAATTAAATCCAAATTAAGGCTTGTAATCATAACAGGATAAGTTATCCGACACAAATTTAACTCAACTTCTTTAGTTGAGAATTAACAGTTCCTAACCATGGTAAATAATGTTGACTTCTAGGTCAAATGAGAATTCTTGATCACATTTTGAGATCAGGGGAAATTGTTTCAAAACACTGGTTTTCATTTGTTTTCTTCTAAAGCATTTAAGATTAACGATTGTTTAAAGGATTATTGCAATCCGTCTTTGATTCTCATTATAGGCTTCTGCTAAATATTTGTCCCAACTCTTTACGTTGAATTATATTCCTCAAGGAACAAAAGTTTATGTATTTCCTCAATTATATCATTAATTCAATATTGTTCATTAAGATATTCTTATTAAACCATATACTTCTTCCATTGTAAACTCATATATGGGGGCTCTATCCTCCACTTTGTCGTAATACATAATTAAATTCCAATATCTACTGAAATAGCTAGGATCGAAGTGTGTAACACTATTATTGGTTTTATCATTAATATTGTGCAATAGGGTACCATTGATCAAATATCAAAATCCATAAAGTACCTATACACATTTTAAAAATCTCTAACCTTTATATTACTATTCGTGGCACTACCAAGTATAAATTTATCATTTTATATGATTTTTCCTTAGATTGAAATGTATAAGGGATTTTATGTATTAAGACTTTATCCGAGAATAGTATTTACATTATGATCTTGATTTAGCGCACATTTACATTTATATCCAGTTCATAAAATTCCTTCTAAAGAATATATTTGTGTTATATTTTAACATTTCACATATTACAATGCCCATTAATTTTTACATCATCTAACTATTTTCAATGGTAGTAATGATACAATGAAATCCCTAATTTATGAGAAGCTTCCTAACAGGGTAAGGACATCCACCAAAGCAGAACAGGGGGGTTTTTGTCAGGTATTATAATTGGAAATACTCTACAAAATGAGGAAACACAGTCAACGCACGTGAACTGTTGTCAAAATGCCTCAAAGAAAAGTTTTCTTGCAACAAATGCAGGATGTGCACAGAACGGATTTGATGAAAAGGCTTTAAAATCAAAACTTTCAAGTAAATGAAATTGGCAGGTGTAAAACCAAACTCCGCAACTTTTGCCAACATCCTCCCATTTGACAAAATGCCTCAAATGGATGTCATCTCATGGAATGCATGATCACATAATTGCACAAAATGGAGTCGTTGAAAGGGCTTTAGAAACTTTCAGGCAAATGCAATTGTGAGTTGTAAATCTAAATTCCACAACCTCTGCCAGTGCTAGCGTGGGAGCTTTGGAACAGGGTACAAACATCCATCAAAGCATAGTAGAAGGGGGAATTTTATTACTTTTGTAATTGAAACTAACCTAGCAGACATGTGTGGAAAACAGGGAAGCATAGACAATGCATTCAAACTGTTTAATAGAATACCTCAAATAGAAGTCATCTTATGAAATACAGTGATTCTAGGATAAGAACAAAACGGGGATGCTCTCAAAATGAAGCTCTTGAGAACACATCCTAATATTGTAAGCTTTGCTTGTGTTCTAGGTGCACGTAGCCATGCAGGTTTAGCAGATGAGAGTTGTACATACTTCAATCATATGAGTAACCCTTATTTCATTACAACTACAGTTGATGGTTATGTGTGGTAGTCCTTCTTTATAGTGCTGGCTATCTTGAGGACACCCTAAACTTTATCATTTCGATGCTAATTAAACCTGTGGCAATTGTGGGGACATGATTTCTTGGTGCCTGTAGATCACATTTGTAGACAGAGGAGATCAATGAAGGATCAGAGAAATCGGCTTGGGAGGTGAAGGTATACTCCCAGCCTATGCCAAAATAAGAGCTTTGGAACAGGGGTTGGACATACATCATAGTAGAAAGGAAGACAGATTTCATCAAATGTTGTAGTTGTAAGCTACCTGGTAGACAACTAGATCCATTGAAATTGGCAGGCGTAAAGGCATATTCCACTATCCTTGTTAACGTCCTCCTATCTGTGCCTGCATGGGCTTTAAAATAGAGTATGGAATAGGGTATGGATGGTAGGCGGCTAAGGGCTATGGCAGAGAGGTGGGGCAGATTACGGGGGGTGTATATCAACCATAGCTACTATCTAACTTTCATAAAAACTTCAACACAAATGCTAAATTGCAACATATCAATTACAAACTAAAATCTTTTAACAAAAATTCAAGAACTAGTCATTTAAAGAAACAAAACAAAATAATGAAAGAGAGAGCTCATACAAATTTCTCCAGCACTCCCCAAACCAGAGATGAGTGCCCTCTTCCTCACAATTCTAGGTAATTTATTGAAAAATCCATCCTCCACTCTCTTTTTTTAAATGATAATGCATCCTCCACTCTCTTTTTCTTAAAGATAATGCATCCTCCACTCTTTTTTTTTTTTAATGATAATGCATTCTCCACTCTTTTATTTTAATGATAATTCATCCTCCACTTTTTAGTGGATTTGCGAATCTTATCCTCAATTTTTTAAGTGTAATCCATTGTTAAATTGTTTATTATTTGTATTTTTAAATGAATATACATTTTATGTTTAATTTTCAAATTTAGAATTCAAAAATTGAGTTGTGATAGATAGGGAGAAAGACCCATGTGATGTGATGCTACTAAATCTAAAAACCATCTATCACGACTAGAGTGAACTGTAGAAGTAACCAATACATGTCCTTTAATCTTGTCTTCTTGACCTTTCATCCCATTTGCAAATCCCACATTCCCTGACTGTGTAAGTTTAGATGAAGATGAAGGTGTTGCCGATGGAGAACCTGTAGAAGGAGTCACAGATGAGGACAGTTGGATGTTGTTCTTCTAAAGAAGGTGTGAAAACTCATCAATCTTCTTAGTATAATAATGGTGTTCATCATGACCTTTCTTCTTGCAATACACACAACTAAACTTATCCTTCTTAGGTTTATCCTCTTTTGAAGAGGTGGAGGACTCATTAGACTTTGTCTTAGCCTTAGGTTTCTTCTTCCCTTTACTCTGGGATGCTTTGTGCAACTAATGCATGACTCTTAGAGGACCCATCTAACTAAGCAAGTTTGGCTTGCTCCCTAGTCAAACGATCACAAAAAGTCTCAAAAGAAGGCATTTTAAAAGCATTAACCAAAGCATCCATGGTGGAGTAAAAAGTAGAAGAGAAAACATCAAATGGACCTCTTAGCTTAGAAAAAATAAAGAAAATAGACTCCTTATCAATTTTATCCTTCCCACATCCTACCAAATGTGACCTCATAGATTTGAACTTGACTAGATAATCATCAATGGAAGGAAAAGCATCTAGGGAAAGAGAAGTCAATTTTGCCTCTAATTGCAAAACACAAAACTCACTGATCTAACCAAATAAGTTATTGTACTTATCCCATACTTCCTTGGGTGTATTACACTCCTCAATGTGGAAAAGCAAACTGTCAAAAACGTGCAAAGCCATCAAACCCATAGTTTCATCACACTTTTTCTTGCGAACAAATATCTCATACTTCATAGTAAGATTGGGTTGTTTATCATACAATGTGGATCACAAACCCTTAGATTGGAGCAACCTACACATTTTAATCTTCCAGGTATGATAGTTATGAGGAGTTAAAAGCTCACATGAATTAGGAGTAGCCATGACAACAAATGCACCAAAAGGAAGAAAAATAGACACCAAACTGATACAATCAGGTTTGAAACCTCCAAGATATCACAGATAATAGAAAATGAAGCCTCTCAAAATTTATTTTACCTTTCCAAGATCTAAAAAAGGTCAAGATGCAAAATACATGTACCTAAGGAAAAGTGCATGGAGGCAAAAAAATAAGCCCATGAAGGGCAATTGGTGGCAAGTTCCTGTGCCACAACTCTCCATGTCTGAATGCAAATCACCAAGCATACAAGCCACCACAGGCATGCAAGCTAGAAAACCACCACACACGAGAGAGACAACATAGCTCCACATGAGTCTCTACTCACACTTTATTGAGAGAGTGACTAGCTATATATATCTAGCCAAAAACTGCCAACACCAAATGCAAAGATTTCACGCCTCCCCTACCCATTCTCTCACGCTTGGCTGGGACACTTAGATAGAGACTCAACTGAGTCACATTTAGTTTGAAGGAAGCCACACAAACTAGATCTCTATCAAAAAAAATGCCACAAAGGATGCCTCCAACAAGAACTCACCAGCACACAGGCAGCCCCAAAAAAACATTCAGATCTACAAACACCATGCCTGACAAAGATTGAAGAAGAATATTAGCAAAAGTGGTGACTTTAAAATTTAACAAATTTCAAATGCCAACCAAAAACAACCACCAAATAAATGATCTTAGTGTAACGCCATGTGTAGGCCCACTTGAACCTTCCCTAGTGATATTGTTATGATAAGACCTTACTAGAAATATCATGTAAATGGCCTAGTCAATTTTTTAGTCAATCTATGTTCTTTGATTATATTTTGTTGTGGAATCAATATCTGGATTATAGGAATACATAACCACTGGAAAATATTTGCCTTAGAGGCACATGACACTTATGAGAAATTTTGGGTTCTCCTTGGTAACCACCCATTCTTTCTCCTAATTCAAATTGATACATCCTTTACCATATATTATATAGGTTATTGTCCTTAGCCTCTACTTTTACCTATATCACATGTTGGAATAAATGATTTCACTTTGTAGCACCGAATCCTTGCATCTTCGATGTTATCTTATGTTTTATCTTTATGGATAGAAATGCCTTGTCAATTAAAGTGCTTTGAACTAATCATAAATCAGCATCTAATCCATATGCCATTCCTTTTGGCTCTTGGTGCATTGATAAATTGGTTAAAGAACTGGTGGTATCGTTACTACTCTATCTCATGGTGAAGATAAGAAACTCTAAGCTCCTCAATGAATTGTTGTATGAAGCACATTCTGTTATATGCCCATGTTATTTATTATATGTTTCTATGATGATGAGTTAGGAAGAAGTTGTATATGTAATCACACATTTTGACTACCATAAAATAGGTTCGAGATCACCTTGTTTTGTCATAAGATTTACTACACTAATGTCTTATCATTTTGTAAACTATCAGGAGGGCATTACATTAGGTATCAGAGTGAGTTTTACAACTCTAGGAACTCTGGGGAGTCTTTGTTGGGTGTAACCTTTCGTATGCACATGTCATGAAAAGTAATAGTTTTCTGTAAGTTTCAACTTGTTAGTTGTGGACTAGGATGATGGTTTATCTTCTTAGGCATTGTGAATATGTTTGTGAGTAGTATGTGAACCATAACATGTGAATGGATGAGACCCATTTCTTTCTCACACCTCGTGCATCTTTTGGGTATGAAGTAGGTAGGATGGTAGTTAGATTAGAACACCGATTTGTCACTTTATGTTTCTGGAGATGCTTTGCATGATATCGAAGGTAGCTATATATGGTTACACATTTATGTCTTATATCTAATATATAGGGAAATATATGATATATTGTGAATTTACTCTATTGAAGGTCACAAAGGATAACGCAAATTGATGCAATAAATTTATTAGCTAATTTGGTAGTGTTCAAATTTCATTATTGTAGACAAGAAATTGATAGGGAAATGAGAATCATGTTTCTATCAGTTATTAGATGATAAATTTGATGCAACTTGATTTTCATGTTTTATTTTATTCTCTTATCTACTTGATTGTTAGACTTGTCGTTAGTGTGTTTAGCAACTTTACAAGTGAATTGTTCTCACATACATAGAAAAAATTTAGCTAAATTGGTGATGCCTTAGATAACTTGTAATTAGAGTTCAATTGTTAATTAATGTATACATGAGTGCCCTTGAGAATGATTTTGGTGGAACTTTTAAGATAAGTGATTATATATGGTATAGTAATTGGAAATTTGTTGCCTTGAAATAGATTTTTGCATTTAGTTGATAGTGCATTATGATCTATTGAAATTCCTTGAATTGGTAAATAAATTAGTATGGTATGTCTTATGTTGTGAAAAGGTCTTACCTTGATATTGTTTACTTTTGGTGTTGTTATGTTGTATTAGTTAATTTGTATGATATATTGTGACCTTGGAGTCCTCCCAATATAATGAGAGCACTCCTTGTGAAAAGTATATGGTGAAATGTATATGGTGTTGTGACGTATGTGAACTACTATTGAGTGTTGCCTGTGTTGTGTGGCTGTGTGTATGTGTTGTTAGAGTATTAAGTTTAACATAGGGAAATTAATTTTTACCGTGAGGTAGTTTTCCTGTATCGGGTAGTTGTTCGCCCATCATATATTTTCTTTCCTTTAAATAGGCATTTCTACATTTGTAAATAATCAATCATCTATTTTTCTTCTTGTATCAAGCTTTTCATTGTTCTCTTGTGGTTAATTATCTTCCTAGTTGATCCTGGCTCCTACTTATCCCAACATGGTATCAGAGCACAGTACTAGGAACCCTCACCTGAATCCAGAGAATTAAGCTAGAGAAGAGATCAATCCAAGCATCAATCTATGCTTACATATCAGATTACGTAGGCATCAATCTGTGTCTATATTTGGGCCATTTGCCCTCATTTATCACCATTCCCAGGCATCAATTTGTGCCTCAATCATTCGAAGGAAATTGTGTAAGGTGTCCAAGACACCACAATTTCCCATTGTTGTCTCCCTTTACATCAAACAAAGGCAGCGTGTGAGAAGTGGTTTGGAGCATGCCACACAGAGGAATTACATCTTTTTTCTTTGATCCTTTGATATCTTCTAGACAAAAAATTCTCAGGCCTGGATTCCCATCATCACAACAATCAACATTGTTTTTATGTGGCCCATCTTTGACTTTCCCCCATGATTCATTTCAAAGAGCTTAGGGCATGATTTGCATTTTTGGGAGGCAACAATTTTCATTTGTAGGTCATTTATCACCTTTGCGGAGGGAGTTTTGTCTAGTTTGCAAGTATTTAGAAGTTGGTTCTCTTTTGAATTACATGCCTGCACTTATTCATATCTGAGCACTAGGTGTGAAGGTCCCTTTGGAGAACGACCTCTACAGTAGGCCACTCTGTGGCATACAAAAGTTTTTTGCTGGATATATAATATTGCCTTAGACTTTATAAAGTTTGAAACAAATATCTCCATCCCAGCAGTCGTATGACAGTTTTATTGAGGCAGATTTTTTGATCAAACCTTAATACTTTCTAAAGTTGCAACATAAATATTTGCATTTAGGGTTTAAGTTGTTGTGCTTGAAATGGAGGTGGGCCCGATAGGAGTGTTTGGGCACTACTGTGAAGTTGTCCTGAGATCTTTAATCCCACATTGAGCCCAAATATGTGTTAACTGTTCTTTATATATCCTGTGCTTGAATTGTTTATGTGAAGTGCTACCAAAGCCTCACACTGACGCACACAAGCAGATGCAGTGGAGTGGATTTGTAAGTGGTGATAAATTTCTACTTGATGGGTCTATCTAAGCTTTTTTTTTAGCAGATTAGTTATTTGTCTGTGTTGACATATTGATTGGCATAGCTATATCCCATTCGATGGGCCCCCTATTTTGCACCTAATCATAGTGCTTGATTTTTTAGCCTCATAGGCTATTTTTTTGCCCATTATTAGCAGGTGGTCACATACATGATCAAGGGTCAACCTACCCTAGGGCTCAATCCGGCCCCCTCTTTTATTCAATGGGCTCCATATTGGCGACATTCTTCCATGGAGGCTATCTTGGGCATCCGAAATCTGATTTTCACGTTTCGCATATCAATGGAAAGAAGACTTCGCCAAGCTTGTAGTGGTGCAGGTCAATCTGCATGATTTCACTATTCATCATCATATATTTGGAGTTTCTCAAAGGTACTATCTTTGTGTTTTTGAAGAATTTATAGTATTAATGGGTTTTTCTTTAGAGAAAGGGAACTATGAGAAATGGAGTGAATACATCCTCACGTATCTTAGTGAGCTACATCTTTTGTCATATTTGTATAATCAAGTTCCTATTCCTAGCACACCTCATAAATATCATATTTGGAAAGGCTATAGGGTTAGAGTCTTTAGAGTTATTCTTGAGCATCTAGATGCTGACTTTTTGGAGTCTATTATCCATCTTGAATGCCATTATGCTCTTTGGATCTATATTCGAGACACATATGGAGACCATGATACTCCACCATCTCTCGATGCTTCTCTTTCCAACTTTGATGTGCCTCATTATCCTTGAGAGAAGATAGACCATGCTTGTGATCCTTTGGAGGTTTTTGAGACTTTAGATGAGGTTGCAGCTGCTTCAGATGTTCTTGATTCTTCTTCGAAGATAGTTGATCCACCTTCACATCCAGTGGCTTCTTATCCATAGTCATTGATTGAGATTTCCATCATTCCTGATCAGTAGGACAATAATTATCTTTTAGATTTGGTTGGAAGACATATTTCAGCATTTTTGTGTTTGGAGTTTGTTCTATATCAGTTTCCACATAGTTCTAGTTTGTTGCCTTCTTTCTTGATTGGGGATGTACCTGATTGGATTGTGGCATCATCATTCTATCTGGAGAAGGAGACACATGAGCATTTTTCAGAGACAACATCATCATCATTTTTCATGCTTCCATCTTTCAAAGCATATCCTGAATGGGAAGCATACCTGCATCTATACATGGTTTTGTTTCTTCCTAAAGGGAGACAAGTGGTTTGTAAGGATTGGATTTTGTTTTGCCTTGAGACACTTACCATCTTTGCAGGATATTATTTATTATGCGAGGGCTATGTAGTCTCCTTCTTTCCTTCCTATGGGAGGACCATTGAATGTACACACATGATGTATGTAGTCCTTGGGGGTATTAGTGAGTCCTCCATACATGCATTTTGTTTTCTTTTTTTCAATGGATACCTAACAAGGTTGTGTAGCCGTGACCCATATTGCATCTTGATTTTGCATAAAAATTCTCCCTAAGTTTGCACTTAAGGGTGGGTGTTAGAGTATTAAGTTTAACATAGGGAAATTAGTTTTAATTAAGGTTGTGTTGTATCCTTACTGGCTTCCTTGTGTTTTCCCTAGCTTGATGGTGGATAGTTTTCTATCCTAGGTTGGGAGGTGAGCATCCCACTCACTGAACCAAGGAGTTTAACCGTGTTTCAAGTTCTAGCAAGTTGCACATGAGGCTTGTAGGTGTGACTATTCAAGAGCATATGATATCAAGAAAGAGTACCTTTAGATGGTTATTATGATTATTACATTATCCTAAGAAGATGCCTATTGTAAAGTATAAAGTGACCTTTTAGCACCTTGTGACAAATACGTATTCTGAGGTTGACCAATTACCAATATATATGTATATATTTTTTGGAGTTATTCTCAATAACAAAACATGGCTTTGAAATTATCCCTATAAGATATATGCACGAATAATACCTTCTGTTATAGTTAATGTTCTTGATATAAAAGAGGAAGAACATTGCCTGTAAATTTGAAAACTTTGTTTTTCTCTATGCTAGGGAATGAAAGATTTTATCTACACATTGCTTCCATTTCAAAAAAATATATCATGAAGGGGTCTACCTAGCTGTGTGAGGCCATAGGCTTAGCAAAAACTTGGGTTATGACCCATTTGAATTTATACACGAGAAAAAAAAAAAAACATGTGTGCATTGCTGTAGTCTTGTTTTGAATCGGTAGTCTTTCTTTAAAAAAAAGAAAATTTTGGAAAGCACCTTACAGCTGTGTTGGGTGCGTAGCTCTGTTAGAGAGGCCATAGCCTCCCAGACCAAATGTGAACTAGGAGGCCGGCCCTTGAGTAGGGCATCTTCTATCTGTCAAAAAGAGTAACACACTTGAGTTCTCAAATTTTAAACTAGAGAAAAAAATGGAGAGAGTGACAGAAAATAGGGGACGATCCCGTGGCCGCCCATCTCAGGCAGATATCACTACCTTAAACCACCTGAACTGGCATCCTCCCACCCAGTATACCTATTGAAGACATCAACAAACAAATAATTTAGGGTTCCTTAAACTAAAAAATAACAAAACAAAAAGAGAAAAACTGTTACACGGCTTGCCCTGTCAATCATACAGCTATAATTCTCATGGCTGCTGCTGCTATTTCATGGATCCTCCTATGTGAAGACCTGGAAGTGCCGTCAGGAAAGGTAGTAATAGTAGAAGAAAAAAATAGAGTTTAGGGCACATTTATTTTAGGGTTAGGGTTGCATAGGAATGATATGTATTACCACGTGCTTTGTTTAGTTTTGGTTTGAAATTAGACTTTATTTCACTTAAGTGTAAATTGTTTAGGAGAAGGGAGGAATTTATATTTGTATATTGATATAATTAAAAGTACTTCTTAGCATGAGGATAGGCATTGGAATATATATATATATATATATATATACTTTATTCTATTTTCTTCTTACTCCCTGCCATCGATCCCTTTTACCTAACACCTTGGACCTAAAACAATAATGTTTGTTTATAGGTGACCAAACTTTAGAAAATCGAGCTTAGCATCTATATAAATGTTAACATGTAGTATTCTCATGAACCGTTGTGGGAAAATTTTCAGTATGAGCTATATTATAAAGTTTAATTTCCTTCCCTTAAGTGCATAATCTAATGGCTACCATTATTTGGTACATGTATATTGTAATGCAACTATAAACTAAGTTGTAGTTTAAGAGAGAAATAGATATATGTGAATTTGCATATTCTTGATAATTATATAATGTCATATTTATTTATTTTTGGGAGTATTTTATTGGACATAAAATTATGACTTTTGCTTACCTTAGAGTAAAATTATTACATATGTATTTCTTCATTTCTTTAACTTGGTTTATAAGAGAACAATCCTAGTGCCTGAAAATATTATCCTTCCCTTCACCTACATTGCTATTATTATTTTTAAAAATAAAAATAAAATTAAATGTTAAGTTTTGGGATTGTAGTTAAAAGACAAGAATACTCATATCTTTGTGCAGCAAAATGTTTTATTTTTATTACCTAAGAATTCCTAAGAATTATTTATTTACTTAAGAGTAAATTCATTTTACTTTACAAATGATTTTACTCACTTAAGAATTATTTGATTTACCAAAGAGTTATTTATTTACCTAAGAGTAAATTCATTTTACTTTACAAATGATTTTATTTACATAAGAATTATTCCATTTACCTAAGAGTTATTTTATTTACTTAAGAATAATTTCATTTTACTTTACAAGTGTTTTGTATGTGTTGTGTGCATTGTCTTCTTGTGTTAGTCTTATGATACAATTAAATTTCTTCTTTATATTATATTATAGCATGGGTGGCAGCGGTTAATTTATTGAATTAACATAGTGGAAAATAACCTAGATAAGTGTTATTACTCTTAGCATGCACCATTTAATCTGATTTACCATGGGATTGTTTTGTGGTCCAATTCTCATCCATAGAAAATTTTAGAGTTAATTATTTGTAATGAATAGGTTGAGATTTTCTTTAATGTAAGTACTCTATAATGGAAAAACTGGGTGTACTATATTTCCTTAAATAAATTATTATTTTATGTTACGATCTTTTGTTATTTACTTGCAAGTGGGCAAACTTTTTTTTAACCAAATCCCCATCCTAGAACTATGGCATTTATTAACTCCAAGATTGATTTCTTTCTTCATTATGAATGTATTGTTTGTGGCATGTTCAGAGAGTTTCGTATAAGTTTAAAAAGAAAAGAATATATTTGTCTTAGATAGAATAAATTTGTCTTGAGTGGCTAAACTATGACCGTAGCCTTAACAAGCTATCATACTCCCTTAGATCACTATAGAAATAAAGCTAGTATATATTTATTCTTATGGGTATTAATCTTAGACTAGCATTGTTCCTGTGCTCTAAGCATAATCATTAATAATGTTATGTAGGGAAGATGTGATAAGTAAGTAGATTAACTTTGCTTGTTTACAAAACAAAAAAATTGGTTCATGTCCACTTGTATAAGTTATGGCATTACATTACATAAATTTTGGGTCATGTTCACACGTTGTGAGATGTGCACATTACACTCAGACTTTGATGAAAATTCTCAATGAAAAGAGGCGCAGGTTGAAGGCTCTGATACCATGTTGGTGTCATCTACCTCCCAGGATCACAACCTACAGAAAATAACCTTCACAATACGAGAGAAGTAAAGCTATTTCACAGAGGATAAGAAATGTATTGAGATGCAAAAAATATTTACAAATGTACAATATATAGGTGTGTTTGGGAGCCTATAGGTAAAAACTACCCAAACGGTAAATGCATCTAATTATCTAATATGCACCTAATTTAATATTTGCGTTGGATACCTAAGTAAACTTAAGCATGGGTAAATGATATTTACTCATTTACTCCAACAATTTACAATAATGCCACAACACAATTGGATTTAGGTTTAGGGTTGCAATTACGATTATAATTAGGTTCAGGGTTATAGTTACAATTAATGTTAGATTTAGGGTTAGGTTTAGGGTTTAGGTTAAAATTAGGGTTAGTATTGGGTTGAGCATTATGGTTAGGGTTAGTGTTGGGTTAATCAAATGTAGGGTAGAATTAAGGTTAGGGTTAGGGTTAGAGCTTCAGATAGAACTAGGGTTATCCTTTAGATTAGGATTATGGTTAGAGTTACGGTTAGGGTTACAATTAGAGTTAGGGTTAGCATTATTGTTAGGATTAAGGTTAGGGTTAGGGTTATAGTTACAATTTGGGTTTGAATTACAAGTAGGGTTAGAGTTACAATTAGGGTTCGGTTTAGGGATACAATTACAATCAGGATTAAAATTAGGTTTACAAATATAATTATGGTAAGTGTTAGAATTTTACTTAGGGTTAGGGTTATAATAAGGATTAGGGTTGGGGTTAGTGTTAGGGTCATATATAGGGTTAGGGTTATAATCGAGGTTATGGTTAGAGTTAGGTACAAAATTATGGTGATGAGAATTTTTATAATTAGGGTTAGGCTTACAATTATGGTTAGGATTAAAATTAATGTCAGGATTAAAATTAGTGTTAGGATTTGAAGTAGTGTTAGGGTTAGAAGTAAGGTTACAGTTAGAGTTACAATTAGGGTTCAGTTTAGGGATACAATTACGATCATAATTAAGATTAGGTTTACAAATATAATTAGGGTAAGGGTTAGAATTTTACTTAGGGTTAGGGTTTCAATTAGGGTTTAATTTAAGGTTAGGGTTAGGAGTATAATTACGGTTAGGGTTTGGGTTATAGTTAGAATTAGGGTTATAATTAGAATTAGGATAATGGGTTTGGTTATAATTAAGGTTTCAATTAGCACAAATATATAATGAAAAAATATTATGATTACAATAAGGGTTAGTGTTAAAATAAGGCTTAGAATTAGAATTAGGGTAGATATATAACCAAAGGGTTGGCCTTACAATCAGAGTTATGGATAGAACTAGGGTTACGACTATAATTAGTGTTAATGTTTCAATTAGGGTTAGGGTTATTATTAGATTTGGGGTTGGAATTGTAGTTAGAATTAGAGTTAGGATAAGGGTTAGAATTACAATTCAAATTAGGGTTACAGTCAGAATAGGGTGAGAATTAGAATGAGAATTAGGGTTACGTTTAGAATTAGAGTTAGGATTACAATTAGCATTGTGGTTAGGGTTAGGGTTAGAATTAGGGTAAACATTAGAATTATGTTAGGGTTATAATTAGGGTTAGGGTTGGAATTGCATTAGAATTAGGGTTAGAATTACAATTAGAGTTAGGGTTACAATTTGAAAAAGGATGACAAATAGAATGA
Source organism: Cunninghamia lanceolata (assembly GCA_027924645.1). Classification (NCBI taxonomy): domain Eukaryota; kingdom Viridiplantae; phylum Streptophyta; class Pinopsida; order Cupressales; family Cupressaceae; genus Cunninghamia; species Cunninghamia lanceolata. Next base: position 10,883,910 of record BSBN01001020.1, on the reverse strand, counting down.
GAGTTACAAAAAGTGTCAGAACTAGGGTTGCATATAGACTTATCATTAGGGTTAGAATTGAAGTTAGGTTTAGAGTTAGAATTAGAGTTACTGAATTAGGGTAAGCATTAAAGTTATAGTTAGGAGTAGGGTTAGGGATAGAGTTAGGATTAGAGTTAGGGATAGAGTTAGGGTTAGAATTCAGGTTATGATTAGAGTTAAAATTAGTTAGAATTAGGATTAAGGTAAGGGTTAGAATTAGGGTATGGGTAGATTTAAAATTAGGGTTATAGTTAGGGTAGAATCGTGGTTATGATTAGAATTAGGGTTATAATTAAGGTCGGTTACTATAGAAACTGCCAAGATCATGGACATACAACAAGCACAAGATTGCAAGTGAAAATGAACAAATGTATTAACAAATGAGAAGATATAAATAGGAGAAGTTGGATACCTGATTCTCCACAAAATAAGGATAGGTGGCGACTTACAACCCATATGAATAGTGCAACTACCCATGACAATAGTAGTGAGGTGTCCATTGGAATGACACATCTCCCAAACGACCAACAACTTAGACAAAGTCAAAGAACATGTGGGAATCGCCTTACTATGATTAAGTTAGTGTAAACTATAGGAGTTATGCACCAATAGCCCCCCTTAAGAATAATTTAGTTGAGTTTATGAAAGATGGGTCCCAACTATGAGCCTGATGAGGTACCCATGTACAAATGTATCTCTCAAAAAGAGGAGAAAGAAACAAAATTCAGTGGGAAAAAAATTTCCTTCAAAAAGAGAGAAATTATATAGGTGAAGAAGTACTACTTCTTTCACTAAGTACAATAAAAGATTTCCCCCATAGGAGAGAAAATGAGATAAGGTCTATGAGACCCCCCATAATACATGTCCTATTGCATTGATGTTGAATAGTCAACAAAGGATGCAGGTTTAGATCCAAGAATGTTGAACAATGTTCCTTCCCTTGGGAAGAAAAGAAACCAGCTAGAGATGTAGGATATCTTCCCATGCGAGAAGATGTATGTATGATCTTGAATCATTCTAAAAGTTGATCCAAGGATGATGGTACCCATGCTGATGCCTTCGAAGAGTGCTTAGGTGTCCTGATGTTAATGTCGAAGGATGCCATAATGAAATCAGGTGCATGCATAATAGATGAGGATGATGATGATCTAGAACCATGTGTAGGACAATGTAGAGCATAAATATCCAAAGTGGACAATGTTGATGTAGCTTCATTGAAACTGTCATCGAAGAGAAGACTGATCTCCTCAATGTGTGCTTCCATGTCAGCAATGCAGGACTCTACAAACAAATAAGTGATGTCAGGTAGAAATGTGTCCCAATCAACAATGCTAGGAAGACTAATATCCTATTTCAAAGAGGCACTAGAACCTTTTGATGAAGCAACTCTGGATTCTGATGAAGCAACTCTGGATTCTGATGAAGCAACAATAGGAGTGATGACTTCTTCTATGTCATTGGAACATTCTATTTTTGTATCATGATTAGGGAAGTGAGTTGTTATCAAAATAATATCATGTGGGAATGGAGAAACATTCAAGTCTCCATACATCTCCCAAATTTTAATCCATAATACATGTGGAGAATCAATATCCAGGATGGCATAAAAAGTGGCATCTAGAATATGTAAACTGATCAATCTAATAATGTGATCACGATGATTAAACCACTTAGCCTTCTCAGATTGTTTACCAGGTTTAGGGACAAATCTATACAGATGAGGTATGAGATTATGGATCCTGAGATGTTTTAGGATGCCTTCACATGAAGACTTATAGTTTCCTTTGTTTAGGTTGATTACAGAAGAGTGAGTTTTATATCCCATGATTAGAACAAGTTAGTTCAACTAGACAATAGAAATCAACACAATTAGGCAACCCAAATTAGTTAGATCCCTAATTGATGTTTGTGAAGTGGTACAATTTAGACTCCTTAATGCTCAGTTTAAAGTTTAAGGTGGACTTTAGTTTGAGTGTTTTTGAGCACTCTTCCTTGATAGTTCATATTTGAGTGCATTGACATCATATTACACCTATGATTGAATTACCCCCTTATTTTGGTTTTTATCCCTCAAAATTGTGCAATGAATAGAAGAAGTGTGTTGAGTCACCCTAAAACAAACTGATCAGGCACTTTATAATTGTAGTGTGATATCAGGTTAGTTGGATTAGGCATGAAAAAAGAACTACTTTTTCAAAAGGAACAACTCGATTTTGAGTTGTTTTGCAAAAGTTATGGCCCTTTTAAAAAATTTGTATTCACAAAAAAATACACCTTCTGAAAAAATTTTCCAATGTGCTTGGAAAAAGAAATTTGTATATAATTTTTAAGAGAGGAAAAAACACTTGTAGAGAGACAAAAGTTTAGCCCCCATTGGTAGAGCGCAACCAAGTGCTTATTAACCCATATGACCAAGGGCTAATGATTAAAAAATTGCATCGAACTTCTAATGGAGATGCTTGTGATGTGCAGCAGCCAGGCTAATAAATGGCCTCTTTGTGGCATTGAAATAATGCCCTTTGTGGGTGATTCAAACTCACAGTGAACACAACAAGAATAATGTTAAATAATAACAAAATCAAATGCAAGTGAAACCAAAAAAATGCCTCACAAAAATGAAGCACGGCTTTAATGGAATTAGATGCACAGAAAATAAATAGCTTGAAGCCTACCGAACTAGCTCTAATACCATGTAGAAACTACCAAGATCATGGAGATACAACAAGCACAATATTGCAAGTGAAAATGAACAAATGTATTAACAAATGAGAAGATATAAATAGGAAAAGTTAGATACTCGGCTCTCCACAAAACAAGGATAGGTGATGAATTACAACCCATATGAATAGAGAAACTACCCATGACAATAGCAATGAGGTGTCTATTAGATTGACACATCTCCCAAATGACCAACAACTTAGACAATGTCAAAGAACATGTGGGAATTGCCTAACTATGATTAAGTTAGTGTAAACTATAGGAGTTATACACCAACAAATATTATTAGAATTATGGTAAGAATTAGAGTTACAATTAGGGTTAGGGTCAGTATGAAGGTTAGAGTTAGGGTTTGAATTATAGTCAGGCTTAGGATTAGAGTTAGGATTAGGGTTATTGTTAGAATTAGGGTTAGGGTTCAACATTAAGATTAAAATATTCCTTGAAAATAGGTGCCCTAATTCTAAATCTAACCCTAATTCTAATCTAACCTTAAAAATAGGTAATCTAATTCTAAATTTGAATCTAACTTTAAAAATATGTACCCTAATTCTAAATCTAACCCTAACCCTAACTGTAATCATCATTCTAACCCTAATTCTAACATAAACACTAACCCTAACCCTAATTTTAACCCATAACTTTAATCCTAAATATAATATATAATATAATTAGAATTATAATTATTATATAATATAATATATAATTTAATTATTATATATATCATATAATATTATATATTATACAATAATGTAACATCCCGCCCTGCAAACCCCGAAGGGTAAGGGCCAAAAGAGAACAAGATAATTTTTTTTTATAACAAGTGATAACATACACAGATATGGTTACCAATTCGATAGATCGACAACATTCATGCCCAAGTATGGATGAATGCACAACCCCAAAGGAGAGGACTAATTCACTCTCCAGTGAAACATTGTAAAAACTACATTCATTTAAAGCACCAATTTAAATATTCCTACGTCCCACTCCAAATATAAACATGAATCTATAAACATCATAGTACAAGAAGATTTGATACCCACACCGAAATCCGTAAGACAAATAGAACACATCTCATTTCTTCTCATTAAATTGCATGATTACATCTTCTCCCTTAAGAGAGTATATTACATAAAAGAATATACATATACAATGATAGAGTCATGAATATGTAATACAATTACAATGATATAATCTTAACTATGATACAATGACAAAATAGGTACAACAACAGGTAGGATAACAGAGAGTGAGAACGTCCCCAATCTGGTGCTCCAAAACCTATTCACCGATCCCCAATGGTGGTGGCAACAACTCCCAACTATGTGGACTCATAAGACACCACCCCACCATGCTTGGAGGTAGTCACAATGCCCAAACACAAGAAGACAATAGTGGGGAAAGAAAACTCAGAAACTCAAACTCACAAGGGAGACCTCAAGGTCACATAGTTCACAAGAACACATCAAGCATGTGATAACCATGCCAAAAAGGTACTACTCAAATAGTAAGGGGTGAGAGTATAGGGGCAAAAATAACAAAGCAACCATACAAAGGTACACATCTCATATTCTCATACCAATCGCAAAACACAAGAAATCCTATTATCCTCCAACGGACCAACAAGTGAGCATTGTTGCTCAATGCCATATTGAGAAATTGCTTCCAAGCCTACCCTATCATCTACACCCATGACTGGCAAGCTAAACTAGCATTCAAAAGCATTAAGCAAACACATGCGGACCACACTCGGACATTACATAATAGTGATGGGAGGAAGATAATTTATCAAGACACAGAACCCATTTCAAGACATGTCCAAATGATCTGCAAAGGATGTGCAGTATTGAGTTACATATGCACAAAAGTGGAAGTAATACAAGATGCTACAAACCATGGCTTTAACCCCAACCACAACACAATCTCAACATTCGGTTATACAGAACAAGAGAGATTTTTTGTTCCTCTCAATAGCCAGAAATCACGAATAACCAATCTCTAAAATTGAGATAACTTATCATTGAAAAAACAAATCTGAATAGAAGATAGCGGGTAAAGCACTACAATAGAGTTCTAGTTGTGTGACCATAAGGAATAACCTTAAGACAAAGTAAAATGCCTAATACAGTTGCTCATTTTAGAATAATCTTCTACTATTATAAACTTTCCACAATAATCATTAGGGTTCTGTGGGATGCCAAATAAACCTCAGGTGAATGCATGGATGTGTTTCTTGCACTAGAATAAGTATAACACACTTTTAAGGTTGAAGAAAACCTATGTAGATAGTTTTTTTACAGCCTTGATAATAACATTTATATACACCCCACCCTAAGGAATAGGAGATCACATGTCTTAATGGGCATAACCTTTTTTTATCTCCTTTCACTCTTGGAAGCCATATCCTTCATCAAACAAATTCAGTGGATAACAACTTAGAAGGTTATAACATTCAAGCACAGCATGAAAACTATCTTAGGCCATGTGTACATTCTGGTTTAGATCATACACTAAAGATATATCTTAATCATCCTCCCTAGAAAATATACTCATAGTAATAATATAGGATGACCTCTTCTCTCGCTAAAGTGGTATGTGTACACATTCACAATAAATTTATAGGGCTAGCAAAGAAAATCGCAACGTCTTCTAAATATATTTCATCAAACTTCAATTACTTAATTTATGAAATGAAAAGATTTCTTAAGCATTAATAGTAAAATTTTCCAGAGTGCAAGGGTCATCCCATTCCATAAAGATGCCATAATCCTAAAAAAGTAAATTCTCTAGTGCATAAAACCCATTCCCATGTAAGATGCTATAATCTTGTATTATTAAGCAGTGCCTGGAAATGACTACCTGTAAACTGTAAATTCTGCATCTCATAAGTCAATAATAGTGTGTAGGTAAAAGGGTATGGATATTCGTCAAAGCATAGCGACAGAAGAAAATTGCTAGAAGTTATAGCTGCAAGTGCGTTGGTAAACATGTATGCAAAAAGTATAATCATAGACAAGGCACGTGCACTGTTTGAAAAAATGCCTCAAAATAGTGTCATCTAAAGGAATGCAATGATTGCAGGTTAAGCACATAAAGTATTTTTTGAAATGGATTGAGAAACTTTAAACAAATATCATTGATGGTTGTAAAGCCAAACCCCTAACCTCTGCCAGCATCCACGTTGTCTCTGTCAAGATTGGAGTTATGGAATAGGGTATGGACGCCCAACAGAGCATAACTGAAGGGTAATTTTTATCATCTATATTTTAATTGGAAATGCTCTGTTAGACATGTATGCAAACTATGGGAGCATATACAAGGCACGTGATCCATTTCATAGAATGCCCAAAGAAACGTGGTCTAAAGAACTGTAACTATTACAGGAGATGCACATACTGGATTTGTTTAGAAGGCTTTAAAAAACTAACAAACAATTGCTATTGACTGGCGACAGCCAAATTCCCCAACCTTTGCCAACGTGGAGAGGGCATGTAAATAGTTTGACAAAATGCCCAAGAAAAAATGTTAATGGGGTTTTAGTTTTTCTATGTTAATGAAATAGCAGCTAACATATTTTAGTTTTTGTGCTGAAAGAACAGAGAGATGATACAAATACCTCAGATCGCACTCCCCAGATCAACGACCTCCTCTTCTGATCGCACCTCCTTCTTGCAAATGAAAATGCTCCCTTTGAAGTTTTGAACTGATTTCAAATCTATTTAGCTACAAGCTACACATATCTCCATTGTGGGTGTCGGTTAACTCCACAAAGGCTTATGTGGGTATCCCTTTTCTAATGAAGGCATCTCTGGGTGTTAGACAATTCAATCCAACCTTCTGTGAGTACTCACCCCTTCGATCTAGGCTTCTCCCATCCAAGCTCTCATCCCTACCACAGTTAAATTCATGGGTTATTCACCACCAAAACCAAAGTCGTGGAGCTCCCCCAAATGCGTTGACTCTCTCTCCCTTTTTCCCCATGCCACCGTCTCTTGATTTCTCTACCCCCCACTTCTCTTTCAGGCCTCCCCTTCATAAATTTGATCACCCACCATAGAAGATATTTTCTGGCTACATTTAACATCTTCCACCTCTTCAAAATGAAGGACCACTATCTCCCCAACGAGCTAACACCTAAAGATATTTTCTTCTATCATAAACCAACTCACCAACTTTATAAAAAAAATCATCCACTCATGACCAAGAGGGTTGTTACATCCTACCCCCTAGGACTAGTCTTACTCCTGGAAGCCTACAAACACTAAGATGTAGCCAAAACACACACTAGTCTATGAAACTCAATACAATTATAAAAACTAGGTTATCACATGCACAAATACATGCAATTAGTTCTAGAACATGTGTACAGAATAGGCAAGGCACTCATTCCTACAAAATATACATTAGCATAAAATAATTTTCTCCAATCAATATAAAGAATGATGCCAAGGAGACCACATTAAACAATTAATAGAAAACAAGGAGAAAATCCTCTACCACCACACTGACAAACTACACATGACTATAAGGGGAAATCCGAACATTGCCATCAAGTAACCGCATGATAAGGCAACATGGGAACACTGCACTAGCAGGGTACAATGGCTAGGGTAGGGAACAGGGCCTATGACTATCTCCAGTAACCACCATTGGGGAATAAGAGTACGCTCAGGCCTGTGAGTCCAGGCGGAGTCGATACCCAATACCTCCATCACTCCAATCACATGTCAAAGCACATGTGCATATAACATACATCATAGCCAAAGCAACAGTAGGAATGTAACCCAACATGATAACCAATCATGTCAACATCATAACAATATTGGAATCCATCAAGGAAAAGCAACAACCATCAATTTGCACATATATATTAGCATAAACCACACATTTTTCTCATAATTTGTAGCAAAATGTACTTTCAAGACATAAAATTTCAATTCTCTAACTTTTATATGCAACTATCTATAAAATGGAGCACGCATCCACACATATATATAATTTCAATCTTTGATTTCATAGCATGCATGACCTCTCTTTACATATAATGCAATAGTTTATTACTTTTTAAGCCATAATGATAAAAAATTTGTTCTCTTCTATATTTTAATATGCAACTTCATACATGACAATTGTACCACCTACATATACATACATACTCATCACATGTCACAGGGCTGCATTAGGAGTTCACGCAGATGTTGTAGTACCATCCATATCCAAAGTAACTATGAGTCCATAACCAATAACCATGTCCAAAATCCATATCCATGTGTCTTGATAGGATTGACCCACCTAGTGAGCCCTTCCATAGAAGCCACAATGACATATCTCTTGTTTGTGTAAGGGTTTTAGCCTCCAAGAGATAGTCAAACAATAGGAAGGTAGCTCACACATACCCCCATCCTTAAGGGCTTCCCTGCGTCTAATTCCTTGTATACACTCAAATGGGTGGATCTCACCATACCTGATGAGGAATCACATCACAACACAAGACCAACATTTGAAAACAAAAAGGTCAATTAGTTTAGCCACCAAAATATAAATAAGAAAGAGTAAATCTTAATTTTAACAATAACGTAAGAAAATGTGCATAGTTTCAACAATAAATCAAATGTGACCACAAGAGTTACATGTCAATGAAAATCATCCGTGGCTAAACCAATACAAGCAAGATAACTAAGGTGCCAGTCCACACAAGCACAGTAAAAGTCACCAATAACTAAAAAGAAGATTGACAACCTTTGAAATATACACATCACACCACTACGTGACTATCGCTAGTCACCACATGAGGAAGGAAGAAAACAAGCGTGACTATCTCAATAGTCCTTCATGTGGGTGTGGCCTACTCACACAACCCTCACATGGAAAAGTAATGTGCTGGCCACCCATCTCACATACCTCATGCGGCATGACTGTGCATGGTATACGCCAAGCAGAGAAAGCACGCAAGCCAAATACCTCATGGCAATGTCCTACTCATAGGAACATCCCTCATAGTGTGTACCCATAGAGAAAACACATGTAGTAACACACCAAGCTAGAGGTGCACATGGCTAGATTCCACTCACATGCCAACCAATTAGAATTGAGGCCCTCTTGAGCGAACCCTCTACTCTATGCGAGCAACCACTCCTCTCAACACAAGTAGGAACACAACATATATACTACGCCTTCATGCATCTAGGTACATGGCATTGTGTCCTTGATCTTGGCTTGCTACTATTAGCAACACGACATCCTCACCAACACTGTGTCAGAACACCAGTGGGGGGGTGGCATCATATCTAAAACAATCACATCAGGGTAAGATCATAGCTATCATAGGTGTTCATACCACAAATTAAAATCATCCTCAAGAACTATGTAGATTAGGCTAACACTATATGAACCAAGTATCTAGTCCACCAATGAGGGGGAGTAGTGAGTACTTTCCTACAAATTTGAAATGATCAATGTTGTTTCATACCGCCATTATGCGTACGCCATGGAATTCCCTCGCAAGGAACTTTGTTACTACTACTACCCTCCACATATTGACCTATCAACAACCCTTGGGTTGGCAGTTAATAGGGTGACAACAAAAAACACATACATGGTATGGTTTTCTCCCATACACATAATCCATATATATCTTCCATGGATGGGTACACAGTATCACCATCCCATGGGCACACATCTCAAGCACTGGTTAATCACAACACTCAACAGGAATACATCAATGGATGTCCACAAAATGGGGAATACAATCACAATTTCTCTTACCCAGACATAACCATAGCCCACATATGACTATGCAACATGATGTAAGATATACAACTTTACCCAAAAATAAGTTCTCTCAAACATCCATCCTAATTTTCTCTTTTCACAAGGGCAACTCATTACCCATAACATCATAAATTCACTTTGCAATTCTATCAACATAACACAATAGTGTATGAACATGTATAGCATCATCACTATCACTTTTACATCAATGCATAAACATAAGTAACATTTTTCATAAAAAAAAATTAGAGGCTCATAATCATAGTGAAATGGGTTTGATTAAGGAACTCTAATCCATTCCTCCTATTCACAACCATACGTATAATCTTAAGTAACCATGGCTATGTCAAGGCATGCAATTGCTCATGAAGCAAGATATGCAACATACTTATTACTCTAACATGCATTATTTTTAGTTTGCATTGAATACAAGAATTCACCTATATAATCTCATTAAAACCACAATGCAATTGAGGAGATCAAATTTCATCAACAAGATATATCCACTATGCAATTATCATTCTCATGTAAACTCATTATGTAAGGAGTTACTCATAAACATATAATCACTTTCAATACATAACCATAAAAAACACAAGTTATTCTTCACTAATTCTTTCCACTAAGCAATTATCCTTCTCATGTAAACTCGTTATGTAAGGAGTTACTCATAAACATGTAATCACTTTCAATACATAACCATGAAAAACACAAGTTATTCTTCACTAATTCTTTTATTTATTGCAATTCTAACATACTAATTAAATCCATATGCCATCAATCTAACATCTTGTCAACTATTGACAACTAAGAAGAGGAGAGAAAGATAGGTTTCATCTCAAGTCAAGACATTAAATGCCATCCAATATTCATTAAGCACCCATGCAAATTCTACTAAGGGATAGTTTAAGCCACCATTAGTATTCCAATGACTTAAATATGTTATCAAGGGTGATAAATTGTAGCAACTCAAGCACATTAAGAGGTGATAAGAAAAATCAGCAATCATCCAACACTTACAAGAGAGCATGGAACAATCAAACTAATTTGTCCACATCTACAAAAAGCTACATCCGATCATCCTTTACATTTATAGCACAAAGCTTACAAGAGTAGTCCAAACAAGGGTATTTAGGCAATCTAAGTTGCCTTTAACCAACAAACATACCAGACACAACACTCTAGTCCCACAGAGTAAGGTAAGGCCAAGGAGGCTATACCCTCCACGATTTCTAAAAATTGAGTTGTAGCTTAACCCACTAATGCCATGCTAAGGCATGAAAGCAATAAAGACTATAAAGACAATATAACAAGCTCATGCCACACATGCCAAACATAGCCAAACATAGAAGGCTCAAGTATGCCAGAGCTCCTAGTGTGTGAACATGGGCTCTGATACCAACTATAACATCCCGTCCCACGAACCTCGAAGGGTAAGGGCTAAAAGAGAACAAGATAATTTTTTTTAACAACTAATAACATACACAGATATGGTTTTTGACTTGATAGATACACAACATTCATGGCCAAGTATGGCCAAATGCACAACCCCAAAGGAGAGGACTAATTCACTCTCCAGTGAAACATTGTAAAACTACATTCATTTAAAGCACAAATTTAAATATTCCTACGTCCCACTCCAAAAATAAACATGAATCTATAAACATCATAGTACAAGTGGATCTGATACCCACACCAGAATCTGTAAGCCAAATAGAACACATCTCATTTCTTCTCATCAAATTGCATGATTACATCTTCTCTCTTAAGAGAGTATATTACATAAAAGAATATACATATACAATGATAGAGTCATGAATATGGAATACAAGTACAATAATATAGTCTTAACTATGATACAATGATAAAATAGGTACAACAACAAGTAGGATAACAGAGAGTGAGAACATCCCCAATTTGGTGCTCCAAAACCTATTCACTAGTCCCCAATGGTGGTGGCAACACCTCCCAACTATGTGGACTCATAAGAGACCACCCCACCATGCTTGGAGGTAGTCACAAGGCCCAAACACAAGCAAACAATAGTGGGGAAAGAAAACTCAGAAACTCAAACACACAAGGGAGACCTCAAGGTCACATAGTTCACAAGAACATATCAAGCACATGATAACCATGCCAAAAAGGTACTACTCAAATAATAAGAGGTGAGAGGACAGGGGCAACAATAAGGAAGCAACCATACGAAGGTACACATCTCATATTCTTGTACCAATTGCAAAACACAAGAAATCATATTGTCCTCCAACAGGCTAACAAGTGAGCACTGTTGCTCAATGCCATATTGAGAAACTGCTTCCAAGCCTACCCTATCATCTACACCCATGACCGATAAGCTCAACTAGCATTCAAAAGCATTAAGCAGACACATGCAGACCACACTCGGGCATTACATAGTAGTGATGGGAGGAAGATAATTTATCAAGACACAAAACCCATTTCAAGCCATATCCAAATGATCTACAAAGCATGTACAGTATTGAGTTACATATGCACAAAAGTGAAAGTAGTACAAGACACTACAAACCATGGCTTTAACCTGAACCACAACACAATCTTAACATTCGGTTATACAGAACAAGAGAGATTTTTTGTTCCTCTCAACAGCCAGAAATCACGAGTAACCAATCTCTAAAATCAAGATAACTTATCATAGAAAAAACAAATCTGAATAGAAGATAGTAGGCAAAGCACTACAGTAGAGTTCTAGTTGTGTTACCATAAGGAATAACCTTAAGACAAAGTAAAATTCCTAATATAGTTGCTCATTTTATAATAATCTTCTACTATTATAAACTTTCCACAATAATCATCAGGGTTCTGTGGGATGCCAAATAAACCTGAGGTGAATGTGTGGATGTGTTTCTTGCACTAGAATAAGTATAACACACTTTTAAGGTTGAAGAAAACCTGTGTAGATAGTTTTTTTTTAAGCCATGATAATAACATTTATTTACACCCCACCCTAAGGAATAGGAGATCACATGTCTTAATGGGCATAACCTTTTTTATCTCCTTCCACTCTTGGAAGCCATCACCTAAAATTATATCCTTCATCAAACAAATTCAGTGGATAACAACTTAGAAGGTTATAACATTCAAGCGCAGCATGAAAACTATCTCAGGCCATGTGGAAATTCTGGTTTAGATCATACACTAAAGATATATCTTAGTCATCCTCCCTAGAAAAAATACTCATAGTACTAATATAGGCTGACCTCTTCTCTCGCTAAAGTGGTATGTGTAGACACTCACAATAAATTTATTGGGCTACCAAAGAAAATCGCAACGTCTTCTAAATATATTTCATCAAACTTCAATTACTTATTTTATGAAATCAAAAGATTTCTTAATCATTAATAGTAAAAGTTTCTGGAATGCAAGGGTCATCCCATTCCATAAAGATGCCACAATCCTGAAAAAGTAAATTCTCTAGTGCATAAAACCCATTCCCATGTAAGATGCAATAATTCTATATCATTAAGCAATGCTTGGAAATGACCACCTGTAAACTGTAAATTCTGCATCTAAGTCAATAATAGTGTGTAGGTAACAGGGTATGGATATTTGTCAAAGCATAGCAACAGAGGAAAATTGCCAGAAGTTGTAGCTGTAAGTGCATTGGTAAACATGTATGAAAAAAGTGTAATCATAGATAAGGCAAGCACACTGTTTGACAAAATGCCTAAAAACAGTGTCATCTCAAGGAATGCAATGATTGCAAGTTAAGCACATAAAGGATTTGTTGAAATAGCTTTAGAAACTTTAAACAAAAATCATTGATGGGCGTAAAGCCAAACCCCTAACCTCTGCCAGCATCCATGTTGTCTTTGTCAAGATTAGAGTTATGGAACAGGGTATGGACGTCCAACAGAGCATAACAGAAGGTAATTTTTATCATCTATATTTTAATTGGAATTGCTCTAGTAGACATGTATGCAAACGGTGGGAGCATAGACAAGGCACGTGATCTGTTTCATAGAATGCCCAAAGAAACGTGGTCTAAAGAACTACAACTATTACAGGAGATGCACATACTGGATTTGTTTAGAAGGCTTTAAAAGACTAACAAACAATTACTACTGATTGGCGTACAGCCAGATTCCCCATCCTTTGCCAACTTGGAGAGGGCATGTAAATAGTTTGACAAAATGCCCAAGAAAAAATGTTAATGGGGTTTTAGTTTGTCTGTGCTAATGAAATAGCAGCTAACATATTTTAGTTTTTGTGCTGAAAGAATAGAGAACTGATACAAATACCTCAGATCACACTCCCCAGATCAACGACCTCCTCTTCTGATCGCACCTCCTTGCAAATGAAAATGCTCCCTTTGAAGTTTTGAACTGATTTCGAATCTATTTAGCTACAAGCTGCACATATCTCCATTGTGGGTGTCAGTTAACTCCACGAAGGTTTATGTGGGTATTCCTTTTTCAATGAAGGCATATGTGGATGTTAGACAATTCAATCCAACCTTCTATGAGTACTCACCCCTTTGATCCAGTCTTCTCCCATCCAAGCTCTCATCCCCACTGTAGTTAAATTCATGGGTTATTCCCCACCAAAACCGAAGTTATGGAGCTCCCCCAAATGTGTTGACTCTCTCTCCCTTTTTCCCCATGCCACCGTCTCTCAGTTTCGATGCCCCCCACTTCTCTTTCAGGCCTCCCCTTCATAAATTCGATCACCCACCACAGAAGATATTTTCTGGCTACATTTAACATCTTCCACCTCTTCAAAATGAAGAACCACTATCTCCCCAATGAGCCGACACCTAAAAATATTTTTTTCCGTCATAAACCCACTCACCAACTTTATAAAAAAACCATCCACTCACAACCGGGAGGGTTGTTACAAATAATATATCTAATCTATATTATAATATTATATTATATAATTATAACAATTCTTATAATTATATAATATAATTAGAATTAGGCTTGCGGCTCTAGATGCTACTAGCATACTTGTATTTAAAAAATATATCTAAAGTATGTCTAGAGATATCCTTCTCTTAACTTGGAGAAGGATGTCTCTAACCTACTTTAGATATATTTTTTAAATATAAATATGCTAGTGAATTAGACACTCTATATCTATAATTTTTTAATTTCTTAATAGTGTGCCCATTCAACAAGTACGGTACCTAGTCTATTAATTATACTTCCAAGTATGGTACAAGGACAATTAACAGACTTTACAAATTAAAAGACACGTATACATTAATGCTCATAAATCGGCGCCGTCAACGTAGTCTAGTAGTCAGATTTAGAATCACCTAATCCAAGATCAAAACATATGATTTAAAATATGTAAGCCAAAGAAAGTGGGCTCTTCAACTGGGAAAACAAGGCAACAATCTGAAAATATATGTTAGAGTAATTTATTTGTTGTTTATTAGCTGATGTCTCTTTTACTGTATTTAGTAGCATATTTGCTGATGTATCCTTCAGACTTTGAGCTGTATACAGTTTAGTTTTAGGCTGTTATGGTTACCTGCATTCTCCTTTCGCAGTCTGCTGGACTGCTTACTCATTTGTAATTTTCTTTTTCTCAATTAAAAAAAAAGTGGGCTTAGTCAGAAAATGTGGTTGCCTGGTTTCGAAAAGACGAGAAATAAAACAAATGGGACAACATTATCGTGGCATCCATTATGTTTTTCTATAAAAGGTTCCGTGGAGGCCATGTTATGTTACTGCACATGGATACACAAAAAAATATTTATTTATTTATTTATATTTGGTTGTGGATGTGGATTTGGATTTGGATTTGGAATGAAAGATTGGTTGAACTGAATCTTGATGATCTGTTATTATCTTTGTTTTTAATTTAGAAAAAACTAACACAGTTGATTTTATAAGCACTGTTACTAAATATTTTGATTTTAAAAGCATTACTAATAGCAAGTTTTCAAAGCAACATTTATGGTAACAAATTTAACATAAGAAAATAAAATTCTATGGTCATGTTGACATAATCCTTCTATTTATAATTCTCATCCAAATTATTTCACTTATGAAATAAAATTGTTTTTCCATTCATTCATTTTACATGTGGAATGTAATCTGATCTATCTGTCTCCTATAAAATGTTAATGATTATTATTTACGTATGCAACTATGATACATTAACTACAACACACTGACCACACAAATCATTATCCATGCAGGAAGGTCATCACCATAACTGCTTACTGAGAAAGTCAACTAGTTATTAAAGATAGACTTGTGATAGTTATTCATAAATTCAACCAGTTATTAAAGTCAAATCTGTAGTAGAAACGTGCTTGTCAAAGACTGATTCAAAGAAGATAGGCTAACAGTACAAAACAAAACCTATTATTAGTAGTCAATAGATTTTTTCGGGTGAATTTTTAGGCATGCCTCTTAACAATGCAAGCGTTGGTATGTATATATAGAGACCCCACATCTTCATGTTTTGAACTGTAACAAATTAAAGATTGAATCTAATTGTCTTCTCCTTTTAATACCAATTCAAGGCAATGGAAACATATTACGATGGATGCTGTAGGCCCATGTGTAATGTCCCCTTGTCACAAATCAGAATTCCTATTTTCCCTTGTCAAAAATTTCAACTTGCAACAAAGGAACATTAGTACATTTTCATTTAAAGCCAATTTATAAAATTCACGCATAGAACATTCCTTTATCGTTTAGTTCAAAATTTATTTTTATCAATAAACATTACTATGCAAGTCACTATTATTCATCTATGATCATTTTCTATGCATATCACTATTAGGAATTCATAACTATTTTCAATGCATATCGTCATTGTTAATCTCATTATTGCCTTCAATGCTCTTTGTATTTCACAAGTAGTCTTATGATCATCTTGCATAACATTAACATTTCATATGTTACTTTCATGATCAACATTAATATGCCTTGCATATCATTAACATTTCATATGTTACTTTCATGATCAACATTAATATGCCTTGCATATCATCAACATTTCATATGTTATTTCTCATGATCTAGGATATTCATCAATACAAGTTATAATCTACTGGTCTATATGTCATTTACTAACATCTTATGGGAGATTGGAGGAGAGTTACCATTATCCACCATGGGGCTCTAATGTCTTTATCCTTAGACTCAATGCGGTATCCTTAATACCTTAGAGTCAAGGCCTCTATGAGACTCCTTGGTACTCTTATGATGCTTTACATCAAGTAACCAAGGCCTACATATCACTATCCTTGCACTATGGGTACCTTATACCTCATGTGACAAGGCCTCTATGTGATGATCATCCTTTGCATCATGGGTACCTTATACCTCATGTGACAAAAGCCTCAATACTACCCATGTGGCCTCTTGGTAATTTCCTTCCATCTCTCATAGGAGGTTAGCAAATCACATATCATGGTATATGATTGTTTACAAGATAATTCACTTTAAATATTGCATAATAAATACATTATAAATGATTCCTCTATATGATTGTTTACATGTCATTATTCATAATGATTATATCATCATAGATAATGGGATGTATACATTGCCTTACTAAGCATGGTTGTGCATAAATCAATATTATCATGATAGAGGCATTTTGAGAATAAGCATATGATGACTATCATAAATCAGAATTGATACATTTATGAGAGTTATCATATGACTATTCAGACCAAGAGCTATCATAACCGATGTAAATACATTAACATGAACAAATGCATTTGACTGTAAGCATACTATTTTCTATCAATGATGAAACAAGAATATGAATTCTACATACCTCTATTGGTATGGCTGCCATCAGAATTAAATATCATAAAGTGTTTACCTATTAATAGAAGATGAATCGTAGTCTTGAAATGATGGTCTTAAATGAATTAATAACAGTATCTTCTATTGGAATGGATGTCTTCAAGAACTCATAATTTCTTATTGTTGTTCTATCATACCACTTATGCAGGTACTTTTCTCTTCCTTCAAATGAGTTATGAATGATCAATGATGAATGATGAATCCTCCTTTTATGGTGTGGAGGATCCATCGGTGGAGACCCTTAGTCCTTTGTGCCTCTTCATTATACTCATTTAATTATATTTATCTCCTTAATGATGATCGGTCCTTAGTGATTTATTTGATCTTTTCATAATTGCCTTTATTAAAACAAATATGATTTGTCTTTTAGTGCCAAGTCAGCCTTTGTCTTATTCTTATTTTGTCTTTTCTTCTTGCCATGAAATTTGGCTAAGTATGAAAACATATGCAACCTTCAAGATAAACTAATCTTCTTTTCAATCTTTAATTGGAAAACTATGAACTGTTATGCACTGAAATTAAGGGGACATGACACCTTGATCTTGATAATAGGATCGATTCTCCACTGGTAACTAGTGAAGATGTTTACCATAATGATATTTATGAAATGGGTATAGTGGACAACATTCAATCTGAGCTTCCTCATCTTTATGCTACTTCTGAATCTTCCTGGTATTCGAGTTCCACTAAAAACTTGCTGACAGTGAATTCTCAATATTATGTTTATGTACAGAGCGCCTTTATCACATACAGAAAAGCCTACTCAAACCCCAATGTGGGTTCATTCAAAACTGGCCAGACTTTGCACAAAAAATGTTTCACCCTTCTCGGCAAAATTGATGACAAGAGAAAATTAACGAGGTAGATATCAAAGCCAAGTGCTGCTGTTGCCTCAAAAAATAAAAGATAGGTTGAGCATATGGTAACCGAGCGGGGAAGGAGAATCAGAACTAAACAACATTTCTCAAATCTTTACTCTCTTCTACCTAGAAATTGTTAGGTATGACCTTTCCATGGTTTTATCATTGTAAATCAATTTTGTAATACAGGCTGGACTCATTCAGATTTTTTCAGCTGTTCTGACCATTTCACTAGTGTTACAATTTTTTCATCTTCTTGTAAAGTATGTGTATGTTGCAACACTGCTGCTTGTTTTGACTTTTAAATATGCTGTGGACAGCATAGTAGGAATTCCATACTGGAAAATGCCACAAGCTATTTGAAGGAATTAAAGCTTCACGTTGCTGAGCTCAAACAACAGTGTCAAATTTTGCAAGCATCGATTCCCACAAACATCTCAATTAAAGACAAACCAAGTAACTTTATTCCCCATACAATCATTCAATTTAGAGAACACAGTTATTTATCATAGCAATGAATTTACTTTGGAGCAGTGTAAAGAGAACCCCTGCCTAGTAAACATAAAAACAACTATGCAAACAGATCTGATTACATGCCCAACCAATGTGCTGATGAAGCAACTAGAGCAGTTGAGAAGAGAGCGACTGGAAGTCCTTTCCATAAATTCAAATACGAAGCTACCTTAGTTTCGTTCTAACATTCTCATAACACCAAAGGTATGTATATGTTTGTTTATGAGTTGAAAGGTTTGTCTGTCTCCCAATAACTCAACTTTGGTTACAGATAATGTTTCCAACTAAATCTCTTTCAATTTCTGCATATTGACACTATAAATTGTAGTCTCAAAATAACTGTATTAAAAAAAAAATCACTTTATTTGGATTAAATAATTGAGAGCATTTCATTTAGAATAATTTTAGAGTTAGAGAATTGAGAATTGATAAGTTTAAATGTTATTTTGAAAATTTAAACATTGATTAAGAAAAATATCTTATATTTCAAATTATGTGCAAACTTACAATTATATGTAATTTGATTCTGAGTAGCTCAAGGCCAATCTTATATGGCACGAAGCCGTCCTATAATTCGCAAGATTGATCATGCAAATTGTGGACTTTTAAAACCAACTTCACCTTGATTTATGATATTTAAATTTGTAAGATAGATAATATTTATAAATACTTTAGAAGAATTTGCCAAATTGTAAAGTTTGAGCTCTCCTCAATCAAAACCAATGTTAGACTTGCTTTACAACCTTGGGCAAATATGAGAAAACAACAACTAAGTTTGCATGTGGCCTAGACATATTCTAATTTTGATATAGATATGTTCTTTATAAGTTCTAAGTAGAAAATATTTTTATAATGATCTTTCCTTGTAGACAAAGACCAACAACAAAACATACTACGTCAATATATGATGCAGAGCATCCACGAAGAGGCAGATTTCATGCCATGACTTACGATGAACTTTAGTAGGACAAGGAATTCCTAACAATTAACATGGAGAGTGGGTGAGTTTGTTGGAGAAAAAATAGGAATCAATCTTGATGTGGGGATAGTTAGAGTTAAAGAAGATAGTTGTTAGAGTCATGTTTTAGTTAGGAAAGTTAGGGGTATTTCTGCAGTTAGAGGATATAGATTTGATATGGGTAGTTGTTAGTTTTTGGGAGGAATCTGATGGGAAGCTTGGCTTCCTTTGTAAATACAAGTTATGTAAATATTTATTGTGCTAAGATATAAAGGAATCCGCTGTGTTGTTTGTTATGGCTTCACTATTTACTCTGTAGTTCTTTACGGAAGAGTCTATTGAGTTGTTGACCATAAGGATTAACCTTTTGTGATTTCTCTTTGCTGCTATATTTATTCCTCAATACACAAAGGGGGTTTGTCTAATTTCTAGGATTAAAGGATCTTTTACATCAATTTGGTGTCAGAGCTAAATATCCTAATAATTTCTATGGCTGGTGGATAAGCTTCTTAGTAGAGTTGTTGAGGGAGGTGATATCAAGCATAGTGGCAGAGGGCATTCTGTTCATGAAGAGGAAACCTAATAAACTATTGTGGTAGTTATCATGCCAGATTCCAGCTTGGTTGTTGTGAGTGGACCTCTTTTTGAGCACTCACTTTGAGCTCCTCTTTCCTTCCTGCTTGATATCATCCATTCCCGTTGCCTATCAAAAGGAAACTTGGCCATTTTCAGCGCATGACCATTGAGGCATGGCTAAGCATTGTGAAGGCTAAAAAGATTGATTGGGAGAGATCTCATTCATTCAAAATTTATCAAATATAATCCATCTGGCAACTCTGCACATCAATCGTGGGAGATACATGGAGTGTGGTAGATTCTATTGTTATAAGTTGTAGAGCAAATGGTGGGGAAAGAGTTAGATAATTTTATAAGTGTTCAATATTCTTCTGAATAGATTCACTATGTTTCCATTTTGGAAGATAAATGGACTATTATTCTATGTATGTGGAGTTGTTATAAATCTACTCTTGACTGCTATGATTGATTCATTGTAAAAAAAGGTTTGGTTTGGTTTACTGGTGATGGAATAGATGGTCAATGCATCAGTTTGTTGTATTTTATTGGCATTCAGCTTACCCCATATTTCAAGTTGTATTTCCTTTGAGTTAAATGGTTTATTATGATTTATCCATTGATGTTCTACCGATTTGGTTATGGTTCTAGTTCTGAGTAAGAGCAGAAGGGCTAAACTATACAAATTTAGAGGAGATCCCTTGGTGTGAAAGTGGTTGTCATGGTTTGGAAGGCATTCTATGCTAAGAGAAAATAAAATTTCAATGTCTAAGAAGATTATGGGAGATAGGATCTTTGTGAAAAAATGTGTATCACCAGTCAAAAAGATTGGTGGAGTGTTGTTCATGGTGAACAATTGTGTACAAAGGTGAAAATTTTGATAAAACAAGAAGTTGTAGCTACAATATTTGGGTTTTGGCTGTAAAGTCAAAAATGGATTCATATCATGATGTGAAAAATAGGATAGTCAAGATAGAAAAAAGAATAAGGCAAAGGCAAAACTAGAAACAAATAAAGGATCAACAAAAGGACTTGCAGAAGTTAGAGTATGAACTGGAGGAGTTAAAGTGGATATTGGAGAAGAATGAAGCATGTAGCAATAAGAAGACAAAGAAGAAGAAATCTACAACAAAGACTTTGAAGAGCTATGAGAAGGTAAAATATAATGGTGAATATAAATACCTAACTTGTGAACAAGAGTTATATTCAAAGAGGAAATCCATAGAGACAAAGATTAGCCAAGGGATAGAAGTCCTAGAATAAGGGAAGCTTAAATCCTTGGATGAGTTGGCAAGATTGATATTGGATGAGAGGCCAATAAATGAGATTTGTTAAGAGTTTAAGCTAGAAGATGAAAAGGTTGAATTAGAAGAAGTTGATGATTTGTGTTACCTTCAAGTAGGGGAAGGTATTGAAGATTACAATGCAAGAGGAGAAGAATTTGAAGACTACAATGAAGAGAAATGTAGCCTATCACAAGAGGAGACCCAAAATGTTGTACCATTGGAAGCAATCCACATTAGAGAGGAAGCTGCAATAGAGATGGAGATTTTTGGGAGCCCCATATGTGATTAAGTCCTATTGGTTTTAGAGAAGAAAACCAACCAAAAGTAGCTAGAGGAAGGTCTAGAGAATCCCATCATTGATGAATAGAGAGAAGAAAATCTTCACTTTCTTGGAGAATAAATGAGAGTGAGTGAGAGAAGAAACAGAGATATGTTCATTTGTGGTACAAATGAGGACAATGAAGAAAATGCAATAAAAGAAGTCAATGCAAAAAAAGAGTTGTCTTGTGAACATCATTGAGAGATAGGAAATGAAGACCTCCTCATAAAAGAAGAGTTGGAAGGCATGCCTAAATGGCATAATGTAGATGAGGAAGCAGTGATGGGAAATTTTGATTCCCTTAACTTCACTTTTGTTTTTAATGGTTTTTGTGCAAGTGCAGAAAAAGGTGGTATGAGTGGTACAAAGAGCCATGATGGTTTTCAATGGAGGAAGACCACTAAGCCATCAAGGAGTTGGGAAAAGAGAAAGAGTACCAATTGGCAAAGGAGGATGAATTTGAATCCAAAAGAAGGTTGGAAGTGAAAGCTGAAAAAGTTTAATGATTTGCAAAGGTATCTATTTGGTGGAAGGGAATGACATGGCTTGGTTCTTCAAGTCAAAAGAATGGTTCTACCATCTCACTCAAACTCTTACTTGGATGTTTGATGCAGTAGCATCATGGGAAAAAGCAATCTTGTATAAAAAAAATGTAATAGTTGAGTCCATAAAATTTTTAGAGTCTTAACTTCTTTAAGTTGTTTCAAATAAGTTAGCTTTGAACCAAGAGGTTCAAAATTCCTAAATGAAGGGGAGAATGATGCAAAGCATCCACTAAGAGGCAGATTTCATGCCATGACTTACGATGAACTTCAGTAGGACAAGGAATTTCTAACGGTTAACATAGAGAGTGGGTGAGTTTGTTGGAGAAAATATAGGAATCAATCCTAGCATGGGGACAGTTAGAGTTAAAGAAGATAGTTGTTAGAGTCTTGTTTTAGTTAGGAAAGTCAGGGGGTATTTCTGTAGTTAGAGGATATAGATTTGATATGGGTAGTTGTTAATTTTTAGGAGGAATCTGATGGGAAGCCTGGGTTCCTCTATAAATACAATTTATGTAAATATTTACTGCAATTAGATATAAACAAATTTGTTGTGTTGTTGGTTATGGCTTTACTATTTACTATGTAGTTCTTTATGATAGAGTCTACTGAGTAAGGATTTAACCTTTTGTGATTTCTCTTTGATGTTTTATTTATTCATCAATATACAAAGGGGGTGTGTCTAATTTGAAGGATCAGAGGATCGTCTGCATCAAGATATTAATATTTAAATGGTGTATTAACATGTCATATTCAAGTGAGTTAAGAGAAACAATAATCAAAGAAGTATATATTATACCCCACATTTTTCATAAGTCTTGGGGCGATAAAGAAATATCATAAGTTGTTAGAGTGTCAAAGTGTTTACACTCTACTAGGTGTTCATGATATTTCACTAGGCTAGTATAGTTATAACTTATATTTATTTATTCATTTTACTTACTTAAGCACGCCTAATAGTTGTGTTATTTAGTCATATGTCTATGTATTATGCACCTAATTGACACTTAACTGGTTTAGGTTTAGTTAACTCCATCTATGATGTTAATTCAATTTAAATCAACTTCCACTTAGATCAACTTTAGCTAACTCTCACCTTTCATGCTAATTCAACTTTAGTTGGCTACCATCAATCACACACTACCTTGCTCTATATGAACATATGAACTATTCTAGTATTCAATACAATTAATCTATTGGCTACCTTATTTTTCTATGTCCTTCATTAGCTTTACATATCATGGAAGGTTTATTGGTTTGGTAGGTTCTAGGATTTCTAAATATTCCATTATTCCTGCATGGTATCAAAGTTGATCAATTCAAACTCCTTCCTATTGTTAGTTTTCCATTTCTGGTGTTGTAATTTTGGTGTAACCTATATGAAAGAGGTTCAGTTGTTTATCTTACATTACATCTGTTAGAGTGGTAAAAATCGATGTTTCAATGAAATTTGCTAGACTAAAATTGAAACAAAAATTACATTCAAAATAATCAAAATAATAAAATTTACCTTACATTTCATCTAATTTAAACACCAAAAAATCATTTTTTAATTACATGTTATGATTTATCTTTTGCAAGCATCACATATTTTTGGAACATATTTGCATACATCCAAATGAACTATTATATATGAGTAAACTAGACAAATTCTCAAGTCCCACTTTTTCCTACCAACACAATGTATAGATCTATCAACATTTTAAAGCATAAAGCACAAATTTCTAAAACACCTTAGCAATGAAAAATAATAATTAAAAGTTAAGGATGTCATTTATGAGCTCTCCTTACCTATTGCTTTTTATATATTTTAGCCTTTTTCAATATGAAGCATTTATTTTATTAGTCTCCTCCATGGTAGGGAATGTATAACAATCAATCCAACATAAAATTAAAGTCAACTAGAAAATTAAGTGAAAGTATTTTTCTATTTCTAAATTTGGAACATTACTTTCTAATATTAATATTTTGAACAATAACAATATTAGTTATTTTTCTCATATCATAATATTGGGCTATATTTAATAAAAAGACAATTCCATGTCTTCTCTTGATTCTATCTTACATTAATTATTTATTTTTGTTATGACTAAAGTTTCAAAAATTGCTGTCATTTTTGTCCAATTTTTATTTATTACACATCATAAAAATTATGTGTGAGCTACAAAATTAATTGTAATGTTAAAATATTTAATTTGATATATCTCTTTTGTTGGTGTGAATGGGGTATATTACCTAACTAGTTCTATATTAGGACCTATTCACATGTTAAGTTTACTTAGGTGGTTAGGACATTTAATATTTGTGTCTATGTTGGCCTTGGAGATTTACTTTTTATGTCTATGTCAATCTTTGTCCTAACTCTCATCCTTGCCTATATAAGGAAGGTATTTCATTGTACATTTCATGCAATGTAAATTGTATCAAGTCAACCTTTGCATCTTGTATATTTTATGCATCATTATTCTTGGCAATATAAATATTTGTCATTACTTTTCTCTCTTATTGTGGAGGGTTGTTTTGGTTGCAAGTGATCTTGGGATTCCTTGAGTCCATTGATGACTCTTACATGGTATTATAGTTTTAGATCTACTATCTCCTCTCTTTTCTGAGAGTTTCTACCAACAAATATTTTCTGGTGCATCATGGTGCAATATTGTAGGTTGTAGCATGTCTTTTCTTGACTTAGGTAGCTGATTCAACCTCTACATGTCATTTTTGTCCTTAGAGGTATTTTTTTGCATAAGATCCATATCTATTACATGTCAGAAAGAAAACCACTTTCTGGGTTTTGTTTGCCACATCAAAACACTTTATGGGTATTTGTTAGTTTTTGCATGCAAAAAAATAGATTTTACGGAAATTTAATCGCAAATTTTTTATAGGCCACCTCTCCATTAACAGTTTTGATTTTGCACTCTAACTTTGTAGGCCTATATCTCAGTCATTTGAGCTCCTTTTTGCAAGCAATTTTATTTATTTATGGTAGAATTTTGTAGGTTTCACAGAGGTGCAATCATATTTTGGTTTTGGTGTCTAGTTTTTCTAGAAATTACAAATTTTCATTGCTATTATTGAACAACTCTTGTTCTCAGAACTTCCAAGGCTCTATTTAGACTCATATGGTAACTTTTTCAGTGAATTTTTTTTTGAAAGTGCATAAATTTCTAGGTACTTCTCAAATTTGTAATCAGTTTGATCCAATTACACACAAAAATTGTACTTTCAATTAAGGCCTTATTTTGGCATTTGCATGCACTAAGATCTGTAGACATCCAAAATTGACCCTTGATGTATCATTTGTCCATTTGTCACATTATTCACCATTGCACATGTCAATTTTGTCTAACACACTTGTATTAATCATCTATTTCTTCTAAACCATCTACTCCTGTCATTAATTAAATAAATTATTTTTATTTAATTAATTTCATCTATTTTCATTATCATTATTTCTTCTATTTCCATCTATAATTAAATAATCTTTAATTATTTTATTATCCCACTATTCCTCTAAAATAAATAAAACTAATATTTTATTTATTTATCTTCTCATCATGCATATAAATTAAATAAATTTATTTATTTAATTTATGTTGATTCTTCCGATTTTCTAAATTTAGATTTTTTCTCTATCATTTAAAAATAAATTAAATGAATTTATTTGTTTAATTTATTTTTATCTTATCATTTCCTGATCTTATCACATTCTTCTATGTGTACAAGATAGGTCCTATCTTAAATCAAATACAAAAAAATAATTTAATTGGTTCTAAAATCAATCAACCACATTATCCAACCCTTAAAATAGAAAAGCATCCTATTTTAAGAAAATTTATCTTATCATTATCAACAAACCAACTACAATCATTTAATAAAAGCTATCTCCATGGACTCATGTCTTGTACACATTCATCCCTGCTTCTTGTTTAGTTCAGAGCTATATATACACCCTCTCACCTCATTTCAATCATCTCACACAATTTACATAGCGTCTAGATTATCAGCTCATGCATATTGAGTCCATTCAGCATCCATTGAGTACTTTGAGTATATCATCCATCATCATGGCCGCTTTGACAACTATGGTTGTTCGCTATTGAGAAGCAATCCACATTACAAACCAAGGAATCATACAAACTAGGTGACATTGCTTTTGATTTGCTTTCATTTTGTGTCATTTAGATAGATTCTTGGAAGGTGGTAGGATTGAGTTTTGATTGTAATGCTTGATCTTATTAACTCAATTTTTCCTCACACACAAGATCAAAAGACCACTTTGCTATTTTGTCTTGTGACAATTGTAATTACACTAAGTATAAGTGCTATGATCATATTTTTCTTAAGGGGGATTCAATTTCGGTATTGATATATTAGGGAGTTCATAATTACAGTTGAAGGTTTCATGTCTTTATAATTTGGAGAGATCTATCTTAGTTAGAATGGGTTTTTCATTTCATCCTTATCTAATCATCTTAAAAAAGGGGAACTATAAATAATTGAGAGATGGAATCATGAAACACTTGTGTTGGCTTCATCTTTTGCCATATCTATATGGTCTTGTTCTTCAACCAGGTACTTATGGGAAAAAGTTTGCTTGGCATTCCAAAAAGGATCATGTTCTAGGAGTAATTGGTTACCAATTTGATGATCATACATTGAGCTCAATCATAGACATTGAGTTTCCTCATCTTGTATGGACCAAAATTTGGGAGATATATGGAGATCCTAATATTCCATCATTCCCAAATGATCTTGTTTAAGATTATCTTGTACCTCTTGATGATTCAGACAATATACCATATGACTATGTTACAAAAGAGGAATTTGCTTCTTTAGAACACTTGAACATTTGGATGATGAGGTTTCCACTCCTTCTCCTCCTACAGAAACACTTGTTGATCCTTCACATTCATTGATTGATACTTCTCTTGATCTTGATCAACATGATGTTTATTGTTTTCCAGATCCACCTCATTGGGACTCTTATCTTGCAGACATATCATTCTTGTTTTTGGAGTCTCACATTTCTAATTTAGAGGATACATTTGAGGAGTTATCTCTCCTATTTGATGATAGTCATAGCACAACTGTTGTCACCCCATCTTTGTCTTTGGAGATTGATGATCATGAGTTTTCCTTTTTTTCCTGATTTGTCACATTTTTCATGTAGGCTTGGGACTCTTGATTGAGATATGGCATCTTTCATCTTCGACATGTGGACACTTGAGCATTTTTTAGAGGCATCATCTTTCATGAGACTTCTTCCCTCTTATCTTGTTTTGGAGTTGGAGTTTCTTCTACATATACCAATGGATTAGTTTCTTCCCAAGGGAAGAAATGTTGTTTGTAGGCATTGGATCATATTTTTTCTTTGTGCATGTGCCATTGGCACAGGAGCTACTTCATTATGGGGGGGACATCTTGTCTCATTCTTTCCCTCTTATGGGGATTATTGATTATATATTTATGATGGATGTTATTTTTAGGGGGTTGTGTTGAGTCTTTCTTCCATCACTCAATCATTTGTCTATACTTAATTGCATACATTCTCACTTCTGGGGAGGAATTTATCCCATGAGTTTTCTCCTTTACTTCACTTAAGATTTTTTGTTCATGGGTACCTAACATGGCCTTGTAGCTGAGACCCATCCTTGTATATTTGTATTTGTCTACTCCCTAAGTTGCACTTAAGGGGAGTGATGGTGCGAATGGAGTATATTACCTACCTAGTTCTATATTAGGATCTATTCACATGTTAAGTTTACCTAGGTGATGTAACATCCCAACTATAATATTAAATAAATAAATACAAATAATAAAAAAATCTCATTTCTCTTTTTTCTTTTAAGAGCATAAATCCAACAATAATATATTTGTAATTTCTAAAATTCAATAGATAATTTCAATTTATGGTCGCTGCACATGTAACTTACAAATTTTATATTTTTGTCAAGTATAAATACAAATGGTCATTTTGCTTGCGACTAAAATATGTTGTAATTTGTATTTACATAATAATTTATGTTTCCTATTCACAAGTCTTCAGTAGTCAACTGCAATAGAGAAAGAGAGAGCATCACCCAGATGCTTTTCATCCAACCACAAACCAATAGTCCCCCACACACCTTCCTTCTAGAAGTGGCCCTTCCCTTCGCAAGGCTATAGATAATGAGAATCAACTAGTTCTTTATGTCATATGAGAACTAGTGAAGTGTCCTAGCTAATAATAATTGGGCTTAAAACTCTAGTCTAGCTATAGCTACGTATAACCCACTCTGACTGTTCAACTATCTGGTACACATTGAACTGACAATCCAAGAAGTGACTTTTACATTACTTTGGCCAAAGTTTCATATAAATAAAGTCATATGTTCACTCACTCTTTTCTCGACTTGGAGACAACATTCTTATAGTTCAGTAAAAAATATTATATATTAACACATTTTGACTTGTTTATTTAATATCAGTCTTAAAGACATAAAATATACCCTTTTCTATTAGTCAACTAGACAAGTATAGGGTGAGATCTTAGCTGACTTAAGAAACATACATTGAGCCCCTCTTTGAATTCTTGCAATCATGGGTCTATGACGACCTATCATCTACTCAATGGCTTGTCAATCCATTTCTATGCTCATCAGTAAATTTAGTATTCTTTCATAATGATATGCAAGATTCCAATATTATGTCATTGGTTTGAAGATTAAAGACTCTATCTTAGTCTAGGAATATATTCGACTTCTAACTTGTCGAATAAAACTAATAACTTCATAATCCTTCATATTGGATACATTTTCTCTTGTAATTCAAAAGAGAATTGCAAATAATAAATAGTCTCATTCTCAATGAATAACCATAGAAAATTAACCTTTCATTGCCATAGTGAGTGTATTACGTGCAACAATCTTGTGACTATTCTTAGCCTAGATTTGGATAAATAATAATCCCTTTAAAACTAGGATAAAGATAGTTTGTGATAACTCTTAGTTACCTAATAGGATTGTTGCAAGTATGGACCTAACCAGTATTGTCATTGATGTCAACATACTCCTGTTACATTGATGAATAAGGATTAGATGAGTTGTATGCGGGGGATATTGAGAAAATTAGTCCTATCAGGAATAGAGAAGAATAGTGAAGACAATAAGGTAAAGATCCCAGCTAGGATGAAGATCAGAGGATGCACTTCAAAGGGTTTGTAGATATGTGTCTTAAAATGATCCAGCAAAGCTTTGAGAGGTATGCGTGAAGATCTTAAGAAGTTATGGCCACTTGAGTAAAACTAGTTTGGGCAGATGTTCAGAGGTGACAGAGTGACATAGATAAGTCCAGTGAGATCCAGAAATGCAATATCTTGTTTTATGGATTTGGTGGAGTGTTTAGGAAGTTAGTGTGAATTGATAACTCAATTGGCTTGTGGTCTAGAGGTCCGCAAACATCTCTTCCAATATGACAGTGATGATAGACTATGTTCTTGAGGTTCCGAATGAAGGAGAGAATGATTTCAGTAAGTAGAAGTAGTGTGGATGTTCTTGGTGATTCAGGCAAGCTTGTGGAGGTCTTTGGATTGTATCCAATTCATTTTGGTGGTCCGCATTGAAGATTGAGCTCATAATTGAAGAATTACTTCCATATGATGATGTTCTTCCTAAGTTTGGCCAATCAGATGAGTTACACATATTGTGGATGATCTTGAAGATGTTCTGTGAAGCATGGTGTGTTCCTCAAAGAAGATTAAAGTCTTAGATCCATGTAGCCAATAGTGTGTTGATCCGCATGAAGTCTTTTTTAGTTATGTTGTATTTGCTCTATAATGTATGTTGACTTGGAATGCAATATTGGATCATAACTTCAAAGAAGTATGTTCCTCCATAGAATGTTCTGAGAACTGTAGATGAAATTAGAGATGCTAAAAACAATCTTAGAGCTAAAGAAGCTCTGCTAAGTGCCTTATCTGATTCAGAACTGACAAATGTTATTGATCTAAAAACTGCATATGAGATTTGGGAAAATTGGAACTTCTACATGAAGGAGACAAGTATGTTAAATGTGCCAAGCTACAAAGTCTGAAAGGAAAATTTGAAAACTTGAAGATAAGAGAAGGTGAAAATATCACTGCATTTATGCCAAGAGTAAATGAGCTTGCTTGTGGCATTAGATGTGTTGGTGGAAACTTGGATGAAGATGAGATTGTTGCCAATGTTCTCAAATCTCTTTCTGATTCTTACAAATACAAGGTTGCTGCTATTGAAGAATTCAAATCTTTTTCAAATATCACAAGAGATCAATTGGTTGGTAAATTAACTGCGTTTGAATTGACCAAGTTTGGAGATGCACCCCCCAAGACTGAATCTACATTCAAAGCTAGTGCCTTTGTAAAAGGAAAACAAAAGTTTTATTCGGGAGAGAACTCTTCAAAGAAACTATCATGGTATGAAAAAGAAAGAAAAGATCTGGAAGAAGATAAAGCAGAAGCTGTTCAACTTGAAGCTCTTATTGCAAAAAGACTACCAAGAGGATCCGGTAAGTATGAAGGGAAATTGCCTTTTAAATATTTTAACTGCAATAAGATTAGTCATTTTGCCTCAAGGTGTCTGGAAAGATTTTCAAGGCCAAATCCTAATAGATCAAGATTCCAAAAGAAATGTTACTATGTTCATGAAGATGATGATGATGATGAAGTAACAGATGATCAATCAGTTATAGGAAAGAAATCTAGAAGTGACTGGGTGTTTATTGCCATCAAGGAA
Organism: Cunninghamia lanceolata; assembly: GCA_027924645.1. Lineage (NCBI taxonomy): Eukaryota > Viridiplantae > Streptophyta > Pinopsida > Cupressales > Cupressaceae > Cunninghamia > Cunninghamia lanceolata. Next base: position 10,852,776 of record BSBN01001020.1, on the reverse strand, counting down.
GAAGATCCAATGCCCTCTGAATCTGTCAATCATAAAGTAATAGAAAGAGCTCTTGCTGCCCAAGTTGAAGAAAAGGATGATTGGGTCATTAACAGTGGATGCTCCCACCATATGACAGGTGATAAAAACAAGTTCATAGATTTGGAAAGATATGAAGGAGGAGTTGTAAAAATTGGTGATAATTCTGCTGACAGAATCAAAGGTAGAGGAACTATTTCTTTTGATGGAAAGAACAAAACCAGTAATGTACTGTATGTTGAAGGTCTAAAGCACAATCTTCTTAGTGTTGGACAGTTAGTGGGCAAAGGCTATGATCTCTGATTCAAAAATGGAAAATGTAAGATCTTTGAAAGTTCTAGAACAGAGATTGCATCCGGTACTCAAACAAATGGTAATATCTTCCACTTGGTTGGTACTGGTAAAAGTTGTTTATTTGTTCAAATTGATTAGAGTTGGTTGTGGCATAGGAGAATGTGTCATGTGAATTTTGATAATATCATCAAGATAAGAAACACTCAGGCTGTAAGAGATCTTCCAAGATTGGTGAAACCTACTAATAGTTTGTGCAAAGAATGTCAGTTGGGTAAACAGAGCAGAGTCACATTCAAAAGTAAGGAACAGTTTTCCACCAGATTGTTGGACTTAATACATACTGATCTATGTGGTCTAGCAAGAATCAAGAGTATGCAAGGTGATAGATACTTGATGTTATTAATTGATGACCACTCCCGGATGATGTGGGTGACTTTTCTGAAAGAGAAGTATGAGTCTCTTGAGAAATTAAAAATATTCAAGGCTATGGTAGAGAATGAAACCGGATTAAACATAAAATGTCTGAGGTCTGATAGAGGTAGAGAATTTACATCCAGTGAGTTCATAGAATTCTATGAGAAACATGGGATAAAGAGACAGTTGTCTACTCCAAGGACTCCACAGCAGAATGGAGTAGTGGAGAGAAAGAACTAGACCATCCAAGAAGCATCTAGAACCATGACAATGAAAGAAAATGTTCCTTAGATCTACTGGAGAGAAGCTGTAAGCATTGGAGTCTATACTCTTAATCGAGTACAAATCAAAAGCAATATTGGTAAGACCCCTTATGAACTCTGGTTTGGCATCACTCCCACTGTGAAGTATTTTAGAGTCTTTGGTAGCAAATGTCATATTAAAAGAGATGAAGACCTTGGCAAATTTGATGCTAGAAGTAATGAAAGAATATTCTTGGGTTATTCTACTCAAAGCAAAGTATACCGGTGTTATAACAAGAGATTGAGAAAGATTATAGAAAGTACAAATGTGAAGGTTGATGAATGTATTAAAAAACCCTCAAGGTTTTATGAATATGATGAAGATGATCAGAATGATGTTTTGGTCCAACAAGTCCAAGCCCCTTCTGAAATTCAAATCTAGACTAATCCGGTGAATCAATAAGAAGAGATAAGTTTGAATGAACCTATTCAAGAAACAAAAGTGCAAGAAATTCCCAAAATTCCTAGGTATGTAGGACTGAATCACTCTAAAGATTAGATGATAGATGATAAAAGCAAAGGTGTTTAAACAAAAAGAAAGATTGCTCAAGACTTAGAAGAGTATTGTCTGGTTTCAAAGATTGAATGAAAGACAGTGAATGAAGCATGTAATGATGAAAGATGGACTAAAGCAATGGAGGAAGAGCTGATGCAAATATCAAAAAATCTCACTTCGGATCTTGTTCCCAAACCTAGAAACAAGAATGTGATTGCATCCAAATGGGTCCTCCAGAATAAACTAAATGAAGATGGTGAAGTAGTCAGAAACAAAGCCAAATTGGTCTGCAAGGGTTATTCCCAAGTAGAAGGAGTTGATTTTGAAGAAACTTTTGCTCCAGTGGCAAGAATTTAAGCAGTCAGATTATTTATTGCCTTTGCTACCTTCAAGGACTTCAAAGTATATCAGATGGATGTCAAGTCTGCCTTCCTGAATGATGACTTGGAAGAAGAAGTAAACATTGAGCAACCGAATGGATTTCAATTGTTTGATCATGGTGATATGGTTTGTAAATTGAAGAAAGCATTGTATGGACTCAAACAAACTCCAAGAGTCTGGTATGAAAGATTGGATAAGCATCTTTTGAAGATTGGTTTCAACAAAGGTATTGCTGATAGTAACTTGTACTTCAAAATTGATCATGAAAACATCTTAATTGTTGAAGTATTTGTTGATGATATTATTTTTGGAGGAAGAGATAGTATATTCAAAAATTTTGCAAATCAAATGAAAAGTGAATTTGAGATGTCCATGTTTGGTGAAATGAATTTATTCTTGGGTCTATAAATCATTCAAACAAAGAAAGGAATCTTCATTTCACAGACCAAATATGTGAAATAATTGTTGAAGAAATTTGGGATGGAAGACTCAAAACCAATGAGTACTCCCATGGAAACTGGATGTAAATTGAGCAAAGATGATGACTCTCCTAAGGTTGATCAGAAAAAGTATAGGTCAATGATTGGAGGATTATTGTATCTCACTCAAACTAGACCTGACATTATGAATGTTGTTGGTCTTGTTTCTAGATTCCAAGTTGATCCTAGAGAATCTCATGTCATGGCAATCAAGAGGATTCTTAGATATCTAAAAGGGATAGTTGAGTATGGTTATGGTATCCTAGAGATCATGATTTCTCTCTTCATGTATATACAGATGCGAATTGAGCAGGAGATGTGGATGACTGGAAGAGTGCCAGTGGTGGAGCATTCTTTTTAGGGAAAAGATTGGTTTCTTGGCTGAGTAAGAAACAAGAGGCAATATCTTTGTCCACTACAGAAGCAGAATATATTGCAGTAGTATGTAGTTGCACTCAAGTACTATGGATAAAGCAAATGCTAAGAGACATCAGAGTGGAGTATGAGGAACCTATCACAATCTTCTGTGATAATTCAAGTGCAATAAATATATCAAAAAATCTGGTGTTACATTCAAAGACAAAACATATATCCATCAAGTTTCACTTTTTGAGAGAGCAAGTAAACAAGAATGAAGTCAGATTGGAGTTTGTGCCTTCCAAGGATTAGATTACAGATATTTTTACTAAACCTCTACCTAAGGACTCTTTTGAGTATCTCAGGGAGAAGTTAGGGGTTATTACCCCTCTGGTTCTAAATTAAAGTGCACTGATGTGCATTAGTCTCGTGGATCTCACAGTCATATCTTGTGGTCTGAATTAATGATGGGAAGCTGCTACTCATGGGGAGCGGCTAGTATTGATGCAAGTATGTGCCATTTGCCATTGATGTCAAAGGGGAAGAGAAGACATGTAAAAAAAAAAAGTGGTTGGTGATCAAAGGGGGAGTAGTAAAAAAAGAGAAGACATGTGAATGGTTGTTGTTGATAGGGGGAGTTATGTCAGTCAGTGAGGAGAAGTTCTTGTCTTGATGGTTAAAATAGTTTTTCACATTATATGTTGCCATCAATGACAAAGGGAGAGATTGTTGCAAGTATGGGCCTAACCGGTGTTGTCATTGATGTCAACATACTCTTGTTGCATTGATGAACAAGGATTAGATGAGTTGTATGCTGAGGATATTGAGAAAATTAGTCCTATCAGGAATAGAGAAGAATAGTGAAGACAGTAAGGTAAAGATTCCAGCTAAGATGAAGATCAGAGGATAAGCTTCACAGGGTTTGTAGCTATGTGTCTTAAGATGATCAAATAAAGCTTTGAGAGATCCGCATAAAGATTTGAAGAAGTTATGGCCATTTGAGTAAAACTGGTTCGGGCAGATGTTCAGAGCTGATAAAGTGATACAAATAGGTTTGTTGAGATCCAAAAATGTAATATCTTGTTCTGCAGATTTGGTGGAGTGTTTAGGAATTCAATGTGAATTGACAACTCAATTGGCTCATGGTTTGGAGATCCACAAGCATCTATTCCAATATGATAGTGATGACAGACTGTGTTCTTGAGGTTTTGAATGAAGGAGAGAATGATTTTAGTAAGAAAAAGTAGTGTGGATGTTCTTGGTGATTCAGGTAAGCTTGTGGAGGTCTTTGGATTGTGTCCAATTCATTTTGGTGGTTCACATTGAAGATTGAGCTCATAACTAAAGAATTACTTCCGGATGATGATGTTCTTCCTATGTTTGGCTGACCAAATGAGTTATACATCTTGCGAATGATCTTGAAGATGTTCTATGAAGCATGGCGTATTCCTCAAAGAAGATTGAAGTCTCAAATCCGTGTAGTTGACAGTGTGTTGATCCACATGAAGTCTTTTTTAGTTATGTTGTATTTCCTCTGTAATGTATGCCAACTTGGATGATTATTCCAAAGTCAAATGTCTTGTATAAATAAGAAGTTGTGAAGTCATTTCAAATGTATCTTGGCAGAGATGAGAGTGTGGTAGAGAGGAGGAAATTGAAAGATAGAGTAGAAGTATTAGGCTTAAATGGAACTGACTCAAGCATGGTGAAGATGCTATTCTTCAGTTCAAGTATGTAATATTTATCATTCTGTAGACAGTGTGTCTCCTGTAGGTAGTGGACCTCTTGTGAGCAGTGTGCTTGAGCAGTGAGCCCTAATTGGCATGTGCCATTTTGTTCTTCTTATTCTTTTAACAGAGAATACAATCTTGGGTTAGTCACCCCATGGTTTTTCCCTTAACTAGGTTTTCCACGTTAAAATCTTGGTGTCATATGTGTTATTGTGTTTATGCTCTTGAATTGTTGTATTATGTTTCCATGATTGATTTATTATTATGTTGTTAAATTACAAAGTAGATTTAAGTGATTAATAGGAAGAAAGTTTTGGGACAACTGATTCACCCCCCCTCTCAATTGTTTGTCTTGAATCTAACAAGGATTACATCTATAGAAACTAATTCTTTAGCATATTAATAGAATAAGAAGTCTAAATATCAAGTGCTTTTAAACATAGACATCGATTGATATCTATCTTTATTTTTTTAATAACATTTTAGGTAATGATACCTACCTTTTTAGTTAGCTATGGCTCTTAGATAAGATACTATGATAACATAATGTTGTTAGTTTAGTTTTACACAAAATAAATAAGACTCTCGGTTTGCTACAGTTTACTAAAGAACTCTTATCACTAGAAAAGACAAAATTGAATGACTTATATAGACCTTTACTCAGGTCAACTAAGAATATTAGCATTTGGCCTTACTCAAGTTGACTAAAACAAGGCATAGCTAGTAAATATTGTTCGGCCAATACATATAGTCGCCCTTTATGTTTTCTATAGGGTTTGTTTGAGAATAACCTTAAATGTTATATATATATATATATATATATATATATATATATATATATATATATATATATATATATATATATATATATATATAATAGCCATTCAGTTGGACAATCATAGTCATATGACTATGTCATAGACCATACACTTGTTTGTTATTCGTAGCAAAGGATAACATATATTTATCATAATCTTTATATATGATACTCTCCACTTCTAGGTAGTTATAGATAACACAAATCTTCTTTGACGTTCAATTTATGGTATAAATATGTAGACAGACATCTCTGTCAAAGGTATATCAATAGTAATGTAAATCTTAATACAGCCTACTATGATAACATGCAAAACATTCAATCTCTTATGGTACACACAATAGGTTTTATCTATAAACCTTTATCTATTTGCTTCTCACTAATATAAGCTTGTGTTATCAAAGTATTTATGCAGTATATTATGGATGGTGAGCTTACCTGTAATTCTAAACAAGAAGAACTGATACTCAACTTTCATTTCCTTCTTCTTGCTTCTCCAATACAGAGATCCACCATGCTTCTTTACTTTCTTTTCCTTCCTATATGCAAGAGACAATAATATTTTATCTTCTCTCCCCACTACCATCGGTTATGCAACTACATAATTAATATCTTCTCTCTATTCCCTCAACCATCTGTGGCCTCACATGCTGAAAAAGGCGAGTATGGAGCTATTGCTCCTCCCCACTCCTCCAAGCATCTAGGGAGAAATACAATGGAAGTCTATCCACCATAGACTTTACTCTTTCTCAAACTAGACATTATTTTTAACCATAACTAAGCTTAAAATAATAATTTAAAATAAAAAATAGTACACCTACTTTATAGACATTAGTAATGCATTCTTTCAAATGCTTTAATTATGGTTATTCACAAGCACAATTATTGACAATGGAATCTTGCAAAGTCAACTTAGACCTTAACAACAAAATTGGACTTGTATAGTCGATTACTCAGGTCGACTCGGCATTCAAATGTAAACACTACCTTACTAATTTTTGATGTAGAAGATTAAGCCATCGACATGATGACAACAATATAAATCAAGTATGGAATGATCACAATGTTTAAAATATTACTAAGGCAACCAACCACATAAAGAATAAGACTTACTCCAAAACTGACTTAACTTCTAATGCGATTGTGTGTATGTATTCCTAGATAGCACAAGGATCATTGTATTCACATGATCTAGCCCCCTCTACATAGTGATAGTCTCTCTCTCCTCTTCTTAGAGGGGGAAAAATTGTTCCTGCATCCACCTCAGTCACACAATGGTAATTAGTCCATCACATTATTTAATCACGTGGACATTAATGATGCCATAAACAATCATTCTTATAAAAATAACATAATTCAAATGTATTTTAAATTCTAACATAACATTACTTTCCTCATATTAATTTCATTGACTATCCATTGTCTTCTTGAAATAAAATGATAAGAATGTTAGTTTAAAAAGGGGTGTGACAAGTGATTAGGACATTTAATATTTTTGTCATCTAGAAGGCATTTTATTATCCTCTAGTTGTCATTAAAATATTTGAGTTTACGTCGGCCTTAGACATTTACCTTTTATGTTTATGTCGGACTTTGCCCTACCTCTCATCCTTGTCTATATAAGAAAGGTTTCTCATTGTACATTTCATGCAATGTAGGTTGTATCAAGTCAAACTTTGCATCTTGTATATTTTATGCATCATTATTCTTGGCAATATAAAGCATTGTTATTGCTTTTCTCTTTTGTTGTGGAAGGTTGTTTTGGTTGCAGATGATCCTAGGCCATCTTGAGTCCATTGATGACTTTTACATATTTATTTCAATGCATAAATATTGCATGTGATCTTGCACTCAAAATTAATTCAAATGTTGAAAATATCTCACTCCATATATTTATTTTTACTAGTAACATTGTGGACTTTGTTTTCAACTAATAAGCTCACAAACAAATAGTAAATTCAAATTGCTTCAGCAAATTATTATGATCCATGTCCCATAGTCACTTACAAAATAATAATTATAAAAATAATATCAACAGATTCTCTTGCTAATGATCCATTAATGCACCTTCTCAGTGAAGTTGCAAAAAAATCCATCAAGTGCCTGGCTTAGAAGGTTGTGCAGTCTCTAATACATGTAATAGCACCAAGTGATAGATGACACCTATAATGCTCCTCGACCAAAACTATGGCTATCTTAACATAAATATAGGGTCTATAATAAGGAGGGTATGGTGTGCTACTATACATTATATGGCTTCTCCTATCATACTTACTCTTCCCATCCTGAAATACATGAAACTCATGAACAAAGACTTTGTGGATTTAGTTTTAGGTGTCTTAAATTCCTATTCTTCTATCTCTCTATAATAATAATATTTTATTGAACTTAATTGTATTGCACTAAAGATTGATTGAACTGTTCTTACGTTTGCTTTCAATTTAGAAAAAAACTGACATAATTAACTTTAAAAGCACTGTTACGGAAGATTTTGATTTTAAAAGCACTATTAATAGCAAGTTTGCTAATCAAACATATACAGTAACAAATTTAACATAATAATAAAAAGACCGTTTAAACGGTCCTTATATTATTTGGTTATGTTGACATAATACTCTTGTTTACAACTCTTATCCAGACTACTTCTACTTGGTGTCGTAGACTTGATAAAAATCAATCTTTATTTCGTTCATTCATTCTACGCATTGAATGCAATATGCCCATTTCAGTCATCACATTAACTGCTTACTGAGAAATTCAACCTGTTATTACAGTCAATCCTGTGAAAGTTGTCAATCGAAGACTGATTCAAAACAAAATTGTACGCGATAGCGAGAAACCTAGCACTGTTACAAGTTACAGTTCGATATGTATACAGAGTCAAGACGTCTCTATTTTTAGTAGTCAAGATGAATTTTCAGGCCCACCTCTTAACAATGCAGGCGTTAGTATCTATATATAGAGACCCTACATCTTGATGTTTTGAACTGTAACAAATGTAAGATTGAATCCGATTGTCTTCTCCTCTTAATACCAATTCAAGGCAATGGAAACATATTACAATGGATTCTGCAGTGGCCTTGATCTTTATAGTAGGATTGATTCTCCACTCGTAACTAGCGAGGATATTTCCCATAATGATGCTTATGAAATGGGTATAGTGGACAACGTGCAATATGAGCTTCCTCCTCTTTATGCTACTTCTGAATCTTCCTGGAATTCGAGTTCCACTGAAAACTTGCTGACGGTAGAGGGGTTTGATCAACAGTCGGTGAATTCTCAACATTCTGTTTATGTACAGAGCGCCTTTATCACATACAGAAAAGCCTACTCAAGCCCCAATGTGGGTTCATTCAAAACTGGCTAGACTTTGCACAAGAGATGTTTCACCCTTCTCAGCGAAATCGATGATGAGAGAAAATTAAACAGGCAGATATCAAGGCCATCTTCTCCTGCTCCTGCCCCTAAAGATAAAAGATCGGTTGAGCATATGATAGCCGAGCGGGGAAGGAGAATCAGAATGAAACAGCATTTCTCAAATCTTTACTCTCTTCTACCTAGAGATTGTAAGGTATGACCTTTCCATGGTTTTATCATTTTAAATCAGTTTTGTAACGCAGACTGGAGTTATTCAGATTTTTTCTGCTGTTCTAACCATTTCACTAGTGTTACAGTTTTTTTCATTTACTTGTAAAGTATGTGTATGTTTTAACATTGTTGTGTTGAAAAACTTTGAGATTTTAGTGAAAAAATTTAGAATAATATTGCAGCACAAATTAGTTACCAAGAAAGATAATCAATAGAATAATAAATTAATTAAATAAACTATCAAAGAACAACAATAGGATTTACATGGTAAAACTCTAACAATATGTCAGATAAACATCCACTGGGTAAAGCAGTGGGTATTTTATTGTTCAGAGAAAAATTACAATCCTTACCCAACTGCAATTACAATTTTATTGCCTTTGAAAAGATTACAAAAATATATAATATCTTCAACATAACTACTACCATGAAATTTAAAAGAAAGTAAATTTTCCTTCTTCTAAAAATAAACTAAATTTAAAAAAAAAAAATTTAATAAATTAGATTTTAAATCGATAAGATTATACTTTATTTTCAAGATAAAATTTTGCTTTCTTTACTCTATGTTGTTGTCACAAATGGAACATTCTGCTGGTTTTGACTTTTAAAAATGCTGTGAACAGAATAATAGGAATTCCATACTGGCAAATACCACAAGCTATTTGAAAGAAATTAAAGCTTCGCGTTGCTGAGCTCGAACAACAGTGTCAAATTTTGCAGGCATCGATTACCACAAACATCTCAATTAAAGACAAAGCAAGTAGTGGGTTTGGATCACACATGCAATCATTCATTTCAGAGAGCATAGTTATTTATCATAGCAATGAAGTTACTTTGGAGCAGTGTAAAGAGAACCCCTGCCTGGTAAACATAAAAACAATCATGCAGACAGATCTGCTTACATGTCCAGCCAATGTGCTGATGAAGCAACTAGAGCAGTTGAGAAGAGAGCAAGTGGAAGTCCTATCTATCAATTCAAATACAAAGCCATCTCAGTTTCGTTCTAACATTCTCGTAACACCAAAGGTCTGTATTTGTTTGTTTTGAGGTCAGAGTTTTATCTGTCTCAGTTTACATTTTTTGTAAAGTACAAGCAGTAATTGAAGACTCATGAAATGTTTCATTCGCTATATGTGCAGGGCCAGGCCTGGAATATTTCCATGTGGCAAAATTTTGGCAACGTGGTCAGGCAGTCTCTCTTCTGAAGAGGTCTCATGATGGTCATTGTAGATAAGGGAATTTTTTTGGTACTATAAACAATTTGAAGACCCAAATTTTTAGGCTTATTTCACTTGAAAGGGAAGACATTTTTTTTCATAAACCTGTAAAAATGGGGATCTTAGCTTACTGAAATTTATACAGGGAATTGCCTCGTAACTAGCATTAAAATTTATGTAGGAGTGAAGCCAAATGTAATCAAGCTTCTCTCATAATTACAGCGCTTTAAAAGTCAACCTTTTCACCTAAATGCTTTATTTGGATTGAATAATTGAGAGCATTTCATTTAGATTAATTTCAAAGTTGAGAATTGATAAGTTTAAATGTTATTTTGAAAATTAAACATTAATGGATAGGACATTTCACATGGGAAACATTGATTAAGAAAAAAGTGACATTGGTTTATAAATGTAATTTGATTCTGAGTAGCTCAAGGCTGATCTTATATGGCACAGAGCTATCCTCTAAATCACAAGATTGATCCAGTAAATAGTGGACTTTTGAAACCAATTTCACCTTGCTTTATGACATTTGAATTTGTACAAAGATAGGCAGTATTTAGAAATACTTTAGGGAAAACTCAGAAATTGCAAGGATGAAGTTCTCCTCAATCAAAACCTTTGTTAAACCTATTTTCAACCTTGAGTGAATATTAGCAAACAACAACCAAGTGTGCCAGTAGACTATATTTATATTCTAATTCTAATATAGATGTGTTCTTTGTAAGCTCCAAGTAGAAAATATTTATAGAATGATATTTAATTGTAGATGAGGACCAACAAGAAAACATTCTACATTAAGATATTAATATTTAAATGGTGTATTAACATGTCATCTGCAAGTGAGTTAAGAGAGACAATATTGTACCCCACATTTTTTTTTAGGTCTTGGGGTCATAAAGAAATATCATGAGTTGTTAGAGTCTTAGAGTGTTTACACTCTGCTAGGTGTTCATGATATTTTACTAGGCTAGTATAACTGTAGTTCTTATATTTATTTATACACTCTACTTACTTAAGCAGACTTAATAGTTGTGCTATTCAATCATATAGGTGGCATAGTTGACCATAGAGTATATAGGTGGCAAGCAAACTAGATCAACGCCTCTTCGATGAACACGTATACATTATGCTAAAGTCAAATTGACTGATTATAACTACAGATCAGGTCAGTACCAAAAGGGTAGATAGCAAGCTGATCTAGATCAACACCAAAATGACGGATAATAAAATGCAAATGTTGGCAGCTATGCCATCCAAACATTGATTACAATGCAAATACAAGAAAGTAAATAAATTTGACGGAAGACATTCTAGATTGTTACAAACATTGATTACAATGCAAATACAAGAAAGTAAATAAATTTGACGGAAGACATTCTGGATTGTTACAAATAAATTTGTCCTTCTTTGGTCCAGAAAACCACTCAAAGTATTATACAACAGAAGAGAATAAGTGTATTAAGCATCTTATCAAGTGTTCTTTCAGTCTCAACTTAAAATACCAAAGTTAGAGTGCATACCCAATTCTAAAAGCACCTTGTATGACTGACGTAGTTGATTGTTACTGATATGAAAGGTTGTATGTACTCAAATTAGAGAATGGCAGCCCCAAAAGACTTGCCATCTTGCATCCAAAGCTGTGGTTGGGCTGTGGGAAGTGATAATAGCTGATAACAATCCCAAATGAGCCCAACAATGGTTGTGATTCTTCTTTTTTTAAGGGTATGATTGGTCTAAAATTATCTTCAACTATTACAACAACTATCGAATGGTTAAAACAACTCCTTCAACCCTTAAAATATTAACATCCACCCTTTCTAGTGTGGCTGGGTGCAAATACCGTCCGTTACTCCTTGGGTGGCTAGCCAAGGACCACCATGATCATTAAATAGTACAGTATATTGTAATCAAAGGTATAACCCAACTTGGATGTGGTACAGTCTACCACGTTAGATAATACAACAATAGCAGTCATACATATATATGAATATAAATTTGCAAGAAAATAAATTATCAATCAAACTAGAAACTCACACCAAAACCTTAAAATCACATAACTTGGAAATTTAGAACAATGCATTTCTTTTTTGTATTCTTTGAATATATGGAATCACACCAACAAGAGTAAAATCTTCACACCAAACACCAACTAAAATTACAATGCAATCAGCTCACTAGAAATCCTTGCAATAGAATTTTTCTTATTAGGAATGAAGGGTCTTTGTCTTCAATCCCCATATGTCTTCACGGTTTTCATCCTTAGGAAAACCTTTAGGGTTTTCATCCTTTAGGCAAGAAGTTGGGCACAAAGCTCAAATTCAAATAATAAGTTTGTAAAAAGATGGAATCCTTCAAATGAGCTCTCATCCTCTTTTTATAGGCATAGGAGGGGAAATAAAATAATACTTTTTATTGTTGCCCAATATAACCTAATTTTTAATTACCTTTTGTAATTTTCCACCCAACTAGAAAGAATTAACATAACATTAAAAAAGTCTTTATTTGCCCCACTTAGATAGCTTGAATAATAATAGAGTGGTATTTTCACAATGTTAAGACAAATAATATTAAGATAACTTAATTATTATTTTAATTTATTTCCCATTCCCACACTCAATTATGGAAAATACTAAAATGATCTAAAGAAATTATTTCAATAGAGGCTTCTAACTAAAGCAAAATAGGAAATACAAAACCATAGAAAATGATTCTCTCCAAAGTTTGTGGACTCTTCCAAGAATCTATTAGAATATTAAGGTTTACTTTAATAAACCTTAGTGACCTATGTTAATTAGTAGTTAGTTGGGAGTTATTCCTGTATGGTGGTTTCAGAAGCTATCTATTTGAAAAGATTTATAAAAAACCATATTGTAATACTTTGATTACCAACTTAATAATATGATCAATATTATAATCTCTATTTTTTTCAATGTTTGGTATCAAACCACTACTAATTCTTGTGCCTGTGAGAAGATGTAAATGATGTTTGTTTTCTCTAAAGAAGAAACTACTCCTTTTGCAAGATCGTCCTGTTTTGAATGTTGGAGATTCCAAACTGGAGAATTACATTATTTAATACTGTGTGAAGAGAAAATTTCTTTATAATTAGGTGGTGGACTCAACATTCTATTTCAATTGGGAAAAATTGCTAGAGAAAACCACATTAGTGTTTCATTGATAGGGACTGCATCTTCTTTCAAATTTCACAGGGACGAAGGCAAACATAAATTTATTCATTTTCTTTCCCTTTCTCTGTAGAAGAGCTAAAACCCCACGGAAGGGATTTTTCAAAGGCAAATCAATCTGCACTGCATTCTGCATGCCACAAGAGAAAAAGATACAATGAGGCGTAATGCAGAATAAAGGTATTTTGAGGATTGTTTTGAAGCAACAACAAGACAAAAAACTAGTTTTGGGCCCATGAATCAATACTCCAGGGTTGAAATCTATAGAAAACACTTGAAATAAAGAAATATCAAGCATGGAGTTTGTTGTAGGCCGCCAAGCATGGAGTTCATTGCGAGATGTAACGAACCGTCCCTTTTGCTGCGTTGGCGTGGAGAGTGGGTGAGTATTTAATGATAAAACAAAAAGATATCCAATCCTTAGTCTAGTCAACATGGAGGCAGAAAGACTGAACAAGAAGGAAAATATTTGGAGGGCAGTTGGAAGGACGCGGGTGGATAAGAGAAGTGTGAAAAATCTATTGCAGCTACTGATTATTAATTTCCTATCTTATAAGATTATTTGGCTGCCAAAAAATTAATTAATTTACAGCAAATATTAAATAATAACACAGCTGCAACTTCACGGAAAAATCAAGAGATACATAGACTGCTTGCCTCTTACTGGCAGAGCTCCGGCAATGATCTCCTCCGGAAATTCTTCTCCCAATTTCTCCTATAGAAATTCCACTACTGCTGTCTCGAACGCTATCGCTGCGCCCTTGCTCTCACTGCAAATCAATTTTCTATCACCGCAAATTTATTTATTTGCTATCGCTGCAAATACTTCTCGGATCTGTGTTCTCCAAATGCCTATTGATCCTCTTTTATAATCCCCTCATTGGAAACCAATGGCCATGATTTAATCTTAATCAATGGCTAGGATTAATTAGACTCTAAACCCTAATATCTAGAAGTCTCTCGAGAAATCAATTATCTAGGTTTGGAGATAATTATTCCAGCTGTGTTTCTAACCTCATAATCACCACCCGAGACTAGAACACTTGTCCAAGCTACATAAAAATTAACACTCCCTCTTAGCGAGGAAGGTGTTCTGCATAACACCCAACTTCTCTCTGAAGAAGATGAATTTTGCCTTCCCCAATGCCTTTGTCAAAATGTCTGCTACCTGCTGATCTGTAGGTATATACTGTAGCTGAACAACCCTCTGCTGTACACAATCCCTGATGAAATGATATCTGATGTCTATATGTTTAGACCTATCATGAAACACTGGATTCTCAGATAATCTGATGCAACTCTGATTATCACAGTGTATCACTGTAGTCTCAACCCTCTGACCAAACAAGGCTACCAGCAACTTCCGAAGCCATATAGCCTCACACGTTACCATGCTAGTTGCTATGTATTCTGCTTCTGTAGAACTCAGAGCCACGGACTTTTGCTTCCTACTATACCAAGAGACAACTCCTGATCCCAAACTAAAGTAGCACCCTGAAGTGCTTTTCCTGTCCACCACACTACCTGCCCAATCTGCATCAATCTAGCCTATCAACTTGATACCATCACCTCGAGCATATCTGATCCCATACTCGATTGTACCATGCAAATACCGCAATACATGCTTTGCCGCTATCCAATGCACTCTCTTCGGCTCAACCATGAACTGACTAAGAGAGTTTACTGCAAAGGATATATCTGGCCTAGTGTTGACCAAATACATGAGAGATCCAATCAACATCTTGTATAAGGTGGGGTCTACATCCTTTTCCTTGGATGCGTCTACCTTCTTCCAATTCGTGATCATAGGTGTAGACATGGCTTTGCAATCTTGCATCTCAAACCTCTTCAAGATTTCAATGTAGATTTCCCTTGTCCAAGGAAAATCTCTCCATCTATTTGCCACACTTCCATGCCTAGAAAGTAGTGCATAAGCCCCAAATCCTTCATCTCGAACTCTGCTGCAAGGTCCCTCTTGCACTCCTCTATAAGCCCCAGTGAACCTGTTAAAAACAAGTCATCCACATATAGAATAAGAATGAGAATTTCACCCCAAACCACCAAGTAGTAGAGGTTAGCATCCGCCTCACTCTTCACAAAGCCTATTCCCTGCAAGTATCTATCAATGCGCTCATACCACGCCCTGGGAGCCTGCTTGAGTCCATACAAAGCTTTCTTCAATCTGCATACGTGGGTTTCGCTACTGTGTGCTACAAAGCCCTCTGGTTGTTCTATGTATACCTCTTCTAACAATTCACCATTAAGAAATGCCATCTTGACATCCATTTGATAGATCTGCCATCCCATATGCACTGCAAGTGAGATTACGGCTCGTATAGAAGTATACCTGGCCACTGGAGTGAATGTCTCCTCATAGTCTATTCCCTCCTTTTGAGAGAACCCCTTGGCCACGAACCTTGCCTTGTATTTTTCGATGCTACCATCTGCACCATGCTTAATCTTATAGATCTAGCGTGATCCAACCACTGCCCTATCTGTCGGTCTAGGCACAACCTCCCACACATCATTCTGCATTATTGAGGTATATTCCTCAACCATCGCATCTTGCCACACCTATTGCTGTGCAGCCTTCTGATAGCTAGAAGGCTCTCTATCTACCAACTGACTAACCAATGCCACATAGTCATTATACCTAGCTGGTTGTTTCCGCTATCTATTACTCGTCCTAGGAGCTCCTACAAACTCCTGAGTATCTTTATGTGTCTGTTGAACCTCACAGTTCCTCCTGTCAACTATAGAGGATGAAATATCAAACTCCATATCTTCTTGATGCATCTCTTGGATTTGCTGTATCTGTTGCTCCATACTCTGCGAACTCTCAGTACCTGAGCCTGTGCTTGTACTAGTAACTATACTCGTGCTTCGCTGCCCCTATTCTGGTTGAACAATCCTTGGAGCTTCTGTTGGCTACTCATTCTGATCATCTGCTGGCAAATCTCTAGACCTCCTATATGCCTTGTCCTCCATGAATTTGACATCACGCCTGACTATAATCCTCCTGGTCCCTGGAATAAATATCCGATATGCCTTTGAGGTCTCGCTGTACCCCACAAAGTACCCTCTCTCTGCAGTCTGATCTAACTTGGAACATGTAGCCCCTAGAATGTGACAAAATGCCAAACTCCCAAATATCTTGAAGTGACTAACATCTGGCTTCTTCCCTGAGAATGCCTCCTCTGGTGTCATCTTGCCCAATACCTTATGTGGAACCCTGTTCTGTATGTATACTGCTGTACTGCATGTCTCTGCCCATAAGTATCGTGGCATATCTTGGTCATACAACATAGCCCTTGCTGCCTCCGATATAGAACGATTCTTCCTCTCAGCAACCCCATTCTGCTGCGGGTTGTAAGGAACGGTCCACTCTCTCTTGATTCCTTCCCTGGTACAGAACTCCTGGAACTCTTTCACTTTGTACTCGCCTCCATTGTCTGACCGAAGAACCTTTACCTTCCTGCCTGTCGAATTCTCCACAAGAGCTTTGAACTCCTGGAAGTGACTGAAGATCTCATCCTTGGTCTTCAAGAAGTATATCCAAGTCTTCCTGGAGAAATCATCAATAAAAGTAACAAAGCACTCATATCCTCTGAGAGACTTCGTTGACATTGGTCCACATATATCTGAATGTACTAGATCAAGAACCCCCTTGGATCTGGTGTCACTCCTTGGAAAAGCTGCCTTCACAAACTTCCCCAATACACATCCCTTACATACATCATCATGCTCTGTGCTCACGTCTGGAACACCTGTCACTGTCTCACGAAGCAATTTAAGTGCTCCATGATGTATATGGCCCATCCTTCTATGCCATAGCTCTCCTTGATCTCTAGGATTACTGCTGCTCACTAGTGCCTTAGGAGTATCAAACTGCAACCTATAAAGTCGGCTGCTCCTAACTCCAATAGCTATGGGTGATTTCCAATCCTTATGCTTGATTAAAACATGCGCCCCTCTAAAGAGTACATTGTAGCCTTTATCTTGAAGGACAGATATGGAAATTAGATTCATGCCCAAGCCTGGCACATACAACACATCATGAATGGAAATAGGCTTGCCATTCTCCCTCTGAAATAGAACAGTCCCTCTCCCAACTGGATTGCACTTGGACTTGTTCCCCATCTGAATTTGGAATCTGATGTCCTCCTCCTTGTATCTGGAGAAGTACTCCCTAACTCCTATCATATGAAATGACGCCCCACTGTCTATATACCAAACACCCTGTGAGGTTGAGCTAGTCAGGCAAGCTATGAGTGCAAACTCATCCTCCATTCTACTAGAAAGCTCATCTACACTTGCTGAAGCTACCGTCTGCTTCTTGCCCTTCTTTTCATTTTTCTTCCTTTGTGGGCAATCGCTGACATAGTGGCCGAACTCGTGACAGCCATAGCATTTGATCTTAGATAAGTCCTTCTTCTTCTCACTTTTTGGATTTGATCCTTTGCTAGACCCCTTCTTCGCTTTCCCTTTTCCTGCTAGGGCAACGTTTTCCTGTTCCACCTCACTTTTCTGACTATTACTGCTGGTTCCATTGACAAGACTTAGTCTAAGCTCCTCCTAAGTGAAGTCACTCCATAGTCGATCCCAACTCCGTAAGGTGTCTCGTCCATTAATAACTTGAACAAAGACATCCCACTGCTTAGTAAACCCATTCAGGGCTATTCGTACTAGCTCATCATCCTTTGGTTTGTCTCCAACAGCTGCCAATTCATCCTTGACAAGTCTAAGTCTGGTGAGGTAACTTGTGACGTCTTCTCCCTTATTCATCCAGGTATTCCTTAACTTTTCTCTGAGAATCAACTTTCGGTTAAGGGTAGCATTCTGGTACAGATTCATAATGGCATCCCACATCATCTTTGCTGTATTTAACTCTGCAATATGCGGAACAATATGATCCTTCACACCGTCAAGAATCAGCCTCCTTGCCTTGGCATCTTCCTTCTTATATGCTACGAGCTGTGTTGCGTCTATAGGTACAGATACAATAGTGGTCACATAATCCTTGATACCATTCTCTTCCAGCAATAAAGAAATTTTGGCTTTCCAGACACCAAAATTTGAAGTTCCATCCAATCTGTCCTGATCTCTTAAACCTGCTGAGGCCATCTCAAAAGAAAATAATAATTTGAAGAGGTCAAACTGGGTTTTATAAACCCTAGATTTTTTATTTATTATTTTTCCTTTCTCCCTGTCCCTGTTCTGCACTCAGATCCGCTCTGATACCATGTGAAAAATCTATTGCAGCTACTGATTATTAATTTCCTATCTTATAAGATTATTTGGCTGCCAAAAAATTAATTAATTTACAGCAAATATTAAATAATAACACAGCTGCAACTTCACGGAAAAATCACGGATATAGAAAAATAAAATCAACACAACATTTTGGACAAATTGTCCCTGGAAAAACCCCGAAGGGAAAACCAGTACTGCATATGAGGAACTTTATTAAATCAAATCAAGAGATACATAGACTGCTTGCCTCTTACTGGCAGAGCTCCGGCAATGATCTCCTCCGGAAATTCTTCTCCCAATTTCTCCTATAGAAATTCCACTACTGTTGTCTTGAACGCTATCGCTGCGCCCTTGCTCTCACTGCAAATCAATTTGCTATCACCGCAAATTTATTTATTTGCTATCGCTGCAAATACTTCTCGGATCTGTGTTCTCCAAATGCCTATTGATCCTCTTTTATAATCCCCTCATTGGAAACCAATGGCCATGATTTAATCTTAATCAATGGCTAGGATTAATTAGATTCTAAACCCTAATATCTAGAAGTCTCTCGAGAAATCAATTATCTAGGTATGGAGATAATTATTCCAGCTGTGTTTCTAACCTCGTAATCACCACCTGAGACTAGAACACCTGTCCAAGCTACATAAAAATTAACAAGAAGTTGGTGAGTATGTTAAATGAAAAAAATATCTTCTGAGCAGTGTATGTAGGCATAAAAAGGCAGTCAATGAGAGGATAGGGGAAGAGAGGATAAGGGTCAGATAAAATATTAGATCGTGAGAGGAGAGAAGAGGGAGGCAGAAAAAAAAATCAGAGAAAGAAAAGATAGAGAGAATGGGAGCCAGGGGTAGAAAAAGGTACACAGGGAAGAAGCACAGAAGAAAAGCAAATAATTCAGGCAAGCATATTGATTTGCAAGAAGTGGGGTGCGACTGGTTGAGAGGTATTTACCTCAGATCCTTTGTTTTTCCAGCACAAAATCTAGAATTGTTTGTTGTATTTCATGAAGTACAGAGAAACTAAAACTCCATTGATTCCTTTCTATGAACTCAAACCATGTTAGCTATAATTTCATTAGCACAGAAAATTGAAAACCTCATGGTTGCATGGGAAAATAAGCCAAAATTTATATCAATGCAAGATATTCACGTTGCATCTTTCCTTGAAATTATTCTTGTTTTAGAAAAAAATTGTAGAGTTTTTTCCTTAGTGCATTAGCTAAAGGGAGTTTTAAAGAAAGATCATGTGTTTTATGTTTTATGAATTTTGAATAAAAGAGGGTTCGATTTATTTGGATTTATTTTTTTAGAGAATTTGATAAGAGTAGTAATACAGAAATTTTGGGATGCCATGTTGGAGATTAAGGAGATGTAACTTCCATGAAACCCCTTCTGTTAAACTTAAATCTATTTGTTGCAATTCATTTAACCACAGAAAAGCTGAAACCCCATTCCTATGTTGAAAAAACATGCGCTAAAAGTTTATTTCAATGCTAGATATTTACAGCCCCCTTTTTTTAGAGATTTTATTATTTTTTATGTGTTTATGATTTATTCTTATTTTTGGGTAAAACGTGAGGCTGATATTATAGAGGATATTTTGAGTGGTTTTTGTTTGGACCATTTCAGTCATTTAGAATCATGAAAACTCTTTGTAGATAAGGTCAACTAAATGAGGCTTTATGTATTTTGCATATTAAAGACTAGCTAGTTAGCTCTTTCATGTATGGATTTTTTTTGTGTCCTATAGTAATGAGAAGCCTTGGCAGAAAGCAATTGATCCATGCCCACATGATACAAATTAGATACATGGATAGGGGTTATAGGTTGGTGACCATGTATGCCAAGGGTGGGTGTTTAGTGCATATGTTTTATTTATAAGGAGGGTTTTGGATTTAGTGAATATCTTGGATTCAATTTAGAATTTATATGGAATAAATATGTATAATAAGTGGACTTGTTATTGAAAGTACTATTTCAAATTTAGAACTCAATGTTCCATCAATTTTGGATTACCTTATTTGGTTAAACGAGATGAGATTGGTCTAGGTAATTAGAGTTGTCTTTTGAAGTGGCTCTCTAGGGGCCCAAGGCCCGCAAGTGGCTGCCAGGGGAACTAGTAGCAGAGTTACATTAATAAGTGATAACTAAAACTAAAACATTGGGGTAAAAACACTAATAAGATAATTCGACCTCGTGCATGGCCTTGAGCGCTTGTAAAGGCTAAGGATGTAATGAGATGGCCTATCCATCTATGGGGCATTGAGTCATATGTCTACAGGGCATAGATTCGGGCACTATTGAGTCTCCTTGTCTATATGACAGGTACTTGGTCTCGTGTGCACCATTCCTTTGAGCACACATGATGACACTCCATATGATTACACTCTAGTATCTAGCACCTTAGCGGTCATGAGTAGTACTCAACTTATGACTTAGATGAGTACACTTATATTATGACTTTGACTGTAAGCATTGTTCTCCGTGTCTGCTCTGTGTTTGATGTGAGTGTTGACCATCTTGTATCCCCTTGTTGTTGTTCATCCATTTGGGCCTTGTGACTATCTCTAAGCATGATGGGGTGGTCTCTTAGGAGTCCACATGTTTAAAAGGCTTTGCCACCACCATTGGGGACTGGCGAACAGGGTTTGGAGCACCAATTGGAGATGATTTCTCTTTCCATTACTTTATTTAGCTATGTAACTATTCAGTCTTTGTATCATACTCAGGACTATGTTATTATACTTGTATCATATTCTGGAATATATCATTGTAATTGTATATGCAATTATGTAATTGAACTCTCTTAGAAGAGAAGTTGTAATCATTGTATTGAATGAGAAGAAATGTGATGTTCCTTTATTGTTTTATAGATTTTAGTGTGGGTATCGGATCCACCTATATTTTATGCTTATGGATTCATGTTTTTATCAGATGGGATTAGGAACATTTGCTTTGGTGTTTAAAATGAATGCTATCGATCTATTATATTGGCAACCGAATATGTGTGTTGTCTACTTATGTAAAAAAAAAAAATTTCTTGTCCCCTTTTGGCTCTTACCCTTCAGGGTTATGTAGTGGGATGTTACATCTACCAAGCATGGAGTTCATTGGGTAACTAAAATTTGAGAAAGCGTATGGTTGCATTCATGTTTTTTGTTTTGAGATTTAGTATTGTATGCAGTTGTTGGTGCTATTATTGGTGAATAATTCTTTCTTTGAGCCTCCTTTTACCAACCATGTAAGGTGCAGTTTCCAAGTAATGGAAAGGAATGAAAACAAATCTATGTGGGAGTATCAGAGTTTTGTAGCAGAGGGTGAGTACTTATAAGAATATGACAATGCTTCTTAGCATTGCATTTTATTAATATTTAATCACAAAGACTTTTTCCCATGTTTAAGGTACAAGTTTATTAAAATACTGTAACATTGTCATAAGGTTCTTTTTATGATTTTAGGGTTGGTTTGGTTGGTAAATAGGTAAATAGGGATTTAAGAGTTAAAATTCACATGAGTTGTTCAATATGTATTTTGCCAATTTCTCAATGTTTGAAAGGCATTCAATAAAGAGGAGAAATAAGGTTTAATGTTACATTTCCAATACATGATTTTTGATAATACTGGCTCCATATTGTTTTAAAGGAGAAGCAAGGAAGATATTGTGTAAAGGTATGATTTTGGTTGGGCCCAACACCTTAAAATGGACTTTTTAATCATGTTAACTTATTCTTAGACTTTTAGAGCTATCTTTGCTACACCTAATGAGGCCTCCAAAGACTCACATGAGACATCAAATGGATAAAGTATAAAAGGTTCTAATTGGAGGTTGGAAGCATGAGAGGCTAGAAGAATTTTTATCATCTAGAAGAATTTTTATCATCTCAAGCTAGCTTCTCACTTAGAGATGGTGTTTTCTATGAGAAGCATATGTTTTTATGTTTTCTTATGGTGTTTTGTATGAGAAGCATATGTTTTTATGTTTTCTTATGTATTTATTTTATGCTTACATGATTAAATAATGCATATATTGTGAAGTTTGCTTTTGAAAGATAGGAAGGGATTTAGTGAACTCAATATGGATTGTTGTCCAGAGAGTTCAAGAGTCTTTGATATGGGGAATTATATCCTTTCAACATGGATTGTTGTCCAATAATTTGGGGAATCTGTAATTCAGAAGTTCAAGGAGGTGGTAATCCAGGAACTGAGGAATTCAGCTTGGCAGCTACATCCTTCCAAGTGTTACAAGGTAGCTTGATTCAAGATTTGTTTATTTATTTTATATAATCATGATGTTTTGTTATATGTTCTATTTGTGCAATGTAAACCTTAAGGGGGAATAGTGTTGGAATATTAAGGTTTACATTAATAAACCAAGTAGTGACTTATGTTAGTATTTAGTCGGGAGTTATTCATGTGTATGGTGGTTTGAGAAGTTATCTATTTGAAAGCCTTTGTAAAATGTCATATTGTAATACTTTGATCACCAACTCAATAATATGATCAATATTAGTGTTTTCTTTATTGTGAAAATGTAGACGATCTCTGATTTTTTCAACAGAATCTTGGAATGCTCCAAAATGTTGGAACTATCTTAAAAAAATGAGACATGACAAGTCCACCCCACTCAAGATCTTCCTCTCTGTTACATACATAACTACTTCGGGAACTAAAATCCATTTTCCTTCTTCATCCAATGGAGGCAACTCTACTAAAGGTGCAATATATTTCTAAGTTTCCTTTTGAGTTCAGACACATGGAACACATTTCCTTTTGAGTTCAGACACATGGAACACATGGAATAAATATGTTAGTCAAAGAAAGTGGGCTCAGTCAGAAAATATGGAATGAAAAAATGGTTGAACTGAACCTTGATGACCTATTCTTAACGTTGCCTTTAAGTTAGAAAAAAAAAAGTTGACTTTAAAAGTACTGTTACTAAAGATTTTGATTTTAAAAGCACTTTTAATAGCAAGTTTTTAAAGCAACATTTATAGTAACAAATTTAACATAAGAAGGAATTGTTTTGTTGAGACTTTAAACGGCCCTTATATTCTATGATCATGTTGACATAATCCTTTTGTTTACAACTTTCATCCAAACTACTTCTACTTATGACTAAAATCTTTTTTCCATTTTTTTTCCATTCATTCATTTTAGACGTGGAGTATAATCTGCTCTGTCCACCTCCTATAAAATGTAAAATACTTTATAAGTAAGCAATCCCAATCCCAATACATTGACTACAACACACTGACCACACAAATCATTATCCATGCAGGAAGGTCATCACCTTAACTGCTTACTAAGAAACTCAACCCGTTATAAAAGACAATCCTGTGATAGTTATTCAGAAATTCAACCAATTATTAATGTCAAACCTGTGAGGGAAACGTGCCAGTCAAAGACTGAATCAAAGAAGGTAGGCTAACAATACAAAACAAAACCTAGCGTTGTTAGAAGTTAAAGTTCGATGTCTACAGAGTCTAAGACGTCTCTATTATTAGTAGTCAATAGGTTTTTCCTGGTGAATTTTTAGGCACACCCTTAACAATGCAGGTGTTAGTATGTATATATAGAGACCCTACATCTTGATGTTTTGAACTCTTACAAATTAAAGACTAAATCCGATTGTCTTCTCCTTTTAATACCAATTCAAGGCAATGGAAACATATTACAAGGGATTCTGTAGTGACCTTGATCTTTATAGTAGGATTGATTCTCCATTGATCACTAGCAAGGATTTTTTCCAGAACGATGTTTATGAAATGGGTATAGTGGACAACGTGCAATATGAGCTTTCTCCTCTTTATTGTACTTCTAAATCTTCCTGGAATTCAAATTCCACTGAAATCTTCTTATGATGGTCATCGTACGACGTAGATAAAGGGATTGTATTTGGTACTATAAACAATTTGAAGACCCAAATTTTTAGCCTTATTTCACTTGAAAGGGAAGACATTTTTTTTCATAAACCTGTAAAAATGGAGATCTTAGCTTAGTAAAATTTATACAGGGAATTGCTCCTCATAACTAGCATTAAAATTTATGTAGGAGTGGAGCCAAATGTAATCAAGCTTCTCTCATAACTACAGCTCTTTAAAAGTCAACCTTTTCACCTAACCCTATGCGACAGCATTAAAGTTCCAGCAGAAAAGTGAATGGGTA
Source organism: Cunninghamia lanceolata (assembly GCA_027924645.1). Taxonomy (NCBI): domain Eukaryota; kingdom Viridiplantae; phylum Streptophyta; class Pinopsida; order Cupressales; family Cupressaceae; genus Cunninghamia; species Cunninghamia lanceolata. The sequence goes on along the minus strand of BSBN01001020.1, from coordinate 10,828,075 downwards.
TCTATAATCAAGCTCTCCCAATAACTCGACTTTGGTTACGGTCCAACTAAATTTCGTTTCAATTTCTGAATATTAACACTATAAATTGCAGTAAAAAAACAACTGTATTAAAAAAATAAATCACTTTATTTGGATTAAACAATTGAGAGCATTTCATTTGATTAATTTCAGAGTTAGAGAATTGAGAATTGATAAGTTTAAATGTTATTTTGAAAATTTATATTTCAAATTATGTGCAAACTTACAATTATATGTAATTTGATTCTGAGTAACTCAATGCCGATCTTATATGGCATGGAGCTGTCCGATTGATCTAGCAAATTGTGGACTTTTAAAACCAACTTCACTTTGTGTGTAGTATAAAAATTGGTTCTAATTAATCTACACATTAGTAGATCAATCTTCTACTTAACATTAGGATACGAGTTACAGAGGACGTCCACCTTGCTGCTGTCCCAAAGGAAGAACAAAGTTGTCTGATTCTATCCCTTTGTTGCTATTGAAATGGAGAAAGATAAAACTAAATTAACTAATTTGAGCAAATACAGAAAATGGTAAATGATTTTACAAAATAGAGTACAAAATCAGAAAAGTAGATGAAATAGGAAATGAAGGTCAAATAAGTTATTAGATAAAGATTTTTTATAGGTTAACTTAGATAGTATTATATTTAAATATGTATACTATATGTATTATATTGCTATTATTAGATAAATATTTCTTATAGATTAACTTAGATAGTACTATAGTTAAATATAATAATAAATATTGCTATATTATAATTATAAATTTAATATATAAAAATATATATAATTCAATAACAAATGTATATTAATATTAAAATATATCTTATAAATAAACATAATAAATGGACAAGGGTTGCATCTCAACTTCGCAATCATGGAGGCGCTATGCATTAGTAAAACATCTGTTCTCCCATTAATGCATTGTAACTCATGGCTAAGATAATAATAATGAAATCTTTCCGTAAATCCTTTTTGGAGACGGCAGGGTGAACCGTTAGATCCATCTCGGTACAAGCGTACTAAGATCCACTCAGCACACTTGGCATCCACACTGATGAAGCTTCCACCTCAGCTGTCAACTAGAAGGACAATTGTATCCCGATCCAAGTAAGACTTTATATTATATTTATATTAAATATCGAGAAGGATATCTCTCGGTGATCATAACCATAACACTAACCCTAACCCTAAAATTTACCCTAATATAATAAAATTAGGATTAGTATTTTTATTAATTAAATATAATAATATTAATAATATTTGACCCTAATTAAATTATTATAATTATTAAATTATTATAAACAAACATTAATTAAATTATTATATAATTATATCATATAATAAGACATTAATATAATTAATGTATAATTAATTTTGTATTGCATTAATAAATATAATGATATTATATTTATATTTATAGAATTATTATAAACCATAATTATTTTAAACCCTAATTCAAAATATTTATTAATAAATTGAAATATTTTTTATAATTTTTGTAAATTATAAAACTTATACTTAAAAAATACAAAAAAAATCTAAAATCATAATTCTAATAGGAACCCTAATCCTATCTCTAACCATAACTCTAACCCTAATTCTTATCATAACTCTAATTCTAATTCTAATTCTAATCCTAATCCTAACTCTAACCCTAACTTTAATTCTAACTCTAATCCTAATTCTAACTATAAATATAACCTAACCCCAACCTGAATTTTAAACCTTTAACTCTAGCCCAAATGAGTTAACCCTAATTTAGTAACCCTAATTATAACTCGTACCCTAACCTCAATTCCAACCCTAACCCTAATTATAACCCTAATCTAATTCTAACATTAACCCTAATTCTAATCCTAACTCTAACCCTAACTCTAGCCCTAACCCTAACCCTAACTGTAAGTCTAATGCTTACCCTAATTTAGTAACCCTAATTTTAACTCTAACCCTAACCTCGATTCCAACCCTAAACCTAATTATAATCCTACTCCGATTCTAACATTAACCTTAATTCTTACCCTAATTGTAATAGTATTCCACCTTAATTCTAACCCTAATTCTAATACGAACCCTAATCCTAACTCTAACCCTAACCCTAATTCTAATCATAACCCTAATTTCAAATCTAACAATAACCCTAATGCTAACACTTACCTTAATCCTAATTCTAACTATGATTTTAACATTATTCCTAACCTGAATTCTAACCCTAACTCTAGCCCCTAACCCAACCCTAATGGTAACTCTAATTCTTACCCTAATTTATTAACCCTAATTATATTTCTAACCCTACCTAACCCCAACCCTAATTATAACCCTAATCAAACCTAGCCTTAACCCTAACTTTAATCTTAATTCTAATTGTAACCATAAATGTCGCCCTATCCCTAACCCTTATTATAACCCTAACCATAATTTTGACCCTAATTCTCATTTTAATTGTCGCCCTTCTTTAAACTATAATGTGAATTCTAATTATAATTCTAACCCTAATTCTATGTACAATTCCAACCCTAATCGTTATTATAACCCTAATCATAACCCTAACCCTAACTCCACTTGTAATTGTAACCCTAAATCTAGCTCTAACCCTAACCCTAATTGTAGTTTGAATGCTTACAATAATTTAGTAACCCTAATTTGAATTCTAACCCTAACCTCAATTCTAACCCTAAGCCTGATCCTAATTGAAACCCTAACCCCAACCTTAATACTAAACTTAACCATAATTGTAACCCTAACCATGACTTTAATTCTAACCCTAATCCTTTAATTCTAACCCTAATCCTAATTCTAACTATGAATTTAACCTAATCGTAACCCAAATTTTAATCCTAACTCTAGCCCAAATGGGCTAATCATATTTTAGTAACCCTAATTCTAGCTCGTACCCTAACCTCAATTCCAACCCTAACCCTAATTATAACCCTAACTCTAATTCTAACCTTAATCCTAATTTTAAACCTAACTATAGCTCAAATGGGTTAACTCTAATTCTATTCCTAACTCTAACCCTAACTTTAATTCTAACCCTATTCCTAATTCGAACTATAAATATAACCTAACCCCAACCCAAATTTTAAACATAACTCTAGCCCAAACAGGTTAACCCTAATTTATAACCCTAATTCTAACTCTAACCCGAACCTCAATTCCAACCCTAACCCTAATTATAACCCTAACCTGATTCTAACATTAACTCTAATTCTAATCCTTTAACTCTAAACCTAAACATAATTATAATCCTAAGTTGATTCTAACATTAACCCTAATTTGTACCCTAACTCTAATACTATTCCATCTTAATTCTAACCCTAATTCTAATAAAAACCCTAACCCAAAATCTAATCATAACCCTAACTCTATCCTAATTTTAAATCTAACAATAACCTTAATTCTAACACATACTGTAATCCTAAGTCTATCTATAATTTTAACGCTATCCCTAACCTAAATGCTAACCCTAACTATAGCTCTAATGCTTACCCTAATTTAGTAACTCTAATTCTATTTCTAATCCTAACCCTAACCCCAACCCTAATTATAACCCTAATCAAACCTAGCCTTAACCCTAACCCTAACCCTTATTATAACCCTAACCCTAGTTTTGACCATATTCTCATTTTAATTCTCACCCTTCTTTAACGTGAATTCTAATATAGAGAGGCCTTCCATCCTGGCCTTGTTGAGCTTTAATCCGTGAATTAAAGGGTTGTTCAAGCTTCTAGGTGAGTTGATAAATATAGGGACATAGAAAATAAATAGCCTTATAAACGGAACATCAATAAGAAATGCCTTATGAAACTAACAATAGTGCATCCTTCTCACCGCACTAAAAATAGTTACCATCACTTTATGAAACTGACAGTAGTGCCTCCTCGTTGCCTCACTAAGAATAGTTTTCCTACTTCTATTTCATTTAACTCTCCACTTTTGTGGCTACTCAAAATAGCCCCACTACTGTAATTCATTTAATTTTATTAATTTTGGTTAAATATTCAATTAATTTATGCATATTTTCTTTTTCTTTTTAATTTTTTTTGTTTAAAATTACAACCAAAAAATGAGTGCTCTCATCTCCACTCCTGCTGTGACTGTAGTTTGCTTCTCGGCACACTATTTTCACTCGCTAAATTGATTTTGCATGGTTAACTTATTTTGTAGCCAAGCCAAATCAAATACATAAACATTCAGTCATATAGCTAAATGTTGTGTGCAGGGAGATCATGAGTGAGTTAGGCTAAATGTAGGGAGAGCATAAGTGAGTGAGTTAGGCTAAATGAGGGCAAAGAGATGAAGAGATTTGCTAAATTGATTTTGCATGGTTAGCTTATTTTTTAGCCAAGCCAAATCAAATACATAAACATTCACTCATATAGCTAAATGTCGTGTGCATGGTTAACTTATTTTGTAGCCAATCCAAATCAAATATGAGTGTGTGAGTTAGGCTAAATTGTCATGCCCATGACAAGCCCACTTGTATACTAGCCATACAAGTGGGCTAAAATATAATTTGCATCCAAAACATGAGGATCATATAATTTCAGAAAACAAAATTTAAATTTGTTTTTACCTATGGTTAACTTATAGAAACACTATCGTGAAACATAACAATGAGTTATCTTTTCGGTCTGCAACTTCCCTACCAAAGCAAATGTCCAATTAGGTCTAAATGATAAATCATTATATTTGGTGACTAAATCTTCAACTATAAGGTTAAGGAATAAAACTAAAATTAATTTAATCATGTCTAAAACATGGTTGCAATACAAATTTATGAATAAATAGTGTTGCAAACATGGGCCTAACCGGTGTTCTCTTTGATGTCAACATACTCAGGTTGCATTAATGAGAAGGATTGGATGAGTTGTGTGATGAGGATATTGACAAAATTAGTCTTAATCAGGAACAGTGAAGAACAGTGATGATAACAAGGTAAAAGTCCAAGATAGGTTGAGGATCAGAGGATGCGGTTTAAAGGGTTTGTAGATATAAGTCTTGAGATGCTCCAGTCAAGTTTTCAGGGATCCACATGAAGATCTAAAGAAGTTATCGTTGCTCAAGTAGAACCAGTTCTGACAAGTGCTCATTGGTGATAGAGTGAGACAGATAGGTCTGGTAAGGTCTGGTAATGCATTATCCCACTCTGTGGATTTGAGGAAGTGTTGAGGATGTCCTTGTGAAGTGTCAAGTAGATCGGTTTGTGGTTTGAAGATCCGGAAGAACCTATTCCTTTATGACAGCGATGACAAACTGTGTTCTTGAGGTTCCGGATGAAGGAGAGAAGGATTTTAGTAAGTAGAGGAAGTGCAGATGTTCCTGGTGATTCAGGAAAGCTTGTGAAGGTCCTTGGATTATGTTTAGTTCGTGTTGATGGTTCGCATTAGAGTTGGAGCCCAGAATTGAAGAAATACTTCCGGATGAAGGTGTTCTTTCTGTGACTAGCCGACTGGATGAATTATACACCTTATGAATGTCCTTGTGGTTGTTTGCCAACTTAGATGTTTGTTCCTAAGTTGATGTCATGTATAAATAAGGGATTGTGAAGTCATTTCAAAGTGTGACTTGGAAGATGAGTGTGTGGTAGCGAGGAGAAGAGTGAAAGATAGAGCAAAAGGTTTGGGCTTAAATGGAACTGACTCAAGCATGGTGAAGATGCTAACTACCAGTTCAAGTATGTGATACTCATTCTTTTGTAGACAGTGTGTCTCTTGTAGGCAGTGATTCTCTTGTGAGCAGTGTGCCTGGGCAGTGAGCCCTAATTGGCATGTGCCATTTTATTCTTTCTATTCTTCTAACAGAGAATACAATCTTGGGTTAGTCACCCCATGGTTTTTCCCTTAACCAGGTTTTCCACGTCAAAATCTTGGTGTCTCATATGTTGATATGTTTCTGCTCTTGATCAAATGCATAATGTTTCATGTTTGATTTATTGTTATACTGCTAAGTGAATGTAAGTGCTTAAAAGAAAGAAAGTTGAAGACAACTGATTCACCCCCCCTCTCAGTTGTCTACCCTGAATCTAATAATTGGTATCAGAGCTAAGTTCCTCTAAAAGGAGCTTAACCGCTTGAGGAGATCCAGGATGTCATCATACAAGAAGGATAGTCTGAAGTTTGATGGAACCAACTTTACTCTTTGGAAAGGTCGCATGAAATGTCACTTACAGTGTATGGGTTTTGCATACTGGTCCATGGTTACAAAAGCTTATATACCTCCACAAGGTGGTCCAACAACCCTAAATGAAATCACAGATGTTGAAAACAATCTGCGGACCAAAGAGGCTCTTCTAAGTGCATTATCTAACTCAGAGCTCTCAAATGTTATTGATCTACCAATTGCCTTTGAGATTTGGGGGAAACTGGAACTTTTGCATGAAGGAGATTAGTTTGTTAAATGTGCAAAGTTACAAAGTCTAAAAGGAAATTTTGAAAAACCAAAGATGAGAGATGATGAAAATATTACCTCTTTTATGCCAAGACTGAATGAGCTGGTTTGTGGAATTAGAAATGCAGGTAGAATCCTAAGTGAAGAAGAGATTGTTGGCAAAGTTCTCAGATCCCTTCCTGCTTCTTATAAAATCAAGGCTTTTGTAATCAAAGAATTCAGAGCTCACACAACAGTCAGAAGAGATCAATTGGTTGGTAAGTTGGCTACTTTTGAAATGGCCGAGTTTGGAGATGATTCCCCCAAGATAGAATCTGCATTCAATGTCAGTGCCTCTGTGAAAGGTAAACAAAGATTTGATCCGGGATAGAACTCATCAAGGAAACTGTCATGGTATGATCAAGCAAGAAAAGACATGGAAGAAGAAGAAGCAGAAATAGCTCAATTTGAAGCCCTCATTGCAAAGAGACTACCAAGAGGATCTGGTAAGTATGAAGAAAAATTACCCTTTAAGTGTTTTAACTGCAATAAGATTGGTCACTTTGCCTCAATATGTCTGGAAAGATTTTCAAGGTCAAATTCTAACAGACAAAGGTTCCAAAAGAATTGTTATTATGTTCATGAAGAAGATGATAATGAAGGAGTAACAAATGATGAATCAGAGATAGGAAACAAATCCAGAAATGAATGGGTGTTTATTGCCATCAAGGAAGAAGATCCAATGCCCTTTGAATCTGTCAATCATAAGGTTGTAGAAAGAGCTCTGGCTGCCCAAGTTGAAGAAAAGGATGATTGGGTCATTGACAGTGGATGCTCTCATCATATGACAGGTGACAAGAACAAGTTCTTAGATTTGGAAAGGTATGAAGGAGGAATGGTAAAGTTTGGTGATAATTCTACTGGTAGAATCAGAGGTAGGGGAACTATTTCTTTTGATGGAAAGAACAAAACTGGTAATGTATTGTATGTTGAAGGATTGAAGCACAATCTTCTCAGTGTTGGATAGTTGGTGGGCAAAGGTTATGATCTCCGGTTCAAGAATGGAAAATGTAGGATCTTTGAAAGCTTCGGAACTGAGATTGCATCTGGTACTCAAATAGAAGGTGATATCTTTCATCTGGTTGGTATTGATAAAAGTTGTCTGTTTGTTCAAATTGATCAGAGTTGGTTATGGCATAGAAGGATGTGTCATGTAAATTTTGATAACATCATCAAGATAAGCAATACTCAGGCTGTAAGAGATCTTCCAAAATTGGTAAAACCTATAAATAGTTTGTGCAAAGAATGTCAGCTAGGTAAACAGAGTAGAGTCTCATTCAAAAGCAAAGATCAATCCTCTACTGGATTATTAGAACTAGTTCATACTGATCTATGTTGTCCAACAAGAATCAAGAGTATGCAAGGTGATAGATATTTCATGTTACTGATTGATGACCTTTCCCGGATGATGTGGGTTACCTTTCTGAAAGAAAAATCAGAAACTTTTGACAAGTTCAAAATCTTCAAGGCTATGGTTGAGAATCAAACCAGATTAAAAATGAAATGTCTGAGGTCTGATAGAGGTGGTGAATTCACATCCGGTGAGTTCATATATTTTTGTGAGAAGCATGGTATAAAGAGACAGTTGTCTGCTCCTAGGACTCCACAGCAGAATGGAGTAGCAGAGAAAAAGAACCGGACCATCTAGGAAGCATCCAGGACAATGATGATGGAAGCAAATGTTCCTCAGATGTTTTGGAGAGAAGCTGTCAGCACTGCAGTCTATACTCTCAATCGAGTTCAAATCAGAAGCAATACCGGTAAGACTCCTTATGAACTTTGGTTTGGCATCACTCCTACTGTGAGGTATTTCAGAGTATTTAGTAGAAAATGTTACATCAAAAGAGATGAATATCTAGGCAAGTTTGATGCTAGAAGTGATGAAGGGATATTCTTAGGTTACTCCACTCAAAGCAAAGATTACCGATGTTACAATAAGAGACTCAGAAAGATGATAGAAAGTACAAATGTAAAGGTTGATGAAGGAATTGAGAGACCTTCAAGGTTTTATGAATATGATGAAGATGATCAGAATGATGTTCTAATTGAAGGAACCCAAACTCCTTCTGGTACTCAGAATCAAATAGGTCCAGTAACTCAAGGAGAAGAGATGAGTTACAATGAACCTGATGAAGAATTAAAAGTGTAGGAAACTCCCAAAGTTCCCAGGTATGTAAGACTGAACTACTCTAAAGATTAGATCATAGGTGATAAAAGCCAAGGTGTGCAAACAAGAAGAAGAATTGCTCAAGACTCAGATGAGTATTGTCTGATTTCGAGGATAGAACCTAAGACTGTAAATGAAGCTTGCAATGATGAAAACTAGACTAAAGCTATGGAAGAAGAGCTGATGCAAATTGAGAAAAATCACACTTTGGATCTTTTTCCCAGACCTAGAGACAAGAATGTGATTGGAACCAAGTGGGTCTTCCGGAACAAACTGAATGAAGTTGGTGATGTAATCAAACATAAAGCTAGATTAGTTTGCAAGGGCTACTCTCAAATAGAAGGAGTTGATTTTGAAGAAACCTTTGCTCCAGTGGCAAGAATTGAAGTAGTCAGATTATTTCTTGCCTATGCTGCCTTCAAGGATTTCAAAATATATCAGATGGATGTCAAGTCTGCCTTCCTAAATGGTGATTTGGAAGAAGTATACATTGAGCAACTGGATGGATTTCAATTCTCTAATCAGGGTGATATGGTCTGTAAGTTGAAGAAAGCACTATATGGATTAAAGCAAGCCCTAAGAGCTTGGTATGAAAGATTGGATAAGTATCTTTTGAAGATTGGTTTCAACAAAGGTACTGCTGACAGTAACTTTTATTTCAAAATTGATCATGAGAGCATCTTGATTGTTGAAGTATTTGTTGATGATATCATCTTTGGAGGAAAAGATAGTATGTGTAAAACTTTTTCAAATCAAATGAAAAGTGAGTTTGAGATGTCTATGTTTGGTGAAATGAATTTCTTTTTGGGTCTGCAAATTACTCAAACAAAGAAAGGAATCTTCATTTCTCAGACCAAATATGTGAAAGAATTGTTGAAGAAATTTGGGATGGAAGATTCAAAGCCAATGAATACTCCCATGGAAATTGGATGCAAGTTGAGTAAAGATGATGACTCTCCTAAGGTCGACCAGACAAAGTATAGATCAATGATTGGAGGATTGTTGTATCTCACTCAAACTAGACCAGATATAATGTAGGCTATTGGTCTTGTTGCTAGATTCTAGGTTGACCCCAGAGAATCTCATGTCATGGCAATCAAGAGAATTTTTAGATATCTAAAAGGGACAGTTGAGTATGGTTTGTAGTATCCTAGAGATCATGATTTCTCTCTTCATGCATATACAGATATAGATTGGGCAGGAGATGTGGATGACCAGAAGAGTACCAGTGGTGGAGCATTCTTTTTGGGAAAGAGATTGGTTTCTTGGCTAAGTAAGAAACAAGAGGCAATATATCTATCTACAACTGAAGCAGAATACATTGCAACAGCAGGTAGTTGCACTCAAGTTTTGTGGATGAAGCAGATGCTAAGAGATATAAAAGTAGAATATGAGGAGCCTATCATAATTTTCTGTGATAATTCAAGTGCAATAAATATTTCTAAGAACCTAGTGTTGCACTCTAAGACTAAGCATATATCTATCAAATTTCACTTTCTAAGAGAACAAGTGAACAAGGATGAGGTCAGATTGGAGTTTGTGCCCTCAAAGGATCAGATTGCAGATATCTTTACTAAACCTCTTCCCAAGGAATCTTTTGAGTATCTCAGGGAGAAGTTAGGGGTTATTACCCCTCCGGTGATAAACTAGGATGGACTGGTGTGCATCAATCTGGTAGATATCATAGTCATATCTTGTGATCTGGATTGGTGATGGGAAGCTGCTACTCAGGGGGAGTAGCTGGTATGATTCTGATGTGTTAGAATTGCAAGTATGAGCCCTTTGCTATTGATGTCAAAGGGGGAGAGAAGACATGTGAAAAATAAGTAGTTGATGATCAAAGGAGGAGTAGTAAAGGAAGAGAAGACATGTGAAGGGTTGGTGCTGTTAGGCGGAGCTGTGACAAAACAGAGAAGTGCTTGTCTTGATAGTTTTTCACATCATATGTTGCCATCAATGACAAAGGGGAGATTGTTGCAAGTATGGGCCTAACCGATGTTGTCATTGATGTCAACATACTCAAGTTGCATTAATGAGAAGGATTGGATGAGTTGTGTGCTGAGGATATTGAGAAAATCAATCTCAATCAAGAACAGTGAAGAACAGTGATGATAACAAGGTAAAAGTCCAAGATAGGTTGAGGATCAGAGGATACGGTTTAAAGGGTTTGTAGATATAAGTCTTGAGATGCTTGAGTCAAGTTTTCAGGGATCCACATGAAGATTTGAAGAAGTTATGGTCGCTCAAGTAGAACCAGTTCCGACAGGTGCTCAGTGGTGACATAGTGAGACAGATAGGTCCGGGAAGGTCTGATAATGCATTATCCCACTCTGCAGATTTGAGGAAGTGTTGAGGACGTCCTTGTGAAGTGTCAAGTAGATTAGTTTGTGGTTTGAAGGTCCAGAAGAACCTATTCCTTTACGACAATGAAGACAGACTGTGTTCTTGAGGTTCCGGATGAAGGAGAGAAGGATTTCAGTAAGTAGAGGAAGTGCAGATGTTCCTGGTGATTCAAGAAAGCTTGTGAAGGTTCTTGGATTATGTTCAGTTCATGTTGATGGTTTGCATTAGAGTTGGAGCCCAGAATTGAAGAAATACTTCTGGATGAAGGTGTTCTTTCTGTGACTGGCCGACCGGATGAATTATACACCTTGTGAATGTTCTTGTGGTTGTTTGTTGACTTAGATGTTTATTCCTAAGTTGATGTCGTGTATAAATAAGGGATTGTGAAGTCATTTAAAAGTGTGACTTGGAAGATGAGTGTGTGGTAGCGAGGAGAAGAGAGAAAGACAGAGCAGAAGGTTTGGGCTTAAATAGAACTGACTCAAGCATGGTGAAGATGCTAACTACCAGTTCAAGTATGTGATACTCATTCTTTTGTAGATAGTGTGTCTCTTGTAGGCAGTGAGCCCTAATTGACATGTGCCATTTTATTCTTTCTATTCTTTTAACAAAGAATACAATCTTGGGTTAGTCACCCCATGGTTTTTCCCTTAACCAAGTTTTCCACATCAAAATCTTGGTGTCTCATATGTTGATATGTTTCTGCTCTTGATCAAATGCATAATGTTTCATGTTTGATTTATTGTTATACTGCTAAGTGAATATAAGTGTTTAAAAGAAAGAAAGTTAAAGACAATTGATTCACCCCCCCTCTCAGTTGTCTGCCCTGAATCTAACAATTAGGTGATCTACTATTTAAAATTCAATAAATTAATGGTTTCACTACCCTACCATTATTTGTATCCCAAATAACCTCAGGGGTAACAATTTTAATAGGCAAACATTAATAATTAATTATGTTCAATTTTTACACAAAACACAAATAAACAAGAGCTGCAAAGCAGCCAAGTTTCTGCCAAAATGTTCATGAATAGTCTTGTTTTGTTTTAATTTGTTGTGTTTCTTTAGTTTTAGTAACAATGTTGATAATATAATAACTTTATAATAATATTGAAATTTGTGAATTTTTTGGTTTAAGTTAGAGTTGACAGTTTTGTAATATTTACAATGAATGTTGAAAATTGAAGAACTTTGAGATTCTACATTTAATAATTAGATTGTATAAAATGGAAGTTACAAAGTACGTGATTTTTTATTATACCTGAAGATTTATGATTATACTTCAAGATTTATGGTGAACTTGACAAAATGGATTATTTGATTGATACAGCCTCCTAAGGCTAGAAATGGGCACCCTGGCAATTAAAACTTGGTTCTTGACGGTTTAACAAGAGGCAAATAGGCAAATATAGAAGGCGATAAATGCACTAGCCTTCAATAGTTTGCACTTAAGCTGTAATACAAAGATTTGTTAGTGCTATAAAAATCACTTAACATCATGAATACAAAGAGTTGTTAGTGCTATAAAAATCAATTAACATCATTGTTTTAAAGATTTCAAGTTATAGCTTATAGTGAGGGACAAGTGAAACCCTAAAATTAGTTCTACCATATAACTAGCACTTGCACCAATAAGAGGATCATGGAATACCTTGTTTGGAATAGCAAACAAGTTTAGAAGATCTTCGAGCGTGAATGTTGTTTACAACATGAAATTCAGGGAATACGCTGATAGGAACCAAATAGTTTAGAAAATTTCCCACACGTTCCAAGACAATGCACAGCCATGTCATTCACATATTAAATGATGAGACTACAAAATACAAATAGTTTTATGCAACTCAAAATATGAAGATGACTCTGCAAAGAAAATATTAGAATGTGATAGTTGATAGCACACGACAAAAGCAATATCTTCCCTCAGTTTTAGATCAGATAATGAAAGAAACTGTTGAGTCAATGATAGAAATAACAACTACTACAAGAACCCAATGTAGGGTATTTATAAAATTTTGGCATAAAAACGGTTTGGGTAGTTTAACTATAATAGTTAGGTGAACTGCACGGGAAAATATAGGTTTTGATTTAGGTTTTTAGGTTTGCAAATAATAAATTAAATTCCTTAATTTTAATTTTTATTTACAGAGGAAAGATTTAATTAATTAATTAAAATTAATTAAATCTTATGATTAAAGGTAGATTAGGGATTAAGGGAAATTTAATTAATTAATTAAAAGTAATTAAATTTGAAGGGAGGACTTATGGAATTGATCACTGGTCAATTTTTCCTATCTATGCATTAATATATATTTTAAAATTTTGATGTATTAGTATATTATTATCATAGATTAAGGATATTATCTATGTAAATGATATATTATTATTATTATTATTATTATTATTAATTATTAAAGACATATCTATAAATTTTGGATAAACTTATAAATTATATTTGTATTTAAATTCCTATTAGTATTAATATTGATTAGTAATAGGAATCTTATATAGTTATATAAGATTCCTATTACTAATCAATATTAATATTAATAGGAATTTAAATACACATTTCTTAATATTTTTATTTTTATTTTAGTTATAATATATTTAAATCAGTTAATAGGTGAGATGCTAAAAAAAATTTACTGCCTAATATTTTACCCATAAAGTCTCAAACTAGAAACTTAGTTTTAAGTATTAATATATTATTATCATAGATTAAGGATATTATCTATCACAAAACTTTATAGTATAAACCTTGATGATTTGCAATAATCAAATAAACTTTATAGTATAAACTTTATAGTGAAAGTTTTCTGCCAATTAGATTGAAAAATTATTTTAGTTCTCATTGGTTGCAAAAAGAATTATTAATAACTAGTTAACAACAGGCCTCGCCTATAGTTTTCTTGGCAGAAACTAATAAATAACTCTTAACATAAGTATGGTGAACTAACCACTATTAACTAAATACCTATATATAATCAATATAATTGAGTTATACTTAACAACACACCACTATAAACCCATATTATAGATATTCTATTGATTTGAAACATATTGCGAAATAAGTCTTGGTAAAAAAAAAATCTTTCACATTCAAATTTATTAAATTTAAATATTCCCATGTTTCTAAAATAATTTTACCCAACTAAAATTTCTAACTCCATAGCCCTCATACAGTGCTAAGAAAAGAATTAATCTTTTTATCTTACTAGAGGAGATGAAATAAATCTATTCCTAATTTAAAATGAAATTGTGCACATTAGTAATCTATTTATAGAAAAAATAAAATAAATTAAATTAAATAAACAATTCATGATTATTTAAGACTTAACTTAACGATCCATATTACTCTCTTTACAAAACCCCACATACGGCTAGTTACCCTCCTTAAATCATATTGAATAAAATATAACACACATATATATAAGCAAACAAACAATTTTAACTTAGTTTCAGCCTTCTTAGTTTAACTCTGACATAGGAAAAAAAAAAAAACTTATTACAATTTTCTTTACCTGTTATTTCTCCACCCTAAAACCATTTCCTTTGCAAGATTATTGTTTTCTTGTTATTGTTTCTTCTTGATTTACTCGTTGCTAGGGTTTTGTGCAGGTATAGGAGAAAGAGAGTATGCACAACTTATGGATTCAGTCTCAGAGAAATTTATATGAAAAGTATATATATAATTCATGCTGAGAGAGCACCAGTGATATTTAATGATTTCACTGCAATTTAAATATATTGCATGTGTGTTATACTTCGTAAATAGGAAATTTGGTAAAATTAAATGTGATGTTGTTTTAATACCTCCCACGGCCCTCTTGGGGCGACATCAATATATTTCATCATAACAGTAACCTTACGCATCCACCATCAACGCCACATCAATATTCATCTAGTATCTAGGTTCTCTAGCGGATTTTTATAACTTGTTGGGAACGACTATATTCCAAACCATAACAAAAACAAGTTATTTCAACCCAATAAATTAGTGGATTATTTTTGATTTAGTAACATCCTCTCTTAAACCTTACCATTCATGCATGCAAATGTCTATTTTATTAGAAGTGTACATTATATTAAACAATTAGATGTCCTATATACAAAATCAAGAATATACATTATTACTTAGATTTCTATTCAGTTGCAGTTATAGCAGGATTTGAAATTTATCCAGTAAGGCGACGCTTTGGACTTGTAAATGTATAGAGAATATATGGCGTTGGTGGTTTGAACGCATGGATGACAGTTACTGTAAAAGACTTCTGCTCTGCCACGTGTATGAGATGTGTCTAACTGTAATTTTAACTTCGGTTTTATATACACCAGGGAAATCTATCACTGGCAAGAAAAAAAATTGCTAAAATAAACGCTCCTTGCAAGCAGATTTGTGGAGGTCGAGGTACGACCAGAGAATCCCAAATGGGGCAAACCAAACCCTAAGTCACTGGAGCAATGGTAGCCTGTGGATGGAAAGAGACCGCTGACCAGATGGATGTGAAAAACATTAACTTTCCCAGCAATGTAGGGCGAAACAAGGGTGTTCACGCCCTTCTGTTAAAAAGAGAAATGCCACCCTTCTCTGCAAAATCAAAACCACCCTTCAGCATCCACAAAGAGGCACAGGGGCAAGTTTTCACGCAGGACTGAAGGTGTACATGGGAATCAAGTTCTTGAGATGTGGGTGCAGTCTTGGAAGAGGCCGTGATGCCTGAGAAAGCCACGGAACTGCAAATTATCTGGCAGACAAAATTAGGAAAAATCATAAAAAATCATAAAAAAGATCGAGTCCTACCAAGCCTTGTTCCTTCGTCCTGTAGGACGTTTCTAGACCTGAAGAATCCAATTCCCACAAATACTGCGACTACGGCTAGGACTATCGAGCACATGATGAGAAAAACGTGGGTGATAAATATTATTTTACAACTTAAGAATGGGCAAAAATGCTTGAATTTTAAAGGATCACATAAAAACCAAGAGAGAAAGTTATGATCTGGAACCATGATTGTCATTTGTAATCACTGCAACTTCAACCTATAGCTTTTATCAAGTGCACCTGCAAGACAGGCATTAAATCCCATGGCATTCCATCTTAAAAGCCTAGAAAGAATAATTTGAATGAGAGGAGTGATCTGTAAATGACACAAACTTACAAAGGACATACCAAATAGGCTAGAAACAGAGATTCGGAACAACACAGGTTCCCCAGGAAAGATAGAATTGTGATCCTCAAATGTTGAAGTGACAATTTATGAGGAAAGAGAGAGGTGCTTTAAAGACTAGGTGCTCTTACACAATCGCTATTTTTAAACGCCAACAACTCCTGCCATTTTCTAATATTAATTATGGCCGTCTAAAACATTCTAATTATTAATTTTTATTTTTTTTAAAATTTGGTTTAAAATTACAACCAAAAAATGAGTGCTCTCATCTCCACCCCTGCTGTAACTGTAGTTTGCCTCTCCGAAAAAACAATATATATTATGTAAAATATAATATGCAATAATAAATATAACTATAATATAGAATATAGATTTCAATGTTTCATAGTCTATGTTAAAAAATTATGTATAAAAATTCTAATAATGAAGATAAATCCATTTTCACTTGTTTATATTTTTTGTTAACATAATATTTGTCTTACTTTTGATGGTAAGTACAAGAAATTATAATTTTTGCCATATGGTGATGTGTCCCACTATCCTCTTATTCTAGCCTTAAGTTTTAACTTTATTCGATTTTAATAATTGTTTATGTAAGTTTTACTTTTACATATTATTATTCAAAGAATTTTTGAAACATATTATGATTTGAATTATTTAATGATCTTACTTATCAAACTTTCCACTATTCAATGAACAAAGATGGATGTTTTTAATTCAATTCAAGAAGGTGAATCTCAAAAGATACGTATTGCCAACACAAACCTCTAGAATCAATTCAAAGCTATTAGATTTTTTAGATCAATGGTTGAGGTTTAAGAACTAATATCTAAAAAACTTTCAAAACATATTGCAATTTGATGAAGAACTTTATAATTCTAAATCATTTGGGGCGGGGCCCTGGCTCGATTGGGCCAACGTTGCTGGTCACGTGAAAAAAGTTTACCAGACGCACTACAATTTATAGGGGGGACTACCCGATTCATGCAGTCTAAAAATAATAATAATTCTAAAGGATTTGAATTAGTTGAGAGAAAATAATAATTCTAAACCATTTGAATTAGTCAAGAGCCATTAGATTGGGTTAGATCAATGGTGAAGATGAGAGAGAGAGAGAGAGAGAGAGAGAGAGAGAGAGAGAGAGAGATTAAAATACATAGAAAGTTTGTGTTAATTGTAACAACTATCACATTAACATAAAATTTATATCAAAATTTTAAGATACAAAACTTTTCTCACTAAAGTTTTAGAAGTCTTTATCTATGACTTTGTCCTCTAAAATATTTTTGGTCCCTCTATTCCATGATGTTGAACAAATATTTCACTATACTCCATGACTAGCCTATTAAAAAGGAATCTATGTGTGACAAATTCAACTATGTGTTCATCCTCAATGTCAACAAATGATTTTTTGTATAAATTTTTATTATATGTACAAGTAACCACTAGAGGTGGGTAACAAGGCCAATAGAGTAGAATTAAGTTGATTTTCTGCATGTCATTATCAATAGTGTTATAGTAGAAATTTCATGTTTCTCATACATAGAATTATCTTTATGAAATTCAACCTACCATCCATGATAGTATGTCATTTGAAAAACTCAAAACTATGAATTCTTGACATAATACATTCAATTTGACAAAGGCTTGTATTTCTTCATTATGAGAAGCCCGAAAAAATAACATTCTACATAGTCATACACAAATAAATTGTCTATAATACTAGGAAGTTGAGAGATGAGAGAGAAATAACATCCTGCATACTCATACTCAATTTTTATACAAAATTTATGAAAAAAAATTAGATTTTACTTGGTAACATACCTTCTATGCATAGATGCCATGATGAATCCCATCACTTTAACTTTTAGACTTTCTCTTGGCACTTCTATTATATGATTCTCAATAATGCAATATTGAACCTAAGTTTCTTTTTCTTCTATATTTTTAAGATAGCTGTCAATTATATGTACTATAAATGAAACAATAAATAGTAATATAAATAAAGTTTTGTTCTTTTAGTATAAGTTTCAAGGAGGTTGAATAATTCCATGCAACTTTATTAAATTGACTCTGCCAATGCCACTAAATTCTAATAAAATATTTAATGGTCATTCGTTGATTTCAGATGTTTCTATTCCCAATATTTTTCCAAGTTTCAAGATTTGGTGTGACTAATTTGATTGTCGATTGATGATAATGGTGGTGGTAGTTTCTATTTATTTTTTATTGATGGTTAACTCAACTTATACTTGTAGCATTGTTATTAGCCATTGAAAATTGAAATATTCTACATATTAGCAGATATTAACCAAGATTATGACATAATCATAACAATGTTAACAAAAGATTAAGGTACCATGCTAAAGCCATCAAATGTGTGAAATTATTATTTTTTTATTCGTAATAATAAGTTTTATATTAAAATATTAAATAACATTATAGAGAATCCACCATGGAAGGGGGTTGCAAAACACCACCCAAAAGGAGACCATGCAGGGTCAAATTATAGTGACAAAAAGAGACATCAAAGATAGAAACCCAACAGTCTGAATCCTAAAGTCTTAGCATTATCTATCAACCAAGCCGAAGCAAAATTCTAACAATAATTAAGCTACAACACTTAATCTAGATACCCATTTGCAAAAGCAAAGGACTTGAAGTTCACAATTCCACTTTTAGTGAAGGAGTGCTCCATCTTCAAGTTCTATAGCAGAAATTCCACTCCAACCACCATGATCTATTTGTGCTCAACTAGGGCCATACCCTTCAAATCTAGTAGAAATGGGTAGTATTTTATGACTTCACCAGGTTTGTAGAAGGAAGGGAAGTCTCTAGGCCTTGGCACCCCCATTCCAGGAACTGCAATAGTGAGATTTTCTTCCAACCCAACCATCAATTCTGCATAGAAAATCCTCTTCATCAATGCCCCAGCATCCTTCTTTCTCATACGAATCTCCAACATGACTGCCAAGAATCTAGAAGTGATAGTGGTGTCAACCCACTTGACTTCACAATTCCTGAAGAAAGCTTTCCGCAAGATCATTTTTACTGCCACAAAAATTAGCAGATCACATTTCTTTAACATCCACTTGAGCCGTTGATCATAAACCATCCCATGGAAGGCCATCTCTCAGATAGAACTATCCAGTTGTATTGGGGTATCCGCACCTATATTAGTCAATGTCTCAATTGATATTTTGACATGGAACTTGGATCATTCTCCCATTTCCACCATTTGATCAAGTTCTTACTAACATTAAACAAAATCACCCAAAAGCTCTTTGAGTGAGGGCCAATTGCTCAGTAATCCTCTATTAATTTTGTTTTGCACTCCAATGTCTTACCAAGAAATAATGTCGACGGCTTGTATTAAGCTTGCCATGCCAAAGCTAGCTCAATTGTCTCGTGGAAACTATTAGACAAACCCCAAAATGATCCTTTTAATGAATCCATCGATCAGATTTGAAGTGATGGATATGTCCTTTAACAGTGGGTTTTGTAAAATGCAATGCTCTCTGATCATTACTTGTGCCTTTTAAAACCCAACTGCCACCTCATCTAGTGTCAGCTATGCCCTTCGATGTGTCAAAATGGCACGTATGCCATGGCCCTGCCACATCAGATGTGTGGAGAGGGTGCCCACCCAACCTCCCACACAAATGTGTGAAATTATTATCATTCCTTCCCTACACACTTTAAATTCCAATATCCAGTGTCATCATAAATGTTTTTTCCTTGAATATCTCTTCAACAATCAAGATCAAGATTCTACATTATCAATATATTTCATTTTGTTGCAAAAATAATAAATGTTTTGTATGCATGATTTGTTGAAGTGAGAAGCTCTACACCATGACACCATGAATATATCTATAGTTTGCATGTTTGACACCTTGTATTGGCATCTCGATTTATTATTATTATATTAATATGGGCTATCTATGAAATTATAGTCCTCTCTTTTTGTTTTATTATTTATTATTTTTTATCAATAAAAGGTGGAGAACCACCCATATATTGTATTAGATAATAGTCATTTTATAGTACAAACTAGTCTTGAGATATCTAGTTAAGTACAGTTCTAGGTATCATAACAATTTAAACCAAACAAAGCAAAGTTCTATACATAAAACTAAGTGGAATCAAGCTAAGAACTTCCACTGGAGCTATAAGCATCTTCAAGTTTAGAAGATGGATCTTTAGTATGAGTTGAGCCTTGAATGAAGGAATAACGAGGGAACTTTTCTCTAGTGATTACCTCCCTGCACTTCAAAATGATTTCCTTCACAAATGATTTGTTATTGGAACCATGACTAGGAAGTACCTAAAGTGCTTTAAACAAAGTTCAATCTTTTTTAAACCAAATCTTCACCTAGAACCAATTTGTGTAGATTAATCATGTCTAAGAACATGTTTGAATGGCCATTCAAAAGTTCCTCCTTCATAGCACTGTAAACACATTTAATCATGAGATAATGGAATAGTTGATCTCTATAGAATAACTCACCAATCAGTGCTAAACCCTTATAGAACTTGTATTCAGATAAAGCCAAGTTTAATTTCCCCTCTAGAAGAAGATAACACTAAACATATTTAGTGGAATCATTAATACTAGAGCATCATCTTGGAGTATATCTATTAGCAAGTTACTTGGCATAGAACAAAGTTGACCAGAGGAGACTACACACTATGCAGAGGCTAGAAGTTGACAGAACATGATAAATAACACATCCCTAGATATATTAGATATAGAATATATATAGAGATAGAAGATAGTATAATGCAAGTAAGTATGATAAGAGAATAGGAGTATATTCTGATGTGAACAATGACATAGAAGTCATGCACGTAACTAGTGAGGCAAAGACATAGACTTGCCAGAGGATGGATTAATGATGTATGCATTTGGTTGCTGTTTATATATATATATATATATATATATATATATGAAGATCAACTGGTATCGGGTAACTTTGTGTGTTATCTTATTTTGATGTAATTGTGATGCTCTGTTTGGTTATTCTTTATGTGTTTCTATCAATCTCTAGCTACATGACTGGGGTATAAACTGACTATAAAGACTTGACTGAGGACCAGATCTCCAGACTAGTATCTCCTCGACATTTCTTGCTAACGTTTAGTTATATTGTCAGGACCCTGGAAGATGGTAGTTAAAGATTGAAAGGGAAAAACATCTGAAGAAGTAGTGCAGAGTTTCAGAAAGGAGAAAAGGTGAGGTTGGCAGGAAAATTTTCAAATTGCAGAGGAAACCAAATCTCCTTAAGTTTCTACCTATGTGAGAGAGGGGAAGGCACTTAAGGGGATGACAAGTGGGAAGGGGGTTGGTTCCTCAAGGACCTTTCAAACAATGTGACTCTTCAAATAAGGATTCCATGGGATATAAGAGGACTAATGGAACATCAAATCAAACAAACCAATGGCGAAAGGGGAAAAGCGATGGAAAAGAGATATTGGTGAAGAAATCAAAACCGAAATGGAGATAAGCAGAGAAGAGAGATAGAAGAAAACTCAGGAAAGACAAGAACATTACTGCAATAGAATGGAAAAGGCACAAATGATGGAAGAAGGAAGGATGATAGAAGATGCAGAAGAAAAGTTAGAAGTGAGTTAGGGAAATTGCTATCAAACATGTAGAAAATCAGTGATAGCAAACCCTAGCTCCCAATGGAGTGTAAACTAGCTACCAACTCAATCAAATAAATAGCAAATAACTCAGATTCTAAGCTAACATTTGACCTATCTCCATTGTTCTCCTCAAACTTGCCTTACTCTTCTAAGATTTTGCAGATATGCAACAATCTTGAGAAGCTCAAATGAATGAAAATAGCAAGATGTTGGAGAGAATACAGCAAATTCAAGGGTTGTAAGCTAAGAGACTTGAAAAATGGCTGTAGAAATTATTTTTATAGAGGAATAGGTTTGAATGGATGGCTAGGATTTGATGTTGACTTTGGAGCAAATGGAGGGTGGAGATCGATTAGGGTTTCCCTCTCATACGATGACAAAAGAGAATTTAAAATTCAAAAATATGATGAGGTGTAGGGATTTTAAATTAAATAAATTTGATCAATTTGTTTAATTTATTTGAAGTGGGATAATAAGTGGGAACCCTTAATTTAAATAGGTATGACCTATTTTAATTAAGGTAAGGGTATAATTTAAATAAATGATTATTTGTTTAAATTAATTGAATGAAGGGTACATTGGAGAGTGAATGAATAAATAATTAATTATTTAATCATATCTCAGAAAATTAGGAAAAAATAGGCAAAAGATTTAAATAAGTAAAATTTATTTAATCATAGGTCAGAGAGGAGAAAATTGAATTAATTAAATAATTAAAAATTATTTAATTAATAGATGAATATGGAATTTGGAAGAAAATTGATATGAAAGTGGTGTTTGCAAGCTAAGGACATTTTCAGGTGTCTACAAGAAGAATTTGAAGATCGTGCCACTGAGAGTGTTGCTGGAAGGAAGAAGACAAGCATGCCATGAAGGATGCTACTGAGTGCACTAAAGAGCTCGTGCTACCAGAGAAAGGAGGTTAGAAGGAGAAGGTATAGAGAATGTTATGGAGAATATTGATGAGCACACCACTGTGGGTGTTGCTAAAGAAGAATGCGGAAGGGAAAGAGAAGAAACAGGCGAATTAGGATTTATGTCATAGACTATCGAAACATATAAGTTAACACTAGAGATTTTGAGGGCTTTGGAAGTATATTTGAATCACCATTGGATGCTAATATGATGTCATTCACAAACAAAAGAGAATCCCGTAATTTGAAGAGACACTATGAAGAGACATGTAACCCTTGGACCATGAGCCACCCCAAGTGCCATATAAAGTCAAGAGAATTTTAGCAGAGAAGGAAGATATTCAAGCAAACAAAGAAGCAAAGAGAGTAGCAGAGATCTAGAGAAATTTTGTAGAAGTCTTAGGAGAGGAAAACTTTGAGATCCGACTACGAAGAGATAAGGGTTCATAGAAGGGAGGTGAGTTGATAGAAGACAACATAACCGAAGGAACAGACCGAAAGAAACTCACCGTGGAGTACCGAAGATTGCAAGAAGATTAGTCATGGATATGCCTATCAAGTTACCTATATTTGAGAAGGATACTACTGAGGTAGACGAACACATTTTTGTACTGAATTCAATTTGGATCCAAAAGGGAGTATTAAGGGATGAATTCAAGCTATTTGACTTCATAGCCACCTTGTGGAATGAGGCATTGAAGTGGTATAGGAAGACATACTGGAACAGTGACAATGAGTGGGATGAGATCAAGAAGGCATTTTTGGAGAACTTTGGAGTTCTAAATTTTTTGACATAAGAGGTAAGTAAGATGAGAGATTTGATGCAATTGGAGAAAGAATCAATAAAAGACTTTGATAAAAGATTCAAGGAGACAACTAGAAGATTGGAGGAACCACTGACTGAAAAGTACAAGATAGATTGGTTTATTTCCAGAATAACCCATGAAATAAGGTCAGCCTTAGATGGAAGAATATTTGAGACATATGCAGAAGTGGTGACACTAGCATTCTGGATAGAGTCTCAATCCTAGCGCAGACAAGATAAGATGAAAGAAAACCTAGAATTTGAAATTTTGAAGTTGGAATTGGAGTAATCGAAGTCGAGCAGGAGATATTGGTTAAATAGGAAGAGAATACATAGAAGCAAAGACCTAATATCTGGTGCTCATATTGTACAAGAGAAGGCCACTTGAGAAATGAATGTCCTAGGATGAAAGGTGAAAGACAACCTACTGCAATAAAAGCAAACACCAAAGCAACAATGAAACCAGTCAATTCAATATATTGTGGATTATGTGGAGAATGGAATGACCATGAAACACTAGACTGCCCTTCACAAAACCTCCAGAGGAAAAGAGACTTTATTCATGAAAAATATGAAGCATGGTATGATGGAAACACTACAAACTCTGTGGAGAGTAGTAACATGACATATATGAAAGAAAGAAACTCAAATGATCATGACAACAAGTAGCCAAGTTGGAGAAATCAGAGGAATATCAATGCAATACAAAATTCAAATCTAGTGGTCCATCATATGGAAATAGTTATAATGATGATGATAGAGAATGGTTTGGAGGATACAAAGGAGGCATAGGTCATGGAAGAAGTCAAAGAAGGAGGGAAGATGAAACATGCTTCAATTATGGTAAGTTAGGACACTTTGCTAATGAATGTTGCGCTAAAAAAAACACATTGTTCATTTTGTAGTAGTACAGAGCATGACCTATTTTCTTGTGAGAGAGCACAACAATATTCCAGAATGCACAACCACAATCCAAGAGTGATGAGTTACAAAACCTGAACAATAAAAAAGGAGCAGGGATCATAAGAAGAGCACCAAAAGATCAAGGAGCAAGAACTTCTCGGAGGAACAATAGAGAGGAGACATACATATCTTCAACTGAAACCACAGAAGAAGAAGAAGAGTACTACTAGAGAAGCACACCAAAACATACTAGAAAAGACAAAAGGAAAAGGAAGGAGAAGGTTGTGGTGGTGACTAGACAAGGAACAAATACTGGAAGATAGTGAGGAGGATGAAGAATTTGTCCCTACTAAGAAATAACATGAAGAAGTTGTAAAGGAGACCAAACAAACTATAAAATGGGAACAAGAAAAGGAAAAGAAATAAAAGAAATTTTTCACCAAAGGAGAAGTGGAGGCCCTCAAGTAGTTAACCCAATTGACATAGCAACATAGACTCATTGAGAAATTGAAACAATTTTCTAAATACTAGAATAAGGAGTAAGGTCAAAAAATTTAACTCTAGAGGATGGGAAGGATAGATAGAGAATAGAAAACAAAACCACTTATGGTAGATGTGCACATCAATCATAAAAAAGGTTTGGAATGTCAAGATAGATTTGGGAGTAGATGTTAGCATGATAACAAAGAAGTTGTGGGAGCAGTTAGGAAGACCTAAGCTGATAGAGGCAACCTACAACATCATCTTAGCAGATTGATCTAACATGCCAACAATGGGAACATGGAAGCAAGTAGAAGTTAATCTAATCAGGATCAAACATGTCTTAGATTTCATTATGGTAGCCAAGAAGGATCAAGGAGAATCTTTCAATGCACTTTTGGGCTTGAGATGGTTTGTAGATGCAAATAGTGTCATAGACTCCCAGAGAGAAGAGATATCATTTTCAAATAAGAATAAGATTGTTCACATTCGTTTGGGATCATCTATGGAGGAAGCATATATAGAAGAAACCAATCATGATTCAAATATAGTAGTAAGGATATAAAGAATCTCTATACAATCACAAGTTTGGTTGTAGAAGAGACAATAGAAGAGTCTAATTCTAAGGGAGAAGTGGAGATAGAGGATGGTCATTGCAGTATAAATAGTGAGGATGTTTTAGAAACCTAGATGAGAGAAGAACTAGAACTAAAAACAAGAAAATTGTTGGGCTACCAGAGCATATGCATGATCAGGACTGGCAAGGAAGACATACCACAATCCTCTGCATTTCATCAAAACCCACTGCAGACCACTTGTGACACATATAGGGAGGACAAGGAAGATATATCTCAAAAATGTTAGAAAATGGAATAAAAGAAGTAGAAAAACCAACATACCCAGATGACTGAAGTACTAAAGATATAAGCAAGACAGTCACAAGTCAAGAGGATGAAAAAAGGGAGAAAGAATGCAAGGAAAACTTTGGAGAGAGGTTGTATAGGATACTAAATCACTAGATTATCTATCTCTAGAAGAAAGAAGTCAATTCCAGTTCAAGATTCTATCATGACAACATATTGTATCAAAGCCCAGCTAAGAGAAGAACTTAATTCATAAGAACAAAAGGAATAAAGTGTTAGCAAAAAAAATTGTCACTAATTATTTTACTCACCCTATTGGCAGTAACAATTTTACTAATAGTTGGACAATTTGTTTTTGTAAATTGTCCTCTGAAAGTTTTAGAAGGTACAACTCCTTTCTTATGATAACTAAAAAATATATTTTTTGTTACACTTTTAACCAAAAAGTGGGAAAGACAATTGCATATAAATAAAATCTAACTAAACCACAACACAAACTATATTACAAACATAAAATCTTATCAAATAAGTCAATATTCCTCCAAATATAAGAATCACTTCCACAATAATATCAACACCACCTTCGCATGAGATCCCAACATACGAAAAGGAGACACTCAAATGATGATAAACTTAAATATTGAAGAACGTTATCAATATTTCACATAACATAATGTAGATGTCAAGATTCCACAAGTTATATTTCCAACATATGAAGAATAATAAAAAACTAAAAGATAATTGACTCACTGCCAATCCTTCTCTGATATTTATGAATTCAATCCACCACATACAATGTTCCAAAATATCTCCCTTAGTTTCAAAATAAAGTATCTATGATCTAGTTTTAGAAAGTAAAATTTTCACCCCCCCCCCCCCCCCCCCCCCCGCCCAAAAAAAAAAAAGATCCTTTTACTTCTTTCCACCTACAATATATAGTGAAAAGAGTAGAACCAACTTTTCCCATACAATAGTTACATAACCAACAATATATAATAAAATAGGGTTCGTGGGAAATACCAATTGAGAAACATTCTCAAATAATAAGGAGTTCCAAAATAACAAATTATAAATTCAAAGAGTAATTATGAAACTATTCATTGTCTTCATCTTCTACAGCATCATATCCTTCTAGTCCATCTGGAGTCTTCTTGTCCACTTCATCTTCAACTTTCTATGAAGCATTCAAATTTTCTTGAAGAACTTTGAATCTTCCCATAATTGAAAGGGTGTTCTTAGTGTTGGGAATGGTTGTAATTGCCAACCTGGTAGATTCCATTTTTGCAATACATTGCTAGCTTCTACAAGTTTTCTTTCCACATCAACAAGGTCTTTCTTGAAACTAGATAAATAAGTAGATACATTGTTGAGCCGCTCTATAGCATTCCCTTTGGCATTTTCTTTAACTTTCAATTCTTTGGTCAACAATTCCTTAAAATCATATTTAATAGTGTCTAGTCCCAATAGTTTTGATTCGGCCTTATAACAAAGATCAACTCCTAGAGATAAGCACTATGAGGATCAAGCATGCAGGATCTATTATTCTTGGCCAGGTTCTTTAAGTCATTTGTGCATTGTTGCTCCATGTACAACTTCTAGTCCACATCAGCTAACCAATTTGTTGATTCATTCTCTTCTAGCCTCTCAATAATCTTTTCTATAACAAGAATACTAGAATCCATTTTAGCCATAGCAACAAATTTATTCTTGGATATGCTTAGTATTGCCTATTCCTTTTTTATTTTTCTTAAAATCATTTAGAATCTTTGTTTGTTTATTAGATAACTTACCATGAAGAGTGAAAACATCATGAATAAAGTAGAGGCCATCAAATGTCAACTTTTGAACCCAAATTCCTTTATTGCACTCCCAAGGTATTTATACTTGTTAATTTGATCAAGTACCTCTGTAGTTAAACCTTTAGGAATACTAGTAGTGGCATCCGAGTGCTGAGAGTTAGTATCAACAATGGATTTAACATATGAAGTCAAAATATCCACTTGATCTTCCAATACCTTGTTCTCTTTCTCTTTCTCTTCTAATCTTGCAGCTAAAATGTCAATTGATAATTTTACATTATGTATATCATCTTGAATCAAAGGTGGTCCCAAGTCTACAGTACTCACCTGAAAATCATCAATAGATATAACTTTCACTTCCTCATCAATCATTGGCTCTGCTATCTCCACATATCTGTGCTTGGAGACTAGGTCCACTATCAACCTAGACATCCTTTTGGCTTTCTTTGGATTGGATTCCAATTTGAGTAGCCTTGCCACTGCATCAAATTCAATATAATGATTTGAGAATATCTTGTCTTATTCCCAACCTTTGTTTTCAACCATGTTGGGGTGGTTGTCACAAAGGATCCACCTATATTGTTTTGAGAGATTTCATCTACCTTAGGGGAATTGTGCATTAATGTTTGTTTCTTGAGGGGAGGAGTTTGAAACTGATCATCCTAAAGAGTGTGAGGGGTTGTTTTACTCTATTATGTATTTGAAGCATCTTCTTTGTTTTCTCCATCTTGAAACCCCTATTGTGGTGCCTCTAAAGTTTTGTTTGCTATGGATTAAGGAATTTTTTAACCTTAATCGTCTTCATTGGTGTTTGAATATTTTCCCCATCTGAGCTCTTGGAACCTATTTTCTTCTTGGGTCCATCTATCCCACTCTGTCCTGCAAGAGGAGGATGCAGTGTAGTTTCTTGAACAAAAGAAGGGTTATCATGGTCAGGAGTGCTTATAGAAATTAGTAGTACTTCCATGACTAGCTCCTTGTGAGAAGGGGAACCTGCACCACCATCATTTAACTTAGATTGCAGCCATGCTTGACTTCTATTCAATACAAAAAAGTTATAGTTTTAAGATCAGTGACTTCATCCACACTCCAATCAATATCAGGCAATGGCTTAACACTCTCAGTAGCAAAAGCAGGGTCAAGGACATCAAAATAGTCATCAACAATGTCTAGAATATGCCAACCAAGTCTATAAATTCTCATTTTATCAAGGGTTAGTCTCGACTAGTCTCTTCTCTTGACCTCGTACTCATCAACACAGTCAACCCAAAAATCCTCCAAATGAGGTATATGCTTTCTCAAGATAGGGAAATGCAAGTTATTCTTGACAAAATCTTTACTTTCAAAATTACTCCATGAGCCATAGGTTTGAAAATGAAAATGATTCAACAATATATCTACAAATTATTTGCATCTTCAGGCTTAGAATAGGTATAATGAGTTAACTTCAGTGGGAATGGATATCCCTTCTTCTTTGCATCATAATATCTTTTTCCTACTAAGTAAGCCTGTCTACACACTTCCAGGAATACTATATAATCTAAGGCATATTTTTGTAATTTGAGAGGGAGAAATTCAAAACATCCAATCCTGATATATGTGAGTTTATCACACTAAATAAAATAACTACCAAATCGCATCACCCAATTGGCATCTTCAATTAAAATCCCGATCTCTAGGTTCTCCCAGACTCTTCTGACCATAAGCATTAAGAAGGCATCATTCACCCTTCTATACACCTTATTCTCATTTCCTCCTACAATTGAGGAAAATAATCATAAGCTTTTGTCTCAGCTATCATTGGGCTTGCTACTTGTAATCTTGACAAATTCGGTTGTATGGTAGCCAACAAATAAATTAAATATGAACACATGTCAAGCTTCTTATTATTGTGAAAATTCACTAACCGCTCATGCAATTGGTTGTTTATTAGTTGAGACCAATCAACATGTTGTTTCCTTATATAGATCACTAAAATATACTGACACATCCAGTTTTCAAATACATCACAGTCTTTACTTCCCACTACTCTGTGTAGTAAGGTGATAATATCTAAGATTTCATCTTTGAAATGTCCTCTAACCAGATTCTTAGGTAACTATGACCCTCCCTTTTTCTCCTTCTTCAACTAGGTAGTGGCCTTTTTATCTTTACATGTCTTCTTCCTGTCAATATAGGAATTCTTGGCCTTTCCTTGAGTTATGTCTACATATTTCTCATGAACGGGTAAGCCCAGTCTATCAGCAATAGAGTCTGTATTTAGCCATAGATTGCTTGACCACTCATGATCTTGATTTCCCATGTCTCCACGTTGTAGTTTTGAATACATGCCATTATCAAATCTGGGCATTTTATTGTCGGAGGAAAATCTCTGGCATGTACCAACCCCCTATCAAAGATTTTTTTGGGAAATGGGAGATCTATGGTTGGTATTCATCTAAAGCCAAAATTTACGGAGATTAATGTGTCCCAAGTTGGTATCTCTGATCCCTGATAATTAATTGTTGATCTGATAAAATAAATGTCCAACCCCTTATATTTGTATTTCATCTTTACTAACCTAAGCAACCAGTGAGTGGGATCTTCAACTTGGTTTAAGTAGGGTGAGCTCAGGTTGAGTGAAGGGAATCTATTGTGAATATAAAAGAAAAATAGGGTTTGACAGTCATACACAATGGGAGAAACTCAAAATATACCCGCATACTTAACTAACTAACAACAATCTTTTCAATTTTAAAGAAGAAGGTGTCACGAATTACCATATTGGTGACACTTGATGGGAAGAAAATGGCTAAGCTAGGTGTGTTTTAACTCCTAGCACTTCTTCGAATAGAAATAGTAAAATGACAATTTTGAAGAATACTTTTGCTTTATAAATAGTGGTCCAATAAGGTTAGGACATTTAATACCCTTTACAATAAATGCCCCTTTTACGCTTACCCAAGTGCTTTATCAAAAATTGCTTTTTTCTCTTTATTGACAATTTGCGCTTTTTCAAAACTCAGTGATCGGCAACATCCCCATATCATGAACTTCCTTTATTATGCATTGTCAGCAAAAGGTAACTCTTGTAAACCCTCTACTTAGCCGGTCATATACCTTCCTTCACTTCCCAGCAAATCTTTTATTTTGTGAACTTTTCTTTTGTGCCCTATCTTCTCTTAGCCACGAAAAAATGACTTTCACAAACCTGTCATATACCCAACTATGAGCTTCTACTTCTTTATCATCTTTTACAACAATCTGAGAACTAATAAGTATCCATGTTGTCGAAAAAATATGGTATTCATGAACTTCATTGATTCGGGCCATGGGCCTATGGCATAATAGGAGTTGTCGGCTTATCAACAAATTAGAGAAAAGTAATACTCTTGAACTGAAAGTTTCACTTCGCAATGAATGTGAATAGTCGATAAAAGGGTTTTTGGCATGACTTGTCAGCATATCAGCAATTTGGGAAAAAATATTACTTGAGAGCCAAAAAATTCACTTAGCCAAGAGAAAAGATAACTAACAAATCTTAGATATCAAGAAATCGATGAATTGGGAAAAAGTCAAACTAACGAACTAAAAATGAAAGTTTATGAAAATAAAGAAAGACTGACCAAGGCAAAAAGAGAACACAAAGATTTGTTGGGGAAATTAAAGGTTTGAGAGCTTGAACTTTTGTTGATAAGGTTCATGAATCACTTTGCTTCTTGACAAGTTCACCGATTGGAATATTTCCTGATAGAACAAGGAACAAGTCAAGTTTCTGAAACTTCAATTTTGCCAACAAGGTTTCAAAATAATAAGATTGCAAATTTTGGAAAGGAGAGAAATTGTCGACTAAGAAAAACAATGGTACAAGACTTTGGGCTATAACTCAAAAATACAAGGAAAATGGAAGAGGACAAAATTTTTCAAATTTGGGGAACGGTTGGCTCTAATTGGGGACAAAAACTAGAAGGATGTAGAGGATCTAGAAAACTTTGACAGACTAGTACCTTATTAATTGGTCCATAGAGTCAGACCCAACACACCAACACACTAACAAGAAAGGAAAACAAGACAAAATACAAAATCTGGGAAACTATAGTACATGGAGAGACAAAATCATCAATTGTAATTCTTTAGATCTTGCCTGTTATAGGCAAGTGGCAATTCAACACTATCCAAGTATGATAGAATGTAGGCATTATCTCCAATAATTGCTCTAATCTTAAAAGGGCCTTTACATAGAGAGTCAAATTTCCCATGAGCTCCTTTAGGTTCTCTTCTTTTATCCCACATCAAAACTAAGTCTCCAATAACAAATTCTCTTTGTCTGGCCTTCTTATAGAAATTATTCTTCACTTTATTTTGATGTTCTGTGATGTGATATACTACTTCTCTATGTTCCTTAGTTTTGGAAAGGTACATAATTCTCTTTTCTACAGAGTCTCTGAAATGTTTGTCTTCAATGGCTTACTACAAGTTCAAAGATACAAGATCCAATGGAATAGGAAGTGCACTACCAACACCATATACTAGCTCAAAAGGATACATACCAGTAGCCCTCTTTGAAGTAGTTCTCTCTACCCACATCACATCATAGAGCTTCTTGTGCCAGTTTCTTTGATTATCTTCCACCAACTTTCAAACAATAGTAATTAAATTTTTATTACTGGACTCTACTTGTCTATTCCCTTGGAGATAATCATCAAAAGAATGTGAGAGACTAATTCTATAATCATAATCGAAGAGGGACATCTCTGCATAGGAGAAGCTTGAGGCATTTGTTTGTTATAATTTTCTTGGGAACTCCAAACCTAACCAAAATGTTTTCTTTTAGTAACTTACACACAACCTCAGAGGTGGTATGCTTTTCAGGAGCAAATTCTACCCATTAAGTGAAGTAATTAGTAGCTGTTAGGATATGAGTATGTCCAGCACTACAACTTGGGTTAATAGGACCTATGAAATCTAAGCCTCACTATTGGAAAGGTTCTTCGATGACTATAGGCCTGAGAGGAAGGGTAGCTAACTGAGGCCTACCAACAAACCTCATACATTCTTCACACTTGGATACCCAGTTATAGGCATCCTTGAACATGCCTGGCCAATAAAAACATGCTCAAAATCTTAAAAGTTGTTATTGAAGCTAGTAGACGACCTCAACAAGCTTCATTAGGAAAGAATTCAAGAAGCTTTCTTTGTTGTTCTTTTCCCACACACCTTAGAAATGTACCATCAATCCCCTTCTTATACAAAGTGTTCTCCCATATGACATATTTTGTAGCTTTCAATTTCAAGTTTCTCTTTTCTTTAGCTGAAAGGTGAGGTAACCATTCTCCATAAGTCCAAAATAAGGAGATATTGGAGAACCACTCATTAGTAGTACTTACAAATAAGGCAAGAGGAACATCTTCATTCTCTTTAGGTGATCTTTCTGCCATCAAATTGCAAAGACCTCTCCCCCTAATTAGCTTGGTTGGTTTGATAGTAACATCGTATTCTAGAACCTTTGTTACCCAAGATCCCCTTTTATTGTTACTAATTTCCTGCTATGTCAAGATAGATTTTACTGTAGGATCTGGGACATAAATAAAAGTATGAGAATGGAGAATATAAAACCTAAACTACTTCACTAATTTCACTACTGCAAAAGCATGTTTCTCCATAGGTGAGTATTTTAAATCATACTTCTTTAGGGGTGTACTCATGAAAGCTATAAGAGAATCCACTCCTTGTTTTTTCTTTTGAAGTAATATCACGAAACGTGTGCTCCGATGCATAGCAATAGATGATGAAGCCTTTGTTGAAATCTTGGTACACTAGGGTTGGAGCATTGGCAATTGCTTCATTTATAGCCTTAAATGCCAATTTTCCCTCATTGCTTCATTTGAAGATAGGTTTGTCTTTCATCATTTCTTCTATATGCCTAACTGATTCCATGAAATTAGGCACAAATCTTCATAGGAAATTATCCTGCCCAAAGAATGATCTTGTATGGATCCTACTAGTAGGTAGGCTCAACTATTGAATGGCTTTGGTTCTCTCCCAGGATCTATTTTGATGTCTTCTTTGCAGACAATATGTCCTAAGAGTTTTCCTTCAGTAACTGCAAAAATAGATTTCTTACAATTCAAAGGTATACCTTTATCTCTGCATCTTTGTAATATGACCTCCAAATGATCAATGTGATTTGCTCTCCTCTTGGAAGAGATAGTTGGATCATCAAGATAGATCATGATTATCTTGTCTTTTAGATCTCCAAAAGACAATTCCATGGCCCGTTGAAAGGTTGCTCCAAGATTAATGAGTTCAAAAGGCATCCTATGCTGATCTTCAGGAGCTACACCAATCTAATTGTTCCAGCATTAACATCATTTTAGAGCCTAAGATTGTTTGTAAAATGTGATCTGTCATAGGTAAGGGGTAGTTATCCTTTAAAGAAGCCTGATTCAGATTTGTAAAATCCACACATATTCATATTTCACCATTTTTCTTCCTAACAAGTACAATATTGGCCACCCAAGTTGAATGGTGTATCGGATATAAAATCTTACCTTTTAACATCTTATCAATCTCACTAAAGATTGCATCTACAAATTTTGGATTGTACGATCTTTGTTTTTGCCTAAAAGAATTTGTACCTGGTTTTAATGGGATATGATGCTACAACCTCCCATCCATAAACTTCTTCATATCTGCATAGCACCAAGAAAAAACATCTTTATATTTGATCAATAGAGAGATCAACTACTCCCTCTACTTGGGTGTACAACACTTTCCAATGCATACCAATTTAGGTTTTGCAGTAGTGCTAATATTTCCATAGTCGTATTCAACTAAAGAATTGACAATAGCCTGAATCTTCTGTTTGATATATCTGTCATGCTTATCAAAAAGGTCTTCAAGACTTACCAAGCCTGTGGGAAGTGTATTCCCTTTTAGCTGAATTATTTCTTCACTCACCCCATCAGGTTGGGTAACCACACCTTCTAAAACTTCACTATTCTCTGAAATGCTTCCCTCAAAGAACAAGTTCACAAAAGCATCAGGTTTCTCCAAGAAGGAGATGATCTATTTGTCATTGTCAAACACTTGCCATTGATTTACATTATCTAGTACAATTGGGTTGTACACAACCTCTATTCTGTAGGGTTTGTCTTTGAAGTATGGGTGAGGAAGGAGCAAGGATGCTAAGATGGCTAGAGAGTTTGCCCTTGTATTTTGTTCTCTAGGCATGAACTCAATGGAGAAAGCATCAAAACACTTTATGTTGTCGCAAACTCTATTTCATTATTTTCTCAACCTATTTTTCTTTACAAATAAAATCTTTTGTACCTATTTTACAATTAATTCCACATCTCCAACATCTCTCAACTATTTAATTCCTCTCTAGCCATTTCCAACCCCAAAAGTAAGGTTTCATATTTGACAGTGTTGTTAGTATTCTCAAACACAAATTTGAAGGAAAAAGGAAATTCATATTCTGTTGGAAACAATGCAGATAACTGAGAGGCGGGGTTAATCAGTTATCTTATAACTTTTCTATTTTCTTTCTTTTTCTTAACTTATCATTTAATGTTATGCCAAAACAAGACAATCATAAGAGTTGAAAAAGAAATTAACATATGACACAAAGATTTTTACGTGGAAACCCCATTAAGGGAAAAACCATGAGGTGACTAACCCAAGATTGTATTCTTTGTTAAAAGAATAAAGTGTACAAATTTGGCACTTGCCAATTAGGGCTCACTACCTGAGCACACTGCTCACAAGAGGCCTACTACCTACAGGAGACTTATAGTCTACAAATGCTTAATGATGATACCAAGGTGTCTAAACTGATGAACAACATCTATGCATGCAAGATTTTAGTTCTAGTTAGGTACAATATATTGATCTGCCACATTTCATTCTTCCTCTGCTCAATATAACTTTTATGTCACATTTCAGGCTTGAGTTACTACCTTCACACTTGTTTCTTCTTTTCTTTGTACTTAACCATACATATCATCACTATCACACCCTTATAGGCTTGAATCCATTGGGTATATATATTTGCATCAAGGATTTCCAACAACTTCTTAGTCAGAAACAAGAACACCTAAGATATTTGCAACTTATTAATCTGTCGGCTGAATCCATGCTTGATTAGTGATGCGTAACAAAAACATAGGCATAGTAGTCATAAATCATGTTGGCTAACAATGTACAATATCACAGATTGCTTGATCAGGACATTTTACACATCCAGATTGAAGTCTAATACTCTGTTGGTCAGTTCTTCCTCTGTCTACTCTGCCTGATTGGAACCCAACACTCAGATGCTCATATCTTTGTCTTTATTTATCACTGGAGGCTAAATTTTTGAAGTATAGCAGTCATGATACCCCTCTTGACTTGTCCATGTCAGCAACTTACTGAGTTACACCATCTGAGAGATCCGAACCTGATTGTCGAACCTTGTTACATAATCTATTCTTGTTCACTGGACCAAAATAATCTTCAATCTAACTTCTAGTATAGGCATACTATGTACTGTGGATGTATGGGATAGACTTTGTTGCCATCAATGACAACACTTATGAAGCCACACAGTGTCTCTTGCCAATAATCTCCCCCTTTGGCATTGATGGCAACACTTAGTGAAAAATGGGTAAGTGTCGCAGTAACTCCCCTTGGCTGAAGTTCTGTCTTTTGCACTATTTTACTGGAGCTCCCCCTTAGCATGACTCAGCATTTTTCACTACTCTTCACTCCCCCTTTGACATCAATGGCAAAGGGTGGAATCCGCATACCAAAAGTTTGCAAAAATTTATCTATACATGGCTGCATAAGTATATATAAATCATATGTTATACTTACATATACTTAAGTATATTCGCAAAGGTTGTCTTCAATTGGATGATTTTTGTGGCCCAACTCCTCTTCATTATGTCCAAAATGGAGATGTGTCCACTTAACAAAAATGCATATGCTTCTACCCTCTTTAAGTATGTTGGATCACTGGTCTGGATTGTATTTTGTGCCTTTGTCAAGGCATCATGCATTATCTCTTAGGGATGATTATCCCTCTTAGCTCACCCATTCTATCCATTATGTTCTTTTTCTCTTTAACTAGTTCTTTAATTTCATTTATTATAGCAACAGATTGACATTCATGATTCACCAGAGAGGTATTAAGGGGATCAAAATTTTGAGATAAACTTGACAGTTTTCCTTCTTATTCTTTCACTCTCTTCTCAATGTCCTTTGTCACTTTGGGCCAAGATAAACAAAATTTGTATATGTCCCCACCATCTTTAAAAGCATTTTCAAGGCTCTTTATGCCAATGCCTAAGGTTCTTCTATCATTAGTAATTAGCCCTTGTACTTCACTGAACCTTTTTCCCAAGAACTCCTTCTGGACCTTAGTTTCTGCCGATTTCTCTAAGGATTCAAAATGAGTGTTAACATAATTGACTAAGTCTTTCAGATTACTAGATGGAGAGGCAGAAGGATCCTTTTGATAGGTTAGCATAATCTTCTCCAACATCCCAGATGCAATCTCCAATAGTTCACAATCCTCCATATTATATTTTAGAAGTTTCTCTTTTGCTTTGGCCTGATGATGCAGAGGAAAATGATAAACACATAACTTCTACCAAATTTCAAAGTTTGTCTTCTAGATTGATCTCACAAAACCACATAAGGAACTTCATTGAACAAGTTTTAATGCATTGCAATGATCCAGACCTTCACCAAGGTACAAGAGACTCCCAATAAGGTTAAATCCACTAATCAAACACATTCAAATTACTCCAAGAGTCAGGAGACTCCATCAATGCCCTTTTCACATATAGGCTGCTCCATTCCTAGTAGCCCTGTTTCTAGGATTGTCAGAGCATAACTCCTTCCATAGGATACTATTCAAGACTCTCAAGGCACTTTCAAATACCCATTATCCTTATCACCAACCTACCAAAAGATCAACATGTGTTGCTTTGGAAAAAACTGCTCAAAACAAGACTGTCGCGAACAAAGTAGGCCTAATAGGCTTGCATGCACAAGGGCTTATTGCTTCTATCACCTCTGACTTCAAACTCTCCCAACCAACACTTGGAATACATCAAAATAGGTCTATTAAAGCTTAAACATCTATCAAAAGTCCATTCCCATTAGTATTTTTAACCACCCTACACCTATACCTCTTAACTGTCCTTCAAACTCTGTTTTCTCTGGACTGTCACACAGAAAATAGTCATAAACTTTGATTTTTCCTTCTTAAACCTTAGATATTTGATTCTAAACCTCTCAAATATAAAATCAATTGCTACTATAGTCATTTTCCACTGGAGGTGAGCAACATGCAATGCACAAAACAGGAGAAACATAGTCTTTCTTGCCACTATTTACCCTAACAGAGGGTTTGGGCAATTTCTACCAAAAATGTAATATCTTTCGCAAAACAAAACCAAAATGCATGCAACCAAATGGGAAGGAAAGGTGATTGAAATACCTTTCATGTAAAATCACTTAGAAATGATTCCTTTCCCGTAGAGGGCCGTACAATGCAAGAAGACAACAATTTTATGAAGAAAAACACGGAAAAGCATTGCTTTTTTACTATTCCATTTGAAATCTGCAATCGCCTCCAAGTATTTAGATGTTACAAGGCCTTAATAAAGGCATTTCAACATGTCTCTCTATTTTCCACTACCTTCCAATGACCCAAGACACAAAATGACCTTTCAAATTCCCAAAAACTGTCTTTTTAGTAACTTGACAGTTTTTTCCAATTTTACAAATTAGATGACAACTTTTACATTCCTTCCAAATTTGACACAAAACATTAAATATTGTCCTCCTAATGACCTAGACACATGAATAAATAATCAATATAACCTTGATACAATGTTAAGACACCAAAATTGAATCATCCTTCAAAAATTTCATCATAGAAGCATGAGGTTGGCATGGTGCTCCTGCACCACCTGAGCAAAAGATGCTACCTTCATTATCTAGACTAGAGTTAGAGAGTCAAAGTTTAGTGGCCCCTAAATTAGCTTAGGTCCATCCAGCTCCATTATTTCATTGTCTAAGAAATTTTGTACTGTCTTTGTATTGTGTCTTGTAGACTCTACTTCCTTCCTTTTGGTGACATCTAGACTGACTTGCTTATTGATCTTTGTTTCTTCTTCCTGTCCTTCCTTTTTCAGAGCAAAGGAGTCTAGTGCCTTAGATGACTCTGTTGCAAGTATGAGGTGAGCCAGTGTTGTCATTCATGTCAACATACTCATATTGCATTGACAAGAAGGATTGGATGAGCTGTGTGCTGAGGATATTGAGAAAATTAGCCTCAGTCAGGAACAGTGAAGAACCGTGATGAGAAGAAGGCAAATGTATTGTATAGGTTGAGAACCGGAGGATGCAGATTAAAGGGTTTGTAGATATGAGTCTTGAGATGCTTCAGTTAAGATTTCAGAGGTCCGCATGAAGATCTGAAGGAGTTGTGGCTGTCGGTGTAGAACCGGTTCTGGCAAGTATTCAGAGGTGACAGAGGATCACAAAAAGGTCCGGTGAGGTCCGGAACTGTATAATCCTAATCTGCGGATTGGAAGGAGTCTTTGGGATGTCCTTGTGATGTGCCATCTCAAGTTGTGTATGATTTGGAGGTCCGGAAGTACCTCTTGCATTATGACAGTGGCGACAGACAGTGTTCTTGAAGTTCCAGATAAGGAAGAGAAGAGATTCCAGTAAGTAAAGAAAGTGCGGATGTACCTGGTCATTCAGGCAGGCTTGTGAAGGTTCTTGGATCATGTTGAGGTTGTGTTGTTGGTCCGCATTGATAGTAGAGCCCGGAATTGAAGTTATTCTTCCGGATGAAGTTCTTGCTCTGTTTAGCCGACCGGATGAGTTGTTCATCCTGCGAATGTTCTTGTGGTGGCCGACCGGATGTGTTATTCATCTTGCGGATACTCTTATGGTTGTTTGCCGACTTAGATGTTTGTTCCTAAGTTGATGTCTTGTATAAATAACGGTTTGTGAGTTCATTTCGAAGTGTGGATTGTGTGGATGAGTGTGGCATAGTGAAGAGAAGTGCGAAACGCAGAGCAGAGGTTTTTGGGCTTAAATGGAACTGATCTGGACATGGTAGAGATGTCATTCTCCAGTTCAAGATTGTGATTCTTATCACTTTGTAGACAGTGTTTCTCCTTGTAGGCAGTGGGCCTCTTTGTGAGCAGTGTGCTCGGGCAGTGAGCCCTAATTGGCAAGTGCCATTCTTTTTTATTCTTCTAACAGAGAATAATCCTTGGGTTAATCACCCCGTGGTTTTTCCCTTAACCAGGTTTTCCACGTCAAAATCTTGGTGTTCAATGTGTTGATGTTTATCTGCTCTTGTGTTTATGTATTATGCTTTCATGGATGATTAATTAATATGCTGTTAACTAACAACGAAGAATCAAGTGTTTGAAAGAACAAGAAGTTTTATACAACTAATTCACCCCCCCTCCCAGTTGTATGCCTTAAATCCAACAATTGGTATCAGAGCCAAGTTCCTCTGAAAGGAGCTTAACCGCTTGAGGAGATCTAGGATGTCATCATACAAGAAGGATAGTCTGAAGTTTGATGGAACCAACTTCACTCTCTGGAAAGGTCACATGAAGTGTCACTTGGAATGTATGGGAAAAGCATACTTGGCTATGGTCTCAAAACCATATGTACCTCCACAAGGTGGTCCGACAACTCTGAATGAAATCACAGATGCTGAAAATAATCTGCGGACCAAGGAAGCCCTACTAAGCACATTGAATGATTCAGATCTCTCAAATGTTATTGACCTATCAACTGCATATGAGATCCTGACTAAACTGGAACTTCTGTATGAAGGAGATGAGTTTGTCAAAAGTGCAAGGTTGCAAAGTCTGAAAGGGAAATTTGAAAGATTGAAGATGAGAGATGATGAAAACATCACTACCTTTATGCCAAGAGTGAATGAGCTGGTATGTGGAATTAGAAATGCTGGTAGAACTCTAGATGAAAATGAGATTGTCTGCAAAATCCTAAGATCCCTTCCTGCCACCTACAAAATCAAGGTTGCTGCCATTGATGAATTCAGAGCCCACACAACTGTCACAAGAGAACAACTGGCTGGCAAACTAGCTGCATTTGAAATGACCGAGTTTGGAGATGATCCTCCCAAGACTGAATCTGCTTTCAAAGCCAGTGCCTATGTGAAAGGCAAACAGAGATTTGATCCGGGAGAAAACTCATCAAGGAAGATGTCATGGTATGATCAAGCAAGAAGAGACATGGAAGAAGAAGAAGCAGAAACAGTTCAACTTGAAGCCCTCATTGCAAAGAGACTGCCAAGAGGATCCGGTAAGTATGAAGGAAAACTACCCTTTAAGTGTTTCAACTGCAATAAGATTGGTCATTTTGCTTCAAGATGTCCGGAAAGATCTGCAAGGTCTAATACTAACAGACAAAGGTTTCAAAAGAACTGCTATTATGTTCATGAAGAAGATGACAATGAAGGAGTAACAGATGATGAATCAGAACTAGAAAGCAAATCCGGAAATGAATGGGTGTTTATTGCCATCAAGGAAGAAGATTCAATATCCTCTGAATCTGTCAATCACAAGGTTGTGGAAAGAGCTTTGGCTGCTCAAGTGGAAGAAAAGGATGATTGGGTTATTGATAGTGGATGTTCTCACCATATGACTAGTGACAAGAATAAGTTCTTAGATTTGGAAAGGTATGAAGGAGGAATGGTAAAGTTTGGTGACAATTCTGCTGGCAGAATCAGAGGTAGGGGAACTATTTCCTTTGATGGAAAGAGCAAAACAGGTAATGTACTATATGTTGAAGGATTGAAGCACAATCTTCTTAGTGTTGGTCAGTTAGTGGACAAAGGCTATGATCTCCGGTTCAAGAATGGAAAATGCAGAATCTTTACAAGCTCTGGAACTGAAATTGCATCCGGTGCTCAAACAAAAGGTAATATCTTTCATCTGGTTGGTTCAAACAAAAGTTGTCTATTTGCTCAAGTTGATCAGAGTTGGTTATGGCATAGAAGAATGTGTCATGTGAATTTTGATAACATCATCAAGATAAGCAATATTCAGGCTGTAAGAGACCTTCCAAAATTGGTGAAACCTACAAATAGTTTGTGCAAAGAATGTCAGCTAGGTAAACAGAGCAGAGTCTCTTTCAAAAGCAAAGATCAGTCTTCTAACGGATTGTTGGAATTAGTACATACTGATCTCTGTGGTCCGACAAGAATCAAGAGTCTGCAAGGTGATAGATATTTCATGTTGTTAATTGATGATCATTCCCAGATGATGTGGGTTACCTTTCTAAAAGAAAAATCAGAAGCATTTGAGAAGTTCAAAATCTTCAAAGCTATGGTAGAGAATCAAACCAGATTGAAACTAAAGTGTCTAAGGTCTGATAGAGGTGGTGAATTTACATCTGGTGAGTTCATTGACTTTTGTGAGAAGCAGGGTATAAAGAGACAATTGTCTGCTCCTAGGACTCCACAGCAGAATGGAGTAGTTGAAAGAAAGAACCGGACCATCCAGGAAGTTGCCAGGACAATGATGTTGGAAGAAAATGTTCCTTAGATGTTTTGGAAAGAAGCTATCAGCACTGCAGTCTACACTCTCAATTGAGTTCAAATCAGAAACAACACCGGTAAGACCCCCTATGAACTCTGGTTTGGCATCACTCCTACTGTGAAATATTTTAGAGTATTTGGTAGCAAGTGTTATATTAAAAGAGATGAAGATCTAGGAAAGTTTGATGCTAGAAGTGATGAAGGAATTTTCTTGGGCTACTCCACTCAAAGCAAAGCATACCGGTGTTACAATAAGAGATTGAGGAAGATGATAGAAAGCACCAATGTGAATGTTGATGAAGGAATTGAGAAGACTTCAAGATTTTATGAGTTTGATGAAGAAGATCAAGATGGTGTTCAGGTTCAAGGGACTCAATCCCCTTCGGTAAGTCAGAATCAACTTAATCTAGTAAATCAGGAAGAAGAAATAGGTCAGAATGAACCTGATCAAGGAGCAACAGTGCAGGATATTCCCAAAATTCCAAGGTATGTAAGACTAAACCACTCTGAAGATTAGATCATAGGTGACAGAAGAAAAGGTGTGCAAACTAGAAGGAATGTTGCTCAAAATCAGGATGAATGTTGTCTGATTTCAAAGATTGAACCTAAAACAGTAAATGAAGCCTGCAATGATGAAAACTGGACTAAAGCAATGAAAGATGAATTAATGCAAATTGAGAAAAATCATACTTGGGATCTTGTTCCTAGACCTAGAGACAGGAATGTGATTGGAACCAAATGGGTCTTCCAGAACAAACTGAATGAAGCTGGTGAAGTTATCAGAAACAAAGCTAGATTAGTCTGCAAAGGCTACTCTCAAATAGAAGGAATTGACTTTGAAGAGACCTTTGCTCCGGTGGCAAGAATTGAAGCAGTCAGATTATTTCTTGCATTTGCTGCCTTCAAAGAATTCAAGGTATATCAGATGGATGTCAAGTCTGCTTTCCTAAATGGTGATCTGGAAGAAGAAGTTTACATTGAACAACCGGATGGATTTCAATTGTCTGATAATGATGATATGGTCTACAAGTTGAAGAAAGCATTGTATGGACTAAAGCAAGCCCCAAGAGCATGGTATGAAAGGTTGGATAAGCATCTTGTGCAGATTGGATTCAACAAAGGTACTGCTGATAGTAACTTATATTTCAAAATTGTTCATGAAAACATTTTGATTGTTGAAGTGTTT
The DNA here is from genome assembly GCA_027924645.1 of Cunninghamia lanceolata. Lineage (NCBI taxonomy): Eukaryota > Viridiplantae > Streptophyta > Pinopsida > Cupressales > Cupressaceae > Cunninghamia > Cunninghamia lanceolata. The sequence goes on along the minus strand of BSBN01001020.1, from coordinate 10,784,777 downwards.
GTGGATGATATCATTTTTGGAGGAAGAGATAGTATGTGCAAAACTTTTGCAAATCAGATGAAAAGTGAGTTTGAAATGTCTATGCTTGGTGAAATGAATTTCTTCATGGGTCTGCAAATTACTCAAACAAAGAAAGGAATCTTCATTTCTCAGACCAAATATGTGAAAGAATTGTTAAGGAAATATGGTATGGAAGATTCAAAACCAATGAACACTCCCATGGCAACCGGATGTAAGTTGAGCAAAGATGATGACTCCCCAAAGGCAGATCAGACAAAGTATAGATCAATGATTGGTGGATTGTTGTATCTCACTCAGACTAGACTAGATATAATGCAGGCTGTTGGTCTCGTGGCAAGATTCCAGGCTGATCCTAGAGAATCTCATGTTATGGCAATCAAAAGAATTTTTAGGTACCTGAAAGGAATAGTTGAGTATGGTCTATGGTACCCTAGAGATCCGGATTTCTCTCTTCATGCTTACACAGATGCAGATTGGGCAGGAGATGTGGATGACCGGAAGAGCACTAGTGGTGGAGCATTCTTTTTTGGGAAGAGATTGGTTTCTTGGCTAAGCAAGAAACAAGATGCAATATCTCTGTCTACAACTAAAGCAGAATACATTGCAGCAGCAGGTAGTTGCACTCAAATCTTATGGATGAAGCAGATGCTAAGAGACATTAATGTTGAATATGAGGAGCCTATCACAATTTTCTGTGATAATTCAAGTGCAATTAATATTTCTAAGAATCCGGTATTGCATTCTAAGACTAAGCACATATCTATCAAGTTTCACTTTTTGAGAGAACAAGTGAACAAGGAAGAAGTCAGATTGGAGTATGTTCCCTCAAAGGATCAGATTGCAGATATCTTTACTAAACCTCTTCCCAAGGACTCTTTTGAATATCTCCGGGAGAAGTTAGGGGTCATGGCCCCTCCGGTGATGAACTAGGATGCACTGATGTGCATCAGTCCGGTGGATATCACAGTCATATCTTGTGATCCAGATTGATGATGGGGAGCTGCAACTAAGGGGGAGCAGCTGGTATGATTCTGATGTATGAGAATTGCAAGTATGAGCCCTTTGCCATTGATGTCAAAGGGGGAGAGAAGACATGTGAAAAACAAGTGGTTGATGATCAAAGGGGGAGCAGTAAAGGAAGAGAAGACATGTGAAAAGTTGTTGTTGATAGGGGGAGCTGTGACAGAAAGGAGAAGTTCTTGTCTTGATGGTTTTTCACATCATATGTTGCCATCAATGACAAAGGGGGAGATTGTTGCAAGTATGAGGTGAGCCAGTGTTGTCATTGATGTCAACATACTCATATTGCATTGACAAGAAGGATTGGATGAGCTGTGTGCTGAGGATATTGAGAAAATTAGCCTCAGTCAGGAACAGTGAAGAACCATGATGAGAAGAAGGCAAATGTATTGTATAGGTTGAGAACCGGAGGATGCGGATTAAAGGGTTTGTAGATATGAGTCTTGAGATGCTTCAGTTAAGATTTCAAAGGTCCGCATGAAGATCTGAAGGAGTTGTGGCTGTCGGTGTAGAATCAGTTCCGGCAAGTATTCAGAGGTGACAGAGGATCACAAAAAGGTCTGGTGAGGTCCGGAACTGTATAATCCTAATCTGCGGATTGGAAGGAGTCTTTGGGATGTCCTTGTGATGTGCCATCTCAAGTTGTGTGTGATTTGGAGGTCCGGAAGTACCTCTTGCATTATGACAGTGGCGACAGACAGTGTTCTTGAAGTTCCAGATAAGGAAGAGAAGAGATTCCAGTAAGTAAAGAAAGTGCGGATGTACCTGGTCATTCAGGAAGGCTTGTGAAGGTTCTTGGATCATGTTGAGGTTGTGTTGTTGCTCCGCATTGATAGTAGAGCCCGGAATTGAAGTTATTCTTCCAGATGAAGTTCTTGCTCTGTTTAGCCAACCGGATGAGTTGTTCATCCTACGAATGTTCTTGTGGTGGCCGACCAGATGTGTTATTCATCTTGTGGATACTCTTATGGTTGTTTTCTGACTTAGATGTTTGTTCCTAAGTCGATGTCTTGTATAAATAACAGTTTGTGAGTTCATTTTGAAGTGTGGATTGTGTGGATGAGTGTGGCATAGCGAAGAGAAGTGTGAAAGGCAGAGCAGAGGTTTTTGGGCTTAAATGGAACTGATCCAGACATGGTAGAGATGTCATTCTCCAGTTCAAGATTGTGATTCTTATCACTTTGTAGACAGTGTGTCTCCTTGTAGGCAGTGGGCCTCTTTGTGAGCAGTGTGCTCAGGCAGTGAGCCCTAATTGGTAAGTGCCATTCTTTTTTATTCTTCTAACAGAGAATAATCCTTGGGTTAATCACCCATGGTTTTTCCCTTAACCAGGTTTTCCACGTCAAAATCTTGGTGTTCAATGTGTTGATGTTTATCTGCTCTTGTGTTTATGTATTATGCTTTCATGGATGATTAATTAATATGCTGTTAACTAACAACGAAGAATCAAGTGTTTGAAAGAACAAGAAGTTTTATACAACTGATTCACCCCCCCCTCTCAGTTGTATGCCTTAAATCCAACAGACTCTTCATTATTTTTCTTTAATCCTTCAACATCTTTCTTAGAAAATCTTTCTTCTTTCCATCCTTCCTCTTCCAGAACAGAGGAATCTAATGCCTAAGATGACTCTTCATCATTTTTCTTTAATCCTTCAACATCCATGTTAGAGGGCTCTTCACCTATTTCCTCTATAATAGGAAGATTGAATCTCTTCAATGCATTCCAAAGGATTTCTTTTGTTTCGTTGGCTATTTGTTCAGTCTCACCAAGCATGAGTTTGTTAATTTTGGATTTTCTCTAGAAATCATCTTTACACTCCTTGAAAATCATGTCCATTTGTTTTGGAGTGATGGAAGGATAAATCTAAATTCTCTAAGTCTTTTTCCATTGCATTCTCTTTTCTCATCTCAAGTACCTCTTCTAGGCTCTTAGGAATCAATGATATAATTTCAATGAAAGCTTTATTGTAAATGTTCAAGTACCTAACAGTAGCCTCTTCCAAAATTCTCTTGTCAACATCACTGTATGCATCATAGAAATCAGTCACCGGCTGTAGGTTCCCATCCATAGTAACTGCCTTGATGATGTTATCAATGGAAAGAGTGGGCTTTTCAACAAATTCCTCTGCCTTCTCTTCCTCTTTTCTGCTAGCAAAGAACTTCCCAGATGTTTTCCACTTCTTCATTTTCTTGATTTCCTCATCAAATTATGTTTCTTCATCATCCTTATGGATTGTATATGTCCTTGTGGCTTTGGTCTTCATCCTCTTTTCTCCTTTTCTGGATGTCTTGACTTCTAGTTTGGTAGACTTTGAGCTTTTGGAAATGATAGGAGCAGAGCTTTTGGAGGATCTAGTCCAAGAGGAGGTTTGTACAGGAGCACTTTCTTTCTTTTCTTCTTATCTTTCTTTCTCTACCCTCTCTATTTTCTCTCTGTTGGCATCTACAACCTCCTTTAATATGCCAAATCTTTTGGCAATTTCTTCAACTTCCTTTCTTAGTTTCCTCTTCATCTCCGGTTGTCTTAACTCAACATGTATTTTTATACTTAGCTCTTCAAAGGTGCCAAACTTTTCTGCTTCGATGTCCTTAGGATGGCTCAGTAGGTGTTGAATATGTAGCTCCAAGATTTTTTCATTGACCTCATATCCCATAGGCATTATGCATATAGTTCTTGGCTCAACTACCTCCATTAGGCATTGATCAGTGTCAACTATGAAGGAGATTGCATCTTTGTATTTGTCAACTATTGTTTGTGGTATTCTTTCTCTGGCTTGCATTATGCTTTGGAAATTCTTAAAGTAACCCCAGAGAGCTATGTTTTGGGCTTTAGCATCACCAAGTCCATACATGTAATCTCTGATATGAATTGCAACGGGTTTATCATTTTGCCAAACCCAACCATTTGATCCAAGTAGCTCATTCATATAATAGAAGAATAGACACAGTATTAGACTACCATATTTAAAGGAATTTTTCTTATCCTTTTTTATCTTCTACAAGTTCTCCAATAGCTAATTTAGAAGAATCTCACATAGATAATAATCTGCATCTTCCCTCAACATCTGATATGCAACATAGATTGCTATACCAGACACAGAATTTTCCCTACTCGAATGGTAGATTTTGTAGCTGATTATCATTGAAGAAAACTTGACATCTGAATCTGTGATGTCATCTATAGTCATTGTTCTTTTGTCAAATTTTGATCCGGACGCTTTAGTTACCATTTGGTTCTTCACAGATTTGAGTGTAGGTAACCCACCTGATGAATGCAATCCAGTCACTGCCTTGATGGCATCTTTAGTTATCTTGAATGGCTTCATTAGCCACATAAAATTATCATTCATCGTACTTAGAACATACCGAACCCAATCATCTTCTACAAAACACATAAAATGTATGCAATGTTCGAAGTGTTTGTCTCAGAGGGCCTTGAATTCAGATTTGAGTTCAAAATTCTCATCTATTAGCTGTTTGTGATAAATATCCATCAATTTTGAGTCTCAAAATTCTTCAATGTTTGCATGGATATAAACCCTAACATCTTCTACATGCAAGACTTCGTGATGAATGCTAGAAAATGCACCCAAGGGATCAACTTCTAGAGATTTGTAAGGGTGTTTCTTGAATTTAGGTCTTGGCCTATCAGAAATATTAACAACCATTAGAATAGCCATTTTGCAAGAGATCTAGAGATATTTTCATAAGGGAAGTACATTTTCACACTTTAGGGTTTGAAGCAAAAACCAGAATGATTCTCTGGTTGAATTCGATCTTCAATTGAACTTGAGTGAATTGTAGGATCTTCTTCACAGAGATCTTCTTTTCTTCTTCATGAGTGCAAGTGTGTAAATAATGAGTGAAAGAACCCTTTTATCCTTGCGTAAACTCTAATTTCCTTTTGTAATAAATGTACAAGTTTTTAAGTCATTCGGTTACCCTGCTTCTTAAATGAGGTTTTCTTGGATTGTCTTGTGGATCTTCAAATCATTTGTTTGTGAGGATTTACAACATATTTTCACCTTTTTCAAACATGCAATGAGTTCACAGATTGAAATATTTCAATTTTGGATCATACCAAATCTATCTGTGAAATTTTGCTTTATTGGATAGCTGTCGATACAGGATCTCCTCATAACTAGATCAAATCTGCATGTAGATTTGTCAAATTTGGATTGGATGATCTTCAAGTGAGTCTCCTCAAACCTTTTAAACTGCAACCTCTTATTTTGATTCAAAGTGCCAAATTCAAGCACTCACTGACTAGCAGGGGAAAAGAGATCTTCTTCGTAGTTCCCCCTCAACCAGAGCTAGTCTTTTAGTTTCCAGAAGGAATATCAGCACCAAATTCTGGTGTAGATCCATCCCCAATATTCATTGTAATCCTTTTTACCCAAATCTTGCTCATTTATTTTTGAACTTCATCCGCATTTACTTTACCTTTGCCTTTATCTTGTTTTTGATCATGTTCCACCAGACCTTTTCTATCTTGATTTCTGCTTCTGCAGAATTTGGCAATATGACTGGATCTATTGCAATTGTAACACACGACATTTATTTACTTATTTGAATGATATCCTCTTGATCTACACTCATTAGCCATATGTACAATTATATTGCATACAAAGCATTTACCATTGAAAGAATTGTTCATTTGCATATTTCTGCATTCATGAGATTTGTAACCATACCTTTTGCAACTGAAACATTGGCCGGAGAAGGATGGATTGAATTGATTCATTCTATTTTTGCACTAGATTACTTTGTGACCAAATTTGTTGCAATTGAAGTAGTATCCATTGAAGGATGGATATCTTTGAGCATTTGTTTGGCTTACTGGAGGTCTTCTAAGCCTGTTTCTTTGATTTCCTGATCCAAAGTTCTTCTAACCGGATCCAGATCTTTCACCTTTCTCATATCCCAAGCCACACTTATCATCTACCCTCTTTTGGCTTTCAAGAAGAACTTCAAGCTGGGCTGAGCCTATCTTGAATTTTTCTTTGTATTCATTTGTAGTTTGAAGATCTTGTTTAAGAGTGTCTATATGATTCTCAAGTTGTTCTTCATTGTCTCTAGCTTCTTCAAGATCAGATTCAAGATGCCTGATTATTCTATCCATTTTGTGGTAGTCCTCTATTTTCTCCTTGAGGGATTGTTTTAGATTATCTTCAATCTTTCTTTTTTCTTCAATTTCTTGGATGAATCTCATAACCCCTGATTCCATTTCATGCCTTACCATAATGACTTCTTTTGACAACTTCTCACATAGCTTATTTTTCTCATTCAAATCTTCATTAGTATCATTGAGATCACTCTGATTGGCTAATTTTTTAAGTAGTTCCTTTCTCTTTTTCACAAAGATACTAAGTTTTTCTTTTAGCTCATTTATGAATTCATCAGCTTGTTTGAGTCTTTCTCTCAAATTATTGACTTCAGAGTGGGATTGTTCAAGATCATCTAGGGTAGACTGAAGTTGTTCCTTCATACCATATGCATCCATTGAGATTCCTAGATCTTCCTCAAGATGTTAGGCTTTGTTTAGAGGAACCTTTCTCTAATACCAATTGTTGGAAACAATGCAGATAACTAAGAGGGGGGGTGAATCAGTTATCTTATAACTTTTCTATTTTCTTTCTTTTTCTTAACTTATCATTTAATGTTATGCCAAAACAAGACAATCATAAGAGCTGAAAAAGAAATTAACATATCACACAAGGATTTTTATGTGGAAACCCTATTAAGGGAAAAACCACGGGGTGACTAACCCAAGATTGTATTCTCTATTAAAAGAATAAAGAGTACAAATTTGACACTTGCAAATTAAGGCTCACTGCCTGAGCACACTACTCACAAGAGGCCCATTGCCTACAGGAGACTTATAGTCTACAAATGCTTATAGATGATACCAAGATGTTTGAACTGATGAACAACATCTATGCATGTAGGATTTCAGTTCCAATTAGGTACAGTATATTGATCTGGCACATTTCATTCTTCCTCTACTCAATATAACTTTTTTGTCACATTTCAGGCTTGAGTTACTACCTTCGCACTTGTTTCTACTTTTCTTTGTACTTAACCATACATATCATCACTATCACACCCTTACAGGCTTTAATTCATCATCTATATATATCCATATCAAGGATTTCCAACAACTTCTTAGTCGGCAACAAGAACACCTAAGATATTTGTAAGTTATTAATCTGTCAACTGAATCCATGCTTGATTAGTGATGCGCATCAAAAACATAGGCATAGAAGTCATAAATCATGTCGGCTAACAATGTATAATATCATCGATTGCTTGATCAAGAACTTTTACACATCTGAATTGAACTCTGATACTTTGTTAGTCAGTTCTTCCTCTGTCTGCTCTGCCTGATTGGAACCCAACACTTAGGTGCTCATATCTTTTTCTTGCTTTATCACCGGAGGCTAAATCTTTGGAATACAGTAGTCATGATACCCCTATTGAATTGTCCAAGTCCACAACCTATTGAGTTACACCATCTGAGAGATCTGAACCTGATTGTTGGACCTTCTTACATACTCTATTCTTGTTCACCAGACCAAAATAATCTTCAATCTTACTTCCGGTATAGGCATACTATGTACTACAGATGTGTGGAATAGACTTTGTTGCCATCAATGACAACACTTATGAAGCCACACAGTGCCTCTTGCCAACATATTCATCTGGAGAAATTAACATTATACCGGCTTCTGATCCTGATGAGGAACAATTGCCATCAAATTCCAATGTCCATAACTCATTTGATAAATTAGGCCTAATCAACTCAAGGCATTCTTCTTCTGAAGTAGATGAAAACATGTAAGTCCCTGGGCCTATCTCCACATACAATATCTCTGATCTAGGGCCTCTTGACTTTAAAATAATAAACTTGGCCTTTGGCTCCAATTCCAAATGTGCTTTCTTTCCTTCCACTGGTATCCGTGCATGAGACTAGTCCATTTGGATTTCTCCTCCCAGATCTCTACAAAATCTCCTACTCAGTAACATGCCATACCTACCAAGAATATCAACCACTAAGATATAGTCATCTTAACTCTTTTCTTTGGATAGGTGGCTAGGGCTACTTGAGCATCCTTAATCTAGACAATAATAGGGACTTGGGTACAATCCATAGAAGAGCACTTCCCATGAGATGAGGTGAGAGATAAACCTTGAGCCTTGGCCACTTGGGTAGGCATGACATTATCAGAGGCCCTCGAATCAATTACACAATTTATCAACTTATACCCAGCTATGAATAGGGAGATGTAGAAGGGGTTAGGCTTATCAAAAGGGTTCCTCAACTGAGGCTTCTTAGAATTAGAAACATTTTCATTTGGAATAGATTTTTATTTTTCTACATTTTTAGAAAACTAAGCATTGACATGGGCAGAAGATAAACATGGTTCTTCCTTCACATATCATACAAGCCTATCTAGCTCAGTAGGATTTAACCTAAGGTATTCTACTTGGGAAATCTAAATTTTGGTATTTTTACAAGATTCAACAATATCAAAAGAAGAAGTAGATTCTTCAAAGGAAAGTACCTTAGGAGATACATCTTTTAGAGCGCTCATGTCTTTCTTCTTGGGTGTCCCAATAGCGTTTCTAGAAAATATCCTAGGAAAGAACCTGTATTATTTCTTGGCTAATTCTTTTTATCTTCTTCTTTCTTGTGACTTTGTTTCCCTGTAGTGAAAATAGTGCAATTTGGGTTCTCCCATTCAGTATACAGTGCCTCACTTCCATCCGAGTCTAACTCGTATTCCATAAAATTAATAGTAGCATCCCCATGTTGTTCTGTGTCTTCTTCTTCTAGTAAAGGCTCACTGACATGTTCATTCATGGAGAGCATGTGCATAAATCTGGTCATTTCTAGACAAGAATTGCCATCATGATCAATAGTTACATGGAAATTACATACCATGTGATTTGCCTTCCCACTAGTTGAGGGACCTTCTATTGCTAATCAGAAAGTGGGAAAACAAGACTCTCTTCTGGGTGTATCATGGTAGTAGGGTTGTTGTTGTGGCTTGGGCATTTGTCTTTTGAGAGAAAGAACATCATTAGCTAAACATTGTACCATAGGGTTGGTAGAAGTTCTTGCCTACCCCTTATTTGCTTGTACTTCATTTCTCCACTTACCAGCAGTTATAAAGTCATCCTTGATAGATATGGACACCTCTTTGCCTCTTTGAAGATTCATTGCTCCTTCTCTTTTGAGGGTATAGCTCACATCTGGAGGTAGAGAATTAATAAAGAAGTGCTTCTAGATCTCATTACTAGGCCTCATACCAAGAGCTATCCTATTCACAATACGATTGAACTTGGCCACAAACTCCCTCATAGGTTCATGCATCTCCTTTTTCAGGGAAGTTAGTTGGGCCAACAAAGTATGTTCATTTTCTACAGATTTGAACCTATTCTTGAACTTGGTCCTCATGGTATCCTAATTATTAATAGAGACAGGAGCCAGATGATAAAACCATTCAGCAACAACCTCAAGTAAGGTCTCCACAAAAAGTCTGATGGAGACGTCCTCATGTTGGATACCCAAGATAGAATAAGTAGTAAAGAAAGCATTGATATGCTCATCAGGGGTAACCTTTCTATCACCTCTAAACTTAGGCAAGATTTTACTAGACCCTCTAGGAAAATCATGTAGTTGATTGTCTAGTGCCAATGGTCCAATGGTTGTGCCCCATGGGACATGTTGTTGATGGTGAGCCATACGAGGTTGAAAATTAACTACCACAGGTAAGATGGTGTCGTGCAGAACTAGTGCTTGACACACAGGGGATGTAATAAGATGGAGGGAGAAGGAGCCCTGCTAAAGGACTTGATTTTGCAATTTATAGGCAATGTAGTGAAAATGGTAGATTCTAACAAATCAAAATCAAGGTCAGAGACACCTTTCTTCTTGTCTCCCCTGGTATACCTCTTAGAAGCCAGCTTTTTATAATACAATATATTATACAACAATAAAGTCACCACGCTTTCTCAATTTGCAGAGTTGAAATGAAGATGTGCTCATTGATTGTTCTCTCAACCACCTTGATAACTATTTTGTTGGTTGTTCAGCTAATTGTTAGGCCAATTATTTTGTTGATTTTTCCCTGTATTTTTAGGAACTCAAATAATCCAAAAAGTTCTCACCCTTCTGGGGACTGGAACTACATCTATCAAGTAGATCCCTTGGACTTTGAAAAAACTCTTGGTGTTTGCTTCTGCTATTTCTCCAAGTTCTTCTTCAATCTCAAGAACTTCATTCACTTGGTGAAACTATCAATTATTTCTCCTATTCTACCAGGCCAAATTCTGTAATCTAGTGACAATATCTTCTTGCTCACCTATGAGCCAATCCATGTTAGGCTGGATTACTGGCATAATCTATGCTCGAAGCACCATTAGGAATCACATTCTTTTTCTCAAATGAAGAGGTTTTTAGGAATGTGATTGTGCATTCAATTTTCTCCCATCGCAAATCGAAGAGATTCAATTGCTCTTTTAAACAATTGTTTGTGCTCAAAATTGGATTTCTTCATTACAAACGGTTGTAAGCAATGCTATTATATCATTGAGTGACAACCAATAGTATGGATTTGATGAAGGAAAGACCAATACTTTAAAATGGTAAATATCTTACTTATTCAATCTCTCAGTAGAGTCACCAAAAATTTGTTAGAAAATAGATTTGTCACTGCTTCTATTATTTGACTTGCCCTATTGGCAGTAACAATTTTACTAATAGTTGGACAATTTATTTTTGTAAATTGCCCTCTAAAAGTTTTAGTAGGTATAGCTCCCTTCTTATGATAACTAAAAAAAGGTTTTCTGTTACACTTTTAACCAGAAAGTGGGAAAGGCAATTGCATATTAATAAAATCTAACTAAACCACAACATGAACTGTATTGCAGGCAGAAAATCTTATCAAATAAGTTGACCTTCCTCTAGATATAAGAATGAAAGAAAGACCAATTATCACTTCCAAAATAATATCAACACCACCTTCACATCAGATCCCAACATATGAAAAGGAGACACTCAAATGATGATAAACTTAAATATAGAAGCAGGTTATCAATATTTCACACAACATTATGTAGATGTCAAGATTCCACAAGTTATATATCCAACATACGAAGAAGAAATAACAAAACAACAAAATATAATCGACTCACTGCTAATACTTCTATGATATTTATGAATTCCATCTATTGGCACCTTAAAATTTTGGCAAAATTTTAAGTGCCTGTGATGTATATTTTGATTGCAACTCTCATAAAACATCCCTATCAAATCTACCTATGTGGCCTACTTTCGAGAATAATAATTTGAAGCCTATTCACTTTCATGCCAAATCCCTTGGTGAACACACTCATCTAACATATGTAAGCATGTATGTTTGATTTCAGACTCCCATGATGTGATTTGATGAGTTTTTGAAGTACCAAGTTGGAGGGTTTTGGGATTATGTTGTTGTTTGCATATTCACAACCATGTGAAGTAGCCTCCTATTCAAATTGGTATTTCACAACTGGGTGATCGTCATGACAAATGGATTGGTTTTCTGCATTCCCCTAACATTCATATACTCCCTAGTCCAATTTCAGAGCCTCAGTATCAAGTTTGGTATTTTTTCAAGGCCAAAAGTAAATGCAGTTTGTCATCTTTTGACATCTGCATTTCCAGAATGTTTAGGTCAACTTTGACCCTTAATATTTTGTGAAGGAAGTGAATTGGTAAAAAATTCCTTTTGCATGCATGTTTAATAGACCTAAATGAACCATTTTCCTTAATGGAAACTTCCTGGGAGGAGATTTGGTATTTTTTCAGGGTGGTGACTTAGTGAGCCCTAGTTGGTTTTGACAGGTAAAATTTCAGAAAAGGGTAAGTGAGCCACTTTGAATGTTAATATCTTAAAATAATGATGGCATCATGGAAATCATTTTTATGACCTTGCTCCCACATCATCAGACAACATGTATGTGCATTTTCATGGCTCTAGGAGATTGTTTGACCAGTTTTCTAGGGTGATTTTGGAGCCCACTTGACTTGTTTTGGTCATAATGCAAAATGTCAAAAATCAAATGCTGATGATTACCCACTTCAATTTTTCACCTCAAAGGCATACAAATGTAGTCTAAGGTCAATTCAGGATAAAATTGTTTTGAAACGAAATTTTTTTTCTTAGGCCCACAAGGGGACCTAGCATGTGTCACACAATTATGAAGTCATAAGGTTAGTTGATTTAATCTTTGAACATGTTTAAGTTTTATGAGAAAAAAATTATTTAAGCAAAATGTAGTTGTATTCTAGAGAGGATGTTGCATACATTAAAGCAAGAACACATGAAGGTCCAAGAAGTCGATAAACATTAATTGTTAGTAATGATAAGGCAATTTTCCAAGAGTATGAGTGTCGATAGAGATAATGAAGTAGAGAAAGAGGCCAAGTTCTTCATCAGGAATTTTCTTGGGAGGAGTAACACTAGGTCCACTATTATGTTTTCATGATTGATTCAGCTACAACAGAACCTTCTTGCACATGGGAATGAGAGTCCATCGTTGGAAACCTTGAAGCTGTATTTTTGGGCTTCCTATTGTACAACTTGGGTATTACTAATACTGGTCTTCAAGTACTTGGGAAAGGTCTACCTAGTTTACATTTATTGGATGTTTCACATTGTAAAAAGATAACAGATAAGGGAATACTAGCACTTCCTAAAAGGTGCCCACATTTGGCAACCTTATGTTTTAATGGTTGCAAACTTATAATAGATCAATCTCTACAAACACTATCTAGGTACTGTGGAAAATTGAAGGAGCTGGAGTTGCAGGTGTGCACTAATATTACTGATAGTGGTCTTTCAAGTTTAGCTCAAGGATGTTGTTCAATCCAGATTCTAGACATTAACAAATGTTGTAAAGTAGGGGATGTTGGAGTTACAAGACATGCTAAGGCTTGTTCCCTTTTAAAGACCTTGAAGCTGTCAGATTGTTTGAATATCAAAAATAGGGCAGTTACATCTATAGTAGAGGACTGTAACAGGATTGAGGTTCTAATGATTAGAGGATGCAGGCTTGTATCTGATGAATCCATTCAAGCAATTGCTTCTACTTGCAATTCTAATCTAATAAGTTTACAAGTTGAATGGTGCCTAGATATTACTTATGAATCAATTCACTCAGTTCTTTCGCGCTACATACAACTTGAAAATCTTAACATAGCATGTTGTGACAAGATGATGGATCCAGATCACATTTGAAGGTCTTAAAGATCAATAGTTGTCCTAGCATCTCATCTACATGGATTGATTTGATTGCTAAATTTTACCATTCACTGAAGTATTTGGATGTTTGATCCTATCCTTAGATTACAGAAGAGGATCTTAACAGGGCAGGCATTCATTTTGATGATTGTTGCAAATTAGTATACCATGGGATTGTATCTGAGCATGCATTGTGAAATGAGACAGAAGATTTTCTTGGGAAATATAGAGGATTTTTGTTCTACACAATCAGGCAAGAATTCCAAGTGTCTCTTGCATCCCTGTTGAAGCTAGGACGAAGGTGTACGGTAGTGCAGGAAAAGTCAAATATCAAAATTTTTAAACCAAAGACAGAAGCAGATGGGAAAAGGAAAATTTCCTTTTCTACCACAACGAAAAGTTTGCAATTGTATTTGGTTAATGTTTAAACACACCCCTAAAGCAACTATTAGAATTGTTAAGAAGCATCAAGTATGTGCTGACTATCACAATGCAACAAAATTTATCTTCAAGACTGTAGCAAGATAAATCATTGTGTGAGACATGAGTCGTTTCCATCATTTTAAGCAGGGTCAATGTTCTTGCAGAGGTTATCGATAATGCCAAATGAAGTAGATCCTCTAAGGGGTGTTATTGAGAAATACTGCTTGGCCAATTGGCTCCGAATGGTATAAGTGGTTGTGCCTTGTATTTGAATCACCAAATGCTATAACATCAGTAATAAATGCTCGCTGGAAGAAGCAAAAGGAATGAGTTGGACAGTTGCATACGAACAAGCCAAAAGAGAGGCTTTTCATCAGAGAAAATGGTTAGGGAGAACTTCAAGTCGTATGCAGGAGAATAGAGGGTTGGCCCCTTTCACAAAAAACTTTTTGATAGTGACAGGTTCTAATGAGAATGGTGAAAGGAATATATAGTAGATGCAGTCCAAGCTTTCCCCGCATCACCATAGGAAGTATAAAATCTATGTGTGGGAGAGCGGTGAGTTTAGAGTTTTATCCCACATTTCCGCAAAGGAAAAAGAAGATGTATGTGGTAGTGCGGGAAGTGAAATTTTTGCATTAAATTTTTTTTCTCTCCTCTCTTTCATCCCACACCCCTGCAAAGGAGAAATAAATTGTGTGCGGGTGAGTGGTATAATAAAGTGAGCAACAAAATAGGGTGAGAGGTATAATAAAGTGAGTAGAAAAATAAGGTGAGTGGTATAATAAAATAAGCAATGGAATAAAATATTGAAGTGAAACATAATTGTTTTGCAAATAAAATATGATGAAATATTTTGCACGGGAAGGGGAAATTTGTTATTTTGGGAATAAAATATAATGTAAAGTATTTCATTGAGAAGTGAAATATTTTACCAAGGGAGATGAGGAGTGGGTATTTATTTTACCAGAGATTATAATAAAATATATAAAAGTGAATATAAATATAAAATTGCAGGAAAAAGGGGGATTATTGTATTGGCAAATTATTTTCACGTGATGCAAAGACAAAGTAAAAATGAAGCCAAGTATTTTTATTTGCAAAGAGAAATAATACAAAAGCTGGCATGTAAAGGGGTGGGAAACTAAATAGACACATTGAATGTGAAAGGTCTTAAGCTTGTTGCTTCCTTCATTCATATAAGAAAAACCAAGACCTTGGGGAGTTCTCTTTGGGATTTGATTTTGGAAAAGGGGGATATTGAAAAGGCCCATTTTCTATAGCACAATATTGAAAATGCATTGCTAAAATTTTATATGGTTGTCTCCAATTCAATTTTTCTTGTCATTCAAATCATTATATCAAGCATATTTTTGATTTGTCAAAACATTTTCCTATTTTGCATGGTTTGTTTAATGGGTTCCTTCAAGCAAGGATTAAATTCCTCTAAGTAAATCACAGTGGCCTAGAGAATGTAATTGGATAATTGAAGAAGAGCTTGATATTTGATATTCTTGCACGTCTATGCTAGTCATAGACCTTGTAGTGCCAAGCAATCTGAATTGTAGCCAGAGGGAAGGCACACATCTCTTTGTATTTGGACTTTGTTGCCTAGTTGAGGAAATGACATCGATCATTCAACTTCCAAAATCATTCCTTTTATATATTTCAACCATAATTTTGGTTTTCTGTTGTAGGAGTAGGAGTAGTAGTGGAATAGAGTAATTGAATAAAACCATTTTTAGATCTCATGCCAATTTGAATTTTGGTTGAAGAGGAAGATTTAATTGATAAAGTTGCACATAATCTACTTAATCATCACTAATCAGTATTGGAGAGTTCATATTCTATGATAAAGGGTACACCCACCTAGGCAAAGGAGAGCCTAAAGTGCAAGGAAGTCCAATCACTTTGATTGATTCTATCAATTGGCCAAATTAGTTGTTTAACCTAATCATAAAGTTTGGCATCCTTTTAGGGTTTTGCAATCTACAAATTTGAGAACCAACAACTTGGCAACTCTACTAGGGAGATAAGTGATTATCATTGGGAAGAATCAAGAATCAAAGGGTGAAAATTGGAAATGGAAGTTTTAGACCTGCATAAAGTTTTGTTGCAATGAAATGATATGAGAATGACTATTGTTGGGAAGACCCGGGAAATATAATTTGTTCCTCTTTAAAAGAGGTGGTGACTCTATCAAGTACCTAATGAAAGAATGGTCTAGCAATATTCATATCATAGGCCTAGGGAGAAAACACCTCAAATGACATGCTTTACTGATGCCCATGTTGCCTTTGCTTCAATAAGAGAATTAGCAAATCAGGAGTTGAGATAAAATGTGGAGCAATTGCAAGCATAAGTGGAGAGGGAAAAATTGTTGAGAAGGCATCAAGAATTGGAGTAGGAGATAATTCAGTTGAGGGCCTAGGTTACTTTAAATGTACCATGATATAGACTTGATTGTATTCAGCTTGTTGGAGGTACATATCCTTTTCCCCTTGGTAAAGGAGGAGTAAAAATTCAAAATCAGGGATATGATCAGCATATGGGGAAATATCAGCATCAATATCATGATCCACTTCAAAATATACAAGGTAATATCTATTACCATGGAGGTGTTAACCAATATATGCATCAAGGTATGCATCAGCTATGTCAACAACAGGGATATCAATTTATCAGCAATATCAACATTGTCAAGAACAAAATCCATTTGTAAGAAGATAGCCTGAAACTATGACATTTCCAGCTACTTTTGATCAGCCAAAAGAGGAAGGATGTGCAGGTGAAGTTTTCAATGATAACATTTCAGATTTGAATGAAGATAAATCTTTGGAAGGTCAATTCTTTACCTTGAAGGAGGACTGTGCAATATTGAAGATGCTTTTGAGGACACATTGCACAAGGAGCACATCAATGATGAGGCAAATGAAGGAGCATGTTCACCTAGCAGCGAACATGAAGCATATCCATTGATTGATATAGTTGGTGAAGAAGAGGTATGTACATCTGAAAATGATTTCCAAAGTTTTTCATGTTCATTATATGATGAAATGATAGAACAAAATCAAACAATACCTTTCCAAGATGATGAAATTAGATAATGTATCAGCAATGAAGTGAATGAAGAGGTATGTTCACTTAGCAGTGAACAAATTTCAGATTTGTTGACTGTTGAATGCTGGTGATATGCACATAAAAATGATCCTAAAATTTCATGTCTAGCACATATTTGCATTGACAGTGAAGGTGCTTTGTGTGAAAATAGTGATACGTTGCATGGGTTTCTTGATGATTCTTCTCACCAAAATGATGAATTACAATTGCAAAATGAGCTTGTATATGAATGTTTTTCTTTCCATACATTGGAGGATTGTCTACATAATTCTCATGGTTTGCAGCAGTGTGATACCAACTATGAAGCAATGTATGAGTGTTTCAATTTCTCAGTCTATTTGGGAAAACCTTCAATGGAACATGATGATCAAATAGATAATGCTAGATGTTTGTCACATGGTGATGGTGTTCTTAAATTTGTGCTCGATTGCAAGATATAGTCTAATGGAATTGATGTTGGCATGGGAAAATATAGTGATATGTTTCAGAGTGTCAGTGGTGATGTTTATTTTCAAGCTTACAATGATAGTGCTTTCAGATTTGACCTAATGTAATCAAATGAGAAAAGGCAGAGGAGTTGGACTCTATTTACCTCTATCATACTAGTTCAGAGCAGAGGAGTTGGACTCTGCTACCCAATGGACAAGACACTGGTCTATTCCCTAGAGATCTAAGTTGTTGCTATGCCCACAAGGAGCATACATCCCCAAGAAAGAGCCACTATTTGCACCTTAAAATTTTGGCAAAATTTTAAGTGCCTGTGATGTATATTTTGATTGCAACTCTTAGAAAACAACCATATCAATTCTTCCTATGTGGCCTACTTTGGAGAATAATAATTTGAAGACTACTAACTTTCATGCCAAATCCCTTAGTGAGAACACTCATCTAATATACATAAGCATGCATGTTTGATTTTGGACTCCTAGGATGTGATTTGATGAGTTTTTGAGGCACCAAGTTGAAGGGTTCTGGGATTGTTTGGTTGTTTGCATATTCTCAGGACTGCGAAGTAGCCTCCTATTTAGATTGGTATTTCACAGCTGGGTGATCGTCATGACAAATGGATTGGTATTCTTCATTCCCCTAAAATTCATATACTCCCTGGTTTAATTTCAGAGCCTCAGGATCAATTTTTGTATTTTTTCAAGGCCAAAAGCAAATGCAGTTTGTCATATTTTGACATCTGCATTTCCAAAATGTTTCAAGGAGCTCAACTTTGACTCTTAATGTTTTGTGAAGGAAGTGAATTGGTAAAAATGAATTTTTACACATGTTTAATAGACCTAAATGAACCATTTTCCTTAATGGTAGCTTCCTAGGAAGAGATTCGGTATTTTTTCAGGGTGGTGACTTGGTGAGCCCTAGTTGGTTTTTTGATAGGTGCAGTTTCATAAAAGGCTAAGTGAGCCACTTTGAATGTTAATATCTTGCAATCCTGATGGCATCATGTAAATCCTTTTTACAACCATGCTCCCATATCATTAGACAACATGTCTATGCATTTTCATGGCTCTAAGAGATTTTTGGCTAGTTTTCTAGGGTGATTTTGGAGCCCAGTTGACTTGTTTTGGTCATAATGCAAAATGTCAGAAATCAGATTCTAATGATTACCCACTTCAATTTTTCACCTCAGAGGAATACATATGCAGTCTAAGGTCAATTCAGGATAAAAATTGTTTCAAAATGAATATTTTTTTAGCCGAGCCCACAAGGGGACCCGGCATGTGTCACATAATTATGAAGTCATAAGATTAGTTGATTTAATCTTTGAACATGTTTAAGTTTTATGATCTAAAGCAATTATTTAAGAATAATGTAGTGGTATTCTGGAGAGGATGTCATAGATATTAAAGTAGGAACACATGAAGGTCCAAGAAGTCCATAACTATTGATTGTTGTTAACAATAAGGCAATTTTCCAAGAATATATGAGTGTCAACAGAGATAGTGAAGCAGAAAAAGAGGCCAAGTTCTTCATCAGGAATTTTCTTGGGAGCAGTAACACTACACACTGTTATGTTGTCATGATTGATTCAGCTACAGCGGAGCCTTCTTGCAAATTGGAATAAGAATCTAGCATTGGAAACCTTGAGGCTGTATTTTTGGGCTTCGTGTCGTGCAGCTTATGTATTACTGATACTGGTCTTCAAGCACTTGGGAAAGGTCTACCTAGTTTGTATTTATTGGATGTTTCACAATGTAAAAAGATAATAAATAAGGGAATACATGCACTTGTTGAAAGGTGCCCATATTTGGTGACCTTACATTTTAATGGTTGCAAACTTATAATAGATCAATGTCTAGAAACACTATCTAGGTATTGTGGAAAATTGGAGGAGCTAGAGTTACAGGAGTGCACTAATATTACTAATAGTGGTCTTTCAAGTTTAGATCAAGGATGTTGCTCAATCTAGATTCTTGACATCAGCAAATGTGGTAAAGTAGGGGATGTTGGAGTTACAAGACTTGCTGAGACTCGTTCCCTTTTAAAGACCTTAAATTTGTTAGATTTTGAAAATTGGAAATAACACAGTTACATCTATAGTAGAAGACTACAAAAGGCTTGAGGTTCTGATGACTGGAGGATGGAGGCTTGTATCTGATGAATCCATTCGAGTAGTTGCTTTTATTGATAATTTTAATCTAATATGTTTACAAGTTGAATGGTGCCTAGATATTATTGATGAATCAATTCACTTGGTTCTTTCATGCTACATACAACTTGAAAATCTTAACATAGCATGTTGTGACAAGATGATGGACCATGCTTTCACTTGTTTAGGGAATGATGTATCTAGATCATGTTTGAAGGTTTTAAAGATCAACAACTGTCCTGACATATCAGCTACAGGGATTGCTTTGATTACTGAATTTAGCCATTCACTGAAGTATTTGGATGTTCGATCTTGTCCTCAAATTATGGAAGAGGATCTTAATATCACAGAAATTCATTTTGATGATCATTGCAAATTAGTATACCATGGGATTGTATCCGAGCATGTATTGTGAAATGAGATGGAAGATTTTCTTGGGATTTATATAGAGGATTCTAGTTCTACACAATTGGGCAAGAATTCCAAGTGTCTCTTGCATCCTTGCTCAAGCCAGGATGAAGGCATGTGGTAGTGCGGGAAAAGTTAACTATCAAAATTTTTAAACCAAATATAGAAGCAGACGGGAAAAGGAAAAATTCCTTTGCTACCATAGTGAAAAGTTTGCAATTGTATATGGTTTGTTTAAATGCACCCCTGAAGTAACTATTGGAATTGTTAAGAATCATCAAGTATGTGCTAACTGTCATAATGCAACAAAATTTATCTCCAAGACTGTCGCGGGAGAAATCATTGTGTGAGACATGAGTCATTTCTATAATTTGAAGTAGGGACAATGTTCTTATAGAGGTTATCGATAATGCCAAATGAAGTAGATCCTTTGAGGGGTGTTATTGAGAAACTCATACTTAGCCAGTTAGCTCCGAATGGTAGTGATTGTGTCTTGTATTTGAATCACTAGATGTTATAACGTCAGCAATAAATTCTCACTGGAAGAAGCAAAAGTAACCAGTTGGAGGGTTGCATGGGAACCAGCCAAAAGAGAGGATTTTCATCAGAGAAAATGGTTAGGGACAACTTCAAGTCATATGCAGAAGAACAGAGAGTTGGCCGCTTTCACAAAATACTTCTTGATAGTGGTAGGTCCAAATGGGAATGGTGAAGGGAATATATAGGAGATGTAGTCCAAGCTTTCCTTGCATCACCGCAGGAGGTATAAAATCTATGTGTGGGAGA
Source organism: Cunninghamia lanceolata (assembly GCA_027924645.1). Taxonomy (NCBI): domain Eukaryota; kingdom Viridiplantae; phylum Streptophyta; class Pinopsida; order Cupressales; family Cupressaceae; genus Cunninghamia; species Cunninghamia lanceolata. The sequence continues at coordinate 10,764,113 of BSBN01001020.1, read as the reverse complement.
GCAGTGAGTTTAGGGTTTTATCCTACATTCCCGCAAAGGAAAAGGATGTATGCGGTAGTGCAGGAAGTGAAATTTTTGTATTAAAATATTTGTTTTTTCTCTCCTCTCTTTCACCCTGCACCTCTGCGAAGGATAAATAAATTATTTGCAGGTGAGCGGTATAATAAAGTGAGCAGCAAAATAGGGTGAGCAGTATAATAAAGTGAGCAATAAAATAAGGTGAGTGGTATAATAAAATGAGCGGTGGTGAAACATAATTGTTTTGCAAATAAAATATGATGAAATATTTTGCACGGGAAGGGGAAATTTGTTATTTGGGGAATATAATATAATGTAAAATATTTCATTGAGAGGTGAAATATTTTAACAAGGGAGATGAGGAGTAGGTAATTATTTTACCTAGGAATATAATAAAATATATAAAGGTGAATATAAATATAAAATTGTAGGAAAAAGAGGGATTATTGTATTGGCAAATTATTTTCACGTGATGCAAAGACAAAGGAAAAATGAAGTCAAGTATTTTTATTTGCAGAGAGAAATAATACAAATGTTGTTATGTAAAGGGGTGGGAAACTAAATAGACACATTAAATGTGAAAGGTCTTAAGCTTGTTTATTCCTTCATTCATATAAGAAGGAAACCAAGACCTTGGGGAACTCTCTCTAGCATTTGATTTTGGAAAAGGAGGATATTGAAAAGGCTTGTTTTCTGCAGCATAGTAATGGAAAGAGTATATTCACCTGGTGCCTAAATTTTGGTGTTGATTGTTTGTTGAAAATGCATTGCTAAAATTTTATCTGGTTATTTCCAATTCATTTTTTCTTATCATTCAAATCATTATATCAAGCATATTTTTTATTTGTCAAAACATTTTCCTATTTTGCATGGTTTATTTAATGGGTTCCTTCAAGAAAGGATTAAATTCCCCTAAATAAATCATATTGGCCTATAGAATTTAATTGGATAATGATGCAGGAGCATCCCTAGTTCAAGAGAAATCTTGCATCAACCAAAAACATTTGCATTTTAGTTTGTTTCTTTCATTTTCCAGTTTAGTTCAGGCAGTTCAATCAGTAGAAGTTTCTATATTTTGGTTTGCATTTTGCCGTAGTTGCATTTCAGACCTTGTGGAGCTAGACTTAGTGCCTTGATTAATTCATCTACATCATATCCAGAATTTAGAGCATTTGGATTAAGTACTGAAAAGTTATCTCTATCGGAAGATCGACTGTTTTCTCAAAACAAAGCATTCTGGTAGTATCAGATAATCAGCTAAAGGAGAAGACTTGCAGAGCATCTCTTTACTTGCGAAGCTAAATGACACATCTTTCAATGTTCTATGGTTGGGGGATGAACATCCACAAGATTCGCACATCATTCTATACATTTAGGATCAGTTTCTATTCAATTAGTTCTAACCTATTCATGTACACACGTTACAGCTTCTCATTGGAGTTTGTAATGATCTTTGGCCGACACAGAGGCATCATTGGTTCTGGAGATGATATATATTGATGTAATAGATGCCTAGGAAAGTAGTAGTGATCATTAGCATACATTTGTAGTTTGGATTCTTTGAGAAGGAGCTTCAAAGCTATATCTTGATACTCTATAATTAGGCATGTGAGCCCTAATTGTAAGCCCGCATCTTGTCAGCCAAATTGTATTTGATTTCTATGATATACTGAATGATTGAATCTGTGTTTACTTCATACGTTTGATTTTTTTTGGTTGTGTTTACTCTTGCTACATGGTTTGGAGAGTTCATTCTGTGAACCCTCCTACCGTGACTGCACCAAGTAGTATCAGAGTGAAAGTTTGAATCTTTGGGAGAGAATTGAGTGAAGTTGGCAAAGGAATTCCATAATATCTCACTGTGGACAGATTGCTGATCTGGGGTAGGTTACTTGTGTGGCAACCTATCACCCATTGTGAGGTAGTTGTCACCTTGTAGCCCGATCACTGAATTGAGGTAGTTTGCACTTGATCCTAGGAAGAATACCGTTGAGGAGAGTCCTTGTTGTTGGAACAATGGTTGGAAGAATGGATGAGATGATGGAAATGATGAAAAGAATGACAATTCAATTGGATGTTGTTGAGGAAGGTGGGAGAAGAGGATTGACACATAGACCTAATGTTGAAAGTGATGATGAAGAGGAATTTTAATCTATTGAACAAATTGGTGAAACCATAGGAGGTGATGATGAAGAAGAATCAGATCAAGTAAAGATGTTGTGATCTATTTTGAAGATTGGCAAGTGACCTAGAGTTGATGTACTGAATTACACTAGTAATATGAACCCTAAATAATTGATTGACTGGATAAATGACATGGAAGAATACTTTGAGTATGAAGAAGTTGAAGATCTAGAGAAGGTGAAATTTGCAAAGACAAATTTGAAAGGACATTCTGCTATACGGTGGAAAGAAGTTTAGTTGGATAGGAACAGGAGAGGAAAAGAAAAGATTACAAAATGGGATAGGATGGTAACAAAATTGAAGAATTAGTTTGTACCTGCTGACTATGAGTTGGAACTGTTGAAGAGATTGCAGAACTTGAGACAAAAGGAGAAATTTGTGGAGTACACTGAAGAATTTCATAAGATGATCATAAGGACAGGACATAGTGAAGCAAGCAAAGAGAAAGTGGCTAGATACATCAATGGACTGAGACTGAAGATTCAAGAAGAACTAAACTTGGTAAGGATGACATCTCTGGAGGAAGCATATCAGTTTGCCCTGAAAGTTAAAGAGAAGTTGAACAAGAGGCATGATCAAAGCTAGAGAGGAAGAGGAGGTAAATTTTAGAGAAGAAGAACATTTTCTAGAGGAGAGAGATCATATGCAGAGAAAAATAGATAGGAGAGTGCATTCAAGAAGGAGGACAGAGATAATGTTGCATACCGAAGGGATGATAGAACTTACTACCAGATAGGAAACCCTAATGCATAGCAGAGTGAAGGATATAGAAGAGAAGGAAGAGGACTTGATAGGAGAACATTCAAAGGCACTTGTTTCAAGTGAGGAGGTGAAGGACATAAAACATTTGAATGTAATCAGGGGAGTACAAGCAAGAGGACAAAGAATAGTGGAAGAGTAGCATATCGAGAAGAAGAACCTGTTAGATCTCTAAGTTCAGTTGGTAAACCTGAGAAAGGGGAATCACTTGTGATGAAGAGAGCATTATTTCAAGTAGAGACAAATGAGGAACCACCGCACATGAAAAGCTTGTTCAAAACAAGATGCAAATCAAGAGGTAAATGTTGTAAAGTTGTTATTGATAGTGGCAGTTCTGATAACCTAGTTTTAGAGGAGATGGTGGCTAAGCTGAAGTTGGAAAGATTGAAACACCCTAAGCCTTATTAGATAGCATGGATTTAGGATGATCATTTAAGGTACTGGTGAGTGAACAATGTTTAGTGAAATTTCATCTTGGATCATATCATGATGAAGTCTTGTGTGATATTATGCCTATGGATGTTTGTCATATTTTGTGGGGTAGACCTTGGAAGTATGATAGGAAAGCTATACATGATGGGAGAAAGAATACATACACTATAACATCAAATGGAAAGAGAATTACTTTGATTCCTTTGGAAGATGATCCTAAGAGTACAGTATGTTGAAATGCTATAATCTATTTGGTAGATGGAAGGAAATTTTTGGATGATTTGAGACATGAGAATATGTGTTATGATTTGATCCCTAAGAAGCCTAAAACATTGGATACTGAAGAATGATCACAACCAGAGGAGATAACTGAGTTGCTGATAGAGTATGAAGACATAATATCATATAATGTACCTAAGGGATTGCGACCAATTAGGAGTATCAGTCATCACATGGATCTTATAACTGGAGCTAGTTTGCCTAACAAAGCAGCAAACAAAATGACACTGACAGACAATGAAGAATTGAATAGACAAATACATGAATTGTTGAGGAAGGGTTTGATCAGAAAAAGTTTGAGTCCTTGTACAATACCTACAGTGTTAGCACCGAAGAAGGATAGAGAATGGAGAATGTGTATAGACTCTAGAGAAATAAACAAGATCACAGTTAAGTATATATTTCCTTTACCTAGGATGGATGATATCATGGATTGTTTGAGTGGAGAAAAATATTTCACAAAGATAGATTTAAAGAGTGGATACCATCATATCAAAATTAGAGAAGGAGACAAATGGAAGACCGCTTTTAAGTCAAATGAAGGATTTTATGAGTGGTTAGTGATGCCCTTTGGATTGAAAAATGCACTGAGTAATTTCATGAGGTTGATGAATGAAGTCTTGAAGAAATTATTGGGTAAGTTTGTTATTGTATATTTGGATGAAATTCTAATTTTTAGTAAGACAAAAGAAGAACATTTGCAGCACCTTAGATAAGTATTGCAAAGGTTGAGATGCAAAATATCTGTTAAACCTTAAGAAGTGTAGTTTCATGAAGGAAGAATTGGTATATTTGGGATTTGTGATTTTTGCAAAAGGATTGAAGATGGACCCTAAGAAAGTGAGAGAAATTATTGAATGGCCTACATCGGAGAACATTGGAGAAGTTAGATCATTTCATGGATTAGCTAGTTTCTACCAGAAGTTCATTAGAAATTCCAATTCAATTTGTAACCCTATGACAAATACAATGAGAGGTGATAGAAAGGATTTCAAGTGGGCATCAGGAGTAGACAAAAGTTTTGAATTGTTGAAGCAGAAAGTGACAGAGCAACATGTTACAAGTATGTGCCTAATCAGTGTTTTCATTGATGTCAACATATCTGTGTTGTCATTGGTATCAATTGTGCTCCTACTTTGTTGAGGATATTGAGGAAATTAGTCCCTCCTGTGATAACAATGTGTTGCAATAGAAATAGTGCATTACATGTAGAAGAACAGTCCAGAAGAATGCTTTGCATTTCCCATAGAATAAATATCTTTACCTGCAGATTGGAAGTTATTTAGAAGCCTATCTAGATATGTTATATTCTACGTTTTAGCCTCCGGTATGAAGAATTGAGTGAGTTATGTTCACCAGAGTGAAAATAACTTTTTCTGTATGTTTGGTGGTGACAAGGAGAAAGTGTTTTGCTCTGCATTCCTCTGCATTGAAGTATTTTGGTCTACGGTTCTAGAATTAAGTCAGTGATGATGTTAAGTGCATTCAAATGCAATGGTTCATGATTTGGTGGTCCGCAAGCTATCTTTTACTCATGACAATGGCTGATTGTGTTGTTCTTGTACTCCAGTTTGAAGAATCTTATTGTTAGAGTGATTAAAGATCATGCGGTTATTCCTGGTGATTACAATGTGCTTGTGGATGTCTCTTAATCATGCCCCTACATTCACAGTGGTCCGCAAGGTGTAATTCAGATCGTGCATGAAGCTTGTTCTTGAGAATACTTGTATTAACATCAGTCTTGGCCGATCTGGTTGAATTCATCATCTGCGGAGATGCATCAAAGATTGTGATAGCATGTTATAGCATGGAAGATTGTGTTTGGGTCCCTGCTAAGGTGTGGCATGATCCACATTAATTTATTTTCTTTGTAAATCTGTTTAGGTCCAGACCTATTATGATGTAATGTATGTTTTCTGACCTTGGAGATTGTTCCAACAGTTGATGATTGTAATGCCAACCTTGATGATAATTCCAAGGTTGATGAAGTGTATAAATACTTGTAATTGAATCATGAAAATGTATCCAAGTTTGAAGATGCAAAGATAAAAGTGAAGTAAGGTAGCAGAGCAGAGGTGTTTTGTGCTTCAATGGAACTGAACCTTGGCATGGAGTAGATGTTGTTAAATCTTAGTTCAACCTTTTGGTAGTGAGCCTCCTTTTGGCAGTAAGTCTTTCTTTGCAGTGAACAATTTGGGCAGTGAGCCCTATAGGAAGTGAGCCTCTATTTTTTGGATAGATATAACTTATATATTTTTGTTGGCTAACACCCACTGTGGTTTTTCCCTTTTAGGATTTTCCACATAAAATTCCAGTGTCTCCTATGTTGATTATGCTTTTGTGTTGAGCTTCTCATTTTATGCTTTCACAGTTATAGTTGAATATAAGTAATTGTTAAGTTGATGATCATATTTGGTTAAAAGTTTTAGACAACTAATTAACCCTCCCCTCTCTATTGTCCAGTGCAATCCAACACAACCTATTTTGGCACTACCAAATTTCAATAAGGTATTTCAAGTAGATTGTGATCCAAGTGGGAGTGCAATTGGAGTAGTATTAAGTCAAGAAGGTAGACCTGTAGCATATTTTAGTGAGAAGTTGAATGATGTAAGGAAAATATATTCAGTTTATGATCAATAGTTCTATGCCATAATTCAAGCCTTGAAGAAGTAGAGACATTACTTGTTGCCTAAGGAGTTTGTGTTGTATATAGATTATCAAACCTTGTAGTATTTGAATAGTCAAGGAAAGTTGAATCAAAGACATATGAGATGGGTAGAGTTCATATAGAGTTATACATTTTTATTGAAGCATAGGAGTGGAAAATCAAACAAAGTTGATGATGCCTTGACCAGGAGAAGAAATTTGTTGACAGAGATGAGAGTTGAAGTGATAGGTTTTGGTGAGTTGAAGCATATGTATGAGGAAGACACTAATTTTGTAGACCCTTGGAAAGCATGTAGGGAACCTGTTGTGATAGATAGGATCAACTAGTTGGATTATTTCATTCAGGAAGATATGTTGTTTAGAGGAAATCAATTGTGCATACCTAGGAGTTCCATGAGAGAAAATTTGATCAAGGAAAAGCATAGTGCTGGATTGGTAGGACACTTTGGCATTGATAAGACAGTAGCTTTGGTGAGTGAAAATTACTTTGGGCCTCAAATACATAAGGATGTTAGGAAACTTGTGTAGAGTTGCAAAGTTTATTAAGTTGCAAAAGGGGGTAGTCAAAATGCTAGATTGTATAAACCTTTGACAGTACTGAAGAGACCTTGGCAAGACATAAGTGTGGATTTTGTAATGGGATTACTTAAGACATGGAGAGGATATGATTCTATATTTTTAGTGGTGGATAGATTTTCAAAGATGGCACACTTCATACCTTGTAAGAAGACAACTGATGCAGTGCATGTAGATGACCTATTTTTCAAGGAGATTGTGAGATTGCATGGATTACCTAAGAGCATAATTTCAGATAGAGACACCAAATTTATTGGATATTTTTGGAAGACACTTTGGAAGAAGATGAAGATAGATTTGAAGTTCAGTTCAACATTTCATCCACAGACTGATGGATAGATAGAAGTAGTGAATAGGAGTTTGGGAAACTTGTTGAGATGTTTGGTTGGAGAGAAGATAGGAAGTTGGGATTTGATTCTTTCACAAGTAGAGTTTTCATATAATAATTTAGTGAATAGGAGTACTAGAAGAACACCTTTTGAGATTGTTACTGAAGTGAACCCTAGAGGAGTTGTAGAGTTGAGAGATATCAGTATGGCAGAAAAGAGAAGTGCATAAGTAGAAGAATTTGTAGAACATATGGAGACAGTGCATAATCAGGTGAAGAAGCATTTGGAGGATATGAATAACAAATATAAGGAGCAATAAAATAAGAAGAGAAGACATAAGGAATTTGATGTTGGTGATGAAGTGATGGTATACTTGAGAAAAGAAAGATTTCCAGTTTTGACATATAACAAGTTGAAGATAAAAAAGTTTGGACCTTGTAGGATACTTAGAAAGTATGATTCAGGAAATGCATATGAAGTGGAGCTACCAGAGACATTGGGTATATCACCTATTTTCAATATTGTAGACTTATATCAATATCATGAAGTAGAGTTCAGTGACACCATTAAAGAAGACTTGAAGCAGCAGTTACCACAACAAGCATCAAAGCAGATAGAAGACATTTTGGATAGTAGAGTTGGATGCAGTACTAGAGGAAGATAGTACAAAGAATATCTTGTGAAGTGGAAAGGTAGAACAAAAGAAGATTCATCATGGATTTCTCAAGTTAAGGCAGACCAGCTTGGTTTTCCTCTAGCCTTTACAAAGTGAGGGACTTACTTCTTTTTAATAATCCTAGATGTCTGATGTAGGAGCATCCTTGGTTCAAGAGCAATCTTGCATCAACCAAAAACATTTGTGTTTTATTTTGTTTCTTTCATTTCCCAATTCAGTTCAGATAATTCAATTAGTAGCAGTTTCTATATTTTGGTCTACATTCTATCGCAGTTGCATTTTAGACCATACAGAGTTGGACTTAGCACCTCGATTCATTCATCTACATCAAATCTAGAATTTAGAGCATTTGGATTAAGGACCAGAAAGTTATCTCTATTAGAAGATCAATTGTTTTCTCAAAATAGAGCATTCTGGCAGTCTCAAATAATCAGCTAAAGGAGAAGACTTGTAGAGCATGTCTCGAATTGTAGAGCTAAATGACACATCTTTCAATGTTCTATGGTTGGGGGCCAACCTTCCCCAAGATCCTACATCATTCTATACATTTGGGATTGGGTTCTATTCAATTAGGTCTAACCTATCCATGTACACACATTACAATTTTTCATTGGAGTTTGTAGTGATCTTTGGCCGACGCAAAGGAATTTTTGGTTTGGACATGATATATATTGATGTAATATATGCCTAGGAAATTAGTAGTGATCATTAGCATAATTTCATAGTTTGGATTCTTTGTGAAGGAGCTTCAAAGCTATATCTTGATACTCTATAATAAGGCCTATGAGACCTAATTGTAAGCTCACATCTTGCAGGCCAATTTGTATTCAAATTCTATGATATATTGAATGACTAAATCTACGTTTACTTCATACCTTTGAGTTGTTTTTGTTGTGTTTACTCTTGCTGCACTGTATGGAGAGTTCATTTTGTGAATCCTCCTACTGTGACTACACTAGATAATTGAAGAAGAACTTGATATTTTATATTCTTGCATATCTATGCTAGTCATAGACCTTGTAGTGCCAAGAAATCCAAATTCTATCCAAAGGGAAGGCACACATCTATTTGGATTTGGACTCTCTTTCCCAATTGAGGAAAAGGCACCGATTATTCAACTTCCAAAATCATTCCTTGTATATATTTCAAACACAATTTTGGTTTTCTATTGTAGGAGTAGGAGTAGGAGTAGTGGAATAGAATAATTGAATAAAACCATTTTCAGATCTTGTGCCAGTTTGAATTTTGGTTGAAGAGGAAGATTTAATTGATAAAATTGCACATAATCTTCTTAATCATCACCAATCAGTATTAGAGAGTTCATATTTCGTGATAAGAAGGTATACCCACCTAAGTGAAGCATAGCCTAAAGTGCAGGGAAGTCCAATCATTTTGATTGATTCTATCAGTTAGCCAAATCAGTTGCTTAACCTAATCATAAAGTTTTGCATCCTTTTAGGGTTTTGCAATCTATAGATTTGAGAACCAACACAATCCACCACATACATTATTCTAAAATATCCCCCTTACATTCAAAGTAAAGTATCCGTGATCTAGTTTTGAAAAGTAAAATTTTCACCCCCCTAGAAAGATACTTTTTACTTCTTTCCACCTACAATATATAGTGACAAGAGTAGAACCAAAATTTCACATACAATAGTTACATCACCAACAATATATAATAAAACAAAGTTCATGGGAAATACCAATCAAGAAGCATTTTTGAATAATAAGGAGTTCCAACATAACAAATTATAAATTCAAAGAGTAATTATGAAACTATTTCATTGTATTCATCTTCTACAGCATCATATCCTTCTGGTCCATCTAGAGTCTTCTTGTTCACTTCATCTTCAACTTTATGTGAAGCATTCAACTTATCTTGAAGAACTTTGACTCTTCTCATAATTGAAAGGACATTCTTAGTGTTGGGAATGGTTGTAATTGCCAACCTAGTCTTCCATTTTTGCAAAACATTGCTATCTTCTATGAGTTTTCTTTCCACCTCAACAAGGTATTTCTTGAAACTAGATAAATAAGCAAATACATTGTTGAGCCGCTCTATAGAATTCCCTTTGGCATCTCCTTTAACTTTCAATTCTTTGGTCAACAATTGCTTAAAAGCTTGTTTAATAGTGTCTAGTCCCAACAAATTTGATTCATCATCATCCCAAAGATCAATTCCTAGAGATACACAAGCACCATGAAGATCAAGCATGTGGGATCTATTGCTCTTGGTTGGGTACTTTAAGTCATTTGTGCATTGTTGCTCCATGTATAACTTCCAGTCTACAACTGCTAACCACTTTGTTGATTCATTCTCTTCTATCCTTCCAATAACCTTTTTTGCAACAAGAATACTAGAATCCATCTTAGCCATAGTAGCAAAGTTGTTCTTGGCTATGCTTAGCATCACCTATTCCTTTTTTATTTCTTTTAAATCATTTAGCATATTTTTTTTATTAGATAACTTACCATGAAGAGTGAAAACATCATGAATAAAGCAAAGGTCATCAAATGTCAACTTCCCAACCCATTCCTCTACTGCACTCCCAAGGTATTTATACTTGTTAATTTGATCGAGTACCTTTGTAGTTAAACGTTTAGGAATACCAGTAGTGGCACCCAAGGGTTGAGAGTTAGTATCAACAATGGATTTAACATATGAAGTCAGAATATCCACTTGATCTTCCAATACCTTGTTCTCTTTCTCTTTCTCTTCTAATCTAGAAAATAAAATGTCAACTAATAATTTTGCATTATGTATAACACCTTGAAACAAAGGTGGTCCCAAGTCTACAATACTCACCTAAAAATCATCAACAGATATATCTTTCATTTCCTTATCGACCATTGGCTCTATTATCTTCACATATTTGTGCTTAGAGACTGGGTCCACCATCAACCTAGACATCCTTTTGGTTTTCTTTAGAGTGGATTCCAATTTGAGTAGCTTGGCCACTGTATCAAATTCAGTATCAATGATTTGAGAATATCTCCTCTTATTCCCAACCTCTATTTTCAACCATGTTGGGGTGGCTATCATAGAGGATCCAGTTGTATTTTTTTGAGAGATTTCATCAGCCTTAGGGGATGTTTTACTTTGTTTTACTGATCATCTTGAAGAGTGTGAGGGGATGTTTTACTTTGTTCTCTATTTGAAGTATCTTCTTCATTTTCTCCATCCTGCAGCCCCTATTATGGTGCCTCTAAATTTTTGTCTACTTGTGGTTTAAGGTAATTTTAACCTTAATCTTCTTCTTTGGTGTTTGAATATTTTCCCCATCTGAGCTCTTGAAATCTATTTTCTTCTTGAGTCCATCTGTCCCACTCTGTCCTGCAAGAGGATGCTACAGTGTAGTGTCTTGAACAAAAGAAGGGTTACCATGGTCAGGAGTGCTTATAGAAATCAGTGGTACATCCATGACTGGCTCCTTGTGAGAAAGGGAACCTACACCACCATCATTTAACTTAGATTGTAGCCATGCTTGACTTCTATTCAATATAAAAAAGTTCTAGTTTTAAAATTAGTGACTTCATCCACACTCTAATCAATATCAAGTAATCACTTAACACTCTCAGTAGCAAAAGTAGGGTCAAGGACATCAAAATAGTAATCAACAATGTCTGGAATATGCCAACCAAGTCTATAAATTCTCATTTGATCAAGGGTCAATCTCAGCCAGTCTCTTCTCTTGACCTCATGCTCATCAACACAGTCAGCCCAAAAATCCTCCAAATGAGGTATATGCTTTCTCAATATAGGGAAATACAAGTTATTCTTGAGAAAATCTTTACTGACAAAATTACTCCTTGAGCCATAGGTTTGAAAATGAAAATTATTCAACAATCTATCTACATTCTTTGCATCTTCAAGATTAGAATAGGTAAATTAGTCAGATTCAATGGGAATGGATATCCCTTCTTCTTTGCATCATAATATCATTTTCCTACTAAGTAAACATGTCTACACACTTCCAAGAATACTATATAATCTGAGGCATATTTTGGTAATTTGAGAGGGGGAAGTTCAAAACCTCTAATCTTGATATATGTGAATTTATCATACTGAATAAAATAGCTGCCAAATCCCATCACCCAATTGACAGCATCAGTTGAAATCTTGACCTCTGGGTTCTCCCAGATTCTTCTAGCCATAAGCATTAAGAAGGCATCATTCACCCTTCTATACACCTTATTTCAATTCTCCTTCTGCAATTGAGGAAAATAATCATAGAATTTTGTCTCAGTTTTCATTAGGCCTGCTATTTGTAATCTTGGCCAATTCAGATGTATGGTAGCCAACAAATAAATTAAATATGAACACATGTGGAACTTATTATTGTGAAAATTCACTAACTGCTCATGCAGTTGGTCATTTATTAGTTGAGACCAATCAATATGTTGTTTCCCTGTACATATCACTAAAATATACTAACACATTCCATTTTCAAATTCAGCATAGTCCTTGCTTCCCACTACTCTATGTAGTAAGGTGATAATATCTAAGATTTTATCTTTGAAATGTCCTCTAACCAGATTCTTGGGTAATTGTGAGCTTCTCTTTTTCTCCTTCTTTAACTAGGTAGTGGCTATTGTATCTTTACATGTTTTCTTCCCATCAATATAGAAATTTGTGGCCTTTTCTTGAGTTATGTCTGTGTATTCCTCATGAATGGGTAATCCCAGTCTATCAGCAATAGAATTTGTATTTAGCTGTAAGATTGCTTGACCACTCATGGTCCTAATTTCTTGTGTCTCTGCATTGTAGTTCTAAATACATTCCATTATCAAATCTAGGCATTTTACTTTTGGAGGAAAACCCCCGGCGTGTACCAACCTGCTATCAAAAATTTTCTAGGCAATGGGAGATCTATGGTTGGTATTCATCTAGAGCTAGAATTTGCAGAGATTAATGTGTCCTAGGTTGGTATCTCTGATCCCTAATAATTCATTATTGATGATAAAATAAATTTCCAACCCCTTATATTTGTATTTCATCTTTACTAACCTGAGCAACCAGTGAGTGGGATCTTCAACTAGGGTTAAGTAGGGTGAGCTTGGGTTGAGTGAAAGGAAGCTATGGTGAATAGCAGAGAAAACTAGGGTTTGAAAAGTCATACACAATGGGAGAAACTCAAAATATACCCCCAGACTTAACTAGCTAACAACAATCTTTTCAATTGTAAAGAAGAAGGTATCAAGACTTACCTTGTTGGTGACAATTGATGGGAAGAAAATGGCTAAGCTAACTATGTTCTAACTCCTAGTGCTTCTTTGAATAGCAATAGTAAAATGACAATTTTGAAGAAGACTTTTGATTTTTAAGTAGTGGGAATAAGGTTAGGACATTTAATACCCTTTGCAATAAATTCCCCTTTTTGGCTTACCTGAGTGCTTTATCAAAAATTGCATTTTTCTCTTTATAGTAATTTGTACTTTTTCAAAAATTAGTTATCGGCAACATCCCCATATCATAAACTTCCTTTATTATGCATTGTCAGAAAAAAGTAACTCTTGCAAACACTTCACTTAGCCAGTCATATACCTTCCTTCACTTATCAGTAAATCTTTTATTTTCTCAACTTTGCCTTTGTGCCATGTCTTCTCTTAGTTGACAAAAAATGACTTTCACGAACCTGTCATATACTCAACTATGAGATTCTACTACTTTATTGGCTTTTATAGAAATCCATGAACTAAGAAGTATCCGTGTTGTTAGTAAAATATGGTATTCATGAACTTCATTGAGTTAGGCTATGGGCCTATGATATAATAGGAGTCACTGACTTATCGCAATGAATGTGAATGGTTGATACAAGGGTTTCTGGCATGACTTGTCAGCATATCAAAAATCCAGGGAAAAATAGAACTTGAGAACCAAAAATTTCACTTAGCCAAGAGAAAGGATAGTTGACAAATCTTAGATATTAGGAAACTGGTGAATCAGGAAAAAGTCAAACTGATGAACTAAAAAAGAAATTTTATGAAAATGAAGAAAGACTGACCAAGGAAAAAAGAGAACACAAAGATTTGTCAAGGAAACTAAAGGTTCAAGAACATAAACTTTTTCTGATAAGGTTCATGAATCACTTTGCTTCTTGACAAGTTTGCCGATTGGAATATTTCCTGATAGAACAAGGAACAAGCCAAGTTTCTGAAACTTCAATTTTTCTGACAAGGTGTCAAAACAATAAGATTGGGAAACATACAGTAATAAAGAAAAAGAATAAAAAAGATAAGTGGGAAAAATTAGGGCAAAACATAAAAGTATTTAACCCTACTCTCACCAAAGGAAATGCACTTTGCATTCATACTTTAGAGAAATTAGAGCTTCAAGAGATGAAGCAAGTGAAGGATTTAGCAGTGAAGAGAGGAACCACATAGGAAACCAGCAAATACACAATGGCAACTCCTGAGCTAATCGACATCAATCACAAGCCACAGCTAAAATTCAAGAAATATCCCTGGAAAGCCCTTGAGGTGGATCTAGATGGTGCATTCTCGAATGTGCTGGCAGATGTGGTGTATATAGAAGATGTAAGCAAATATATTCATAATACTCTAGTAGAGATCAACCACATAAAGTTTGAGGAGTTGAGGGACACATTGTTGGGAGATACCAAGTATTTACAGGAATAAGCAAACATACAGGCAAAGAAATTGGATGTTTGTAATGAATACCCTAACTTCATAGATGCCTATGAATGGCTAATGATCATCCTAAGCAGGATATGTGATGAGTTCATATATCTAGACAAACCCTATTGAATAACAAAGGAGACTATTAGGGTAGTGACAGGGTTAAGTGATGTAGGGCCCCTATCAGTAATGAAAGTTATTAGAATAGATCAAGTGAGGGAGATAAATGGACCTACAATAGATAGGAGAGTTTTGTAGAAAGGAACTACATCAGCCCCAAAGTCAGCCACATTAACTCCCCTGCCTACCAAAGAGGATCCAATAGTAAGGAGATCAGAGAGTACATCACAGACCTCATCAGCGTCTACTATGTCATCCGGAGGGAGAGTAGCATCAAAAGTGTTATTAAGGATGAAGAAGAATATAGGGAAGAAGGCCCCCTTGATATAAATAACAAGCAAAAAAAAAGAAAAGACTTTCTAGAGGAGATTGAGTCAAATGAAGGAGAGGAGCAGGAATCAAAGTTGAGAAAAAGAAAGAAGTCACAACAGAAACCAAAGGAGAAATCGATAAAACAAACATTAGAAGAACTTCCACAAGAGCTATATAACCTAGAGGCACTAATAAATTCAATAGAAAATATAGGTATGTTAAAATAAAATACTCTTTTATATGAAGATTCATCTGAAGAGAAAAAAAAAAAAAAAATTTGCAGGGGCCCTAGCTCGATTGGCTAAGTAATTTCGTTGCAGTAAAGATGGTCACGAGGTCCAGTCTCCCCCCTGCCCACCTGATAATTGTAACCGGTTCATAGCTCCGATCAAAAGCGTTTACCCATGATTAAAAAAAAAAAATCTGAAGAGAAAATTAAACAAATGATAGTAACTACTATGATACAATACATGAGGGACAAGAATAAAACATTAGATTAAATAATGGAAGGATTCTCAGAGAGCTTAATAGAAACATTAAGGGAAAGGAAAAATAAGGAAAAATACCATCAATAGGCTCGGTGACACATTGTCACCAGAGGAGAAATATAAATTGATACAGCAACAAGCTTTGGAGTTAAGGAGAAAGTAAAGGGTAGACACCCGTATGAGTGGAGATAAAAAAGAAGAAGAGAAAATACAAAAAGAAATAGATGAAGTAACAACAAAGATATATAAAGCTATCAAAGAGAAAGAGCAACAACAACCAGAACATTCACCTTTGAATAACACTAAGATACCAGTAAGAGGAAAGAATAGAACAGGAAATAGTTTGTCAGAAGCTCTGACACAAGGAATACCTCCTTTCGAGAATACAAGGATGGAGGAGAGAAATACATAACAACAAATAGAGAACCCAAAGGACAAAGGGGATGGAAGAGAGGAGAACACAGAGGAACATAATGAATCAAAACAAACTAATATTTTGGAGGCATAATCCTCTTCAAAAGAAATCAACCAAAGAATTTTTGGAGCCAAAAAAAAAATAATGCCAAATTTGACCCCACAATTCCTACAGTTACTGATAGTGGAAAGACAAATAAACCTTGTTTGAATATCCCCTATAGAGAAGCTACAACTGGGACATGTATTTCACTCCTTTGCTAGAGCAAAAATTTTGAAGAAACATGTGTAGGGAAGTGAACTCCTATAGGATGTGGTGGACACATTGGCCAAGGAGATACCAAAGACACTAAGAGATACTAGATTACCCCTACTAGAGTAGTTGAAACAATTAACACAAGGGTTTAAGGAGTACTCTAGCCAGCTGGAGAAGAAGGTCACTGAGAAATTGAATAAGAAAAGACTAACAGAAATGACTAATAAGTGTGTCAAGGTATACACTTAGCTTGAAGTACAGATAAAGAACATACAACAAAGTATTGTAGAGGCTAATATATTATACCAGTTTTGTTTAAATTGGGGCGGGCACAGTCAAAAAAAGCAATAAAAGATCAAATGGATGCTTTAGAGCTTCAGATCACAAATGTGGCAGCACAGTATGACCCTCTGGTGGATAAGGATGGCATGATAAGAGTACAGGTCAACACATTACATAATCAACACCAACAGCTCCATGATCAAAGAAACCAGATCAAGGGCCAAATAAAATAGTTGAGGGAGGTGGTACACCTAAGATTGTCTAACCTAACCGGTAGTTTTTTAGAAGCTAAACAAACTCCTTAGACAATAAGATACCAGCAAGTATAGAAGAAGTGGATGAGACATATATAAAGGTAGAAGAATAGATAGCCATGGTGGCTAAGGCCAAGAAGAAGTGGGATACCATTCTAACTCAACTTAAGCAAATCTACAATACTATCATACCTAGCAGTTGATATTGCATGTTTTGAGGACAAGACATAATTTTGTGGGGGGGATGATGTTAGCAGCTTGCTTGGCATAGAATAGAGCCTACCAGAGGAGACTACACACCATGTGGAGGCTGGAAGATGACAAAAGATGATAATTAACTTTTCCCTAGATATATTTAAAAAACCAAGAAAACCAACAATGTGAACAAATTTAAAAGAAATTACTACATAAATTGTTTTTTTCCCAAAATAGGCATTCATTTTCCACAAAAATTATTGCCTTGAGCTAGGATTCACCAATTTTTATGTCTTTTTGGGGGTTTTTTTTTAATTTATCAATGATTCAGTTTTTAAGTGTAATCTTTTTTATTTTGTTGGTATACCCTGTCACTATGGTTGCTAAGACCAAGCAATGTGTGAGCATGCATGTTTTGAAACTTATTTGCCTAGGCTACCAAAAGGTTTGAATCACCAACCCATCTCCTCCATCACCCACAACACTAGCTCAACAAGATTCAATTGTATCCATTTCACCTACTCCATCCATGTTCTCACCAAGCCATCATACATGTTTGACAGGAATCATGTCAAACACTTTGTGTGCCTTATATATGCTTCCACATTTTGCATACAAGTCTTCTAGGAGAGTTGTAACTACAACATCTAACAAAATTTCTTTATACTTTATATTTTGATGATTCCCATACCCTATTCCAAATCTCCCAATTAGGTAGATGTAGAGAGTATGCTTGCAGACTTAGTATGTCAACCAAATGGAAGCTTACAATGCAAGCTAGATTAGTTGTTATTTCTCTAGCATTTCAAATATGAGAAGCTCATCATCAAGGAAGACTTGGGAATGGGCAATGGGTAATATACTAAGCAGCTCTCTCAAGCTCTATGTCCACTATTTTTTCTTAGTCTAGAATCATTTGCACTAAATGCTAGCCTAGGCCATTTTTATACTAGTCCAAAAATTTTCTATCTAATTTCAAATCATCATCTCTTTTCACCTTGAGAGCATCTTTCTTCGACCATTCTAAGGTGAGGTTGATTGTTTTAATTTTAAGTAGGTACACATTTGGCATCTAGTGGACTGAAGATTGGAACGTGCAACCCACTCCAACTAATATTTCTTTGTTGTACTATTCCTACAATATTGTCATCTTTAGCTTCAAGGATGAGAGAAGCTCCAATGAGGTAGTAGAGAGAAAATATTTTGTGGGTGATGAACATAGAGACTTTGTCATCATACTATCACATAAAGGCTATTAATACTTTGGATGAGACAAACACCTCCCTAAAATCCTAACTTCACTCTACCAATCATATTAATAATCACTACTTGATAACTTAGAGCTCTCTGTCAACTCATAGGGATTATTGTCAAAAGTAATACTATCATTAAATTTCATCATTCTCTTTCATTGGTAGCCTTTATTTTTTCACCAACATGTCCTAGTTGAAGAGAGTGGTAGGAAATAGTGGTGCTCTGATTAGAGGCATCTTCTAATGTTTCTTTAGACTCACCATTTGGAAAATGGTGGGCCAAATCTTAGTATTGGCCCATGGGATAGAGGATCATGAAGGCACTCAATAAGTCCATAATTGAGTTAGGCTCACTCAAATAGGATGTGGTGATGAAGAGATTCAAATTTATGTCATTTATTAGATTCATGTTTTATTTATTTTGGGAGAGTTATGGAATCCATTGTGTTTCAAGATAAATTTGGTGGGAAACGTTTTATCCCCTATATAGTGTTTCAATTGCCTTGCA
Organism: Cunninghamia lanceolata; assembly: GCA_027924645.1. Classification (NCBI taxonomy): domain Eukaryota; kingdom Viridiplantae; phylum Streptophyta; class Pinopsida; order Cupressales; family Cupressaceae; genus Cunninghamia; species Cunninghamia lanceolata. The sequence continues at coordinate 10,745,469 of BSBN01001020.1, read as the reverse complement.
TCAAAATCTTTCTTTTTACACTTTTATAGTGTTTTAATTGCCTTGCATCAAAATCTTTTTTGGGGCACTTTTGTTATTCTTCTTGGTGTGTTTTATTAAGGAATATCATATAATTTATATTTGTAATTGTGCAAATTTAATATTCAAGTCTTTTTCCCATATATTTTGGGACCACTTTGATTGAGGTGTTCTTTATGCAATAACAAGTTAACATGTGGCATAGCCTTGTGTGAAATTTAGCTCATGAAATTATCCTATTATGATCCCATGTGTCTTAGTTCAAAAAACTCACCAAAATCATCTTTGCAAATGACAAAAGTTTGGAACTTCCCATGTTGATTCTAGTGAATAATTATTTTAATCCTTGCTACAATCTGCATATTTCAAAAAATGTATCATAGTGATTCTATCTAAGGATATAATTCATAATGAGGTTTTTAATCACTACAAAGATGTGATATTTATAGGATTCATTTATTTACTACTTTTTGGATCAAGTTTATTTGTATATCATATGCCTGATTCAAGCACCAATGTGGTTTGATAGAGTTTTGATATAATTTGTCAAAAATAAGAGTTAAGCCACAATGTGCCTAGTTTACTATGATCAAGTTCTCCATGGTCAAAACCCTACATGGGATAACTTTACAAATTTATACAAGTATGCTTAGACAACATGTGTAAGAGTCAAAATTATAACATGTTCTAAGAGGCTTTTGATTACAAATTAGGCAACAAATTTCTGACTTTTAAGAGCTCTCACATACCTAGAACCATTTTGACTATTCCCATTGTATTAGAGCCATTTGGATGCAAATGATTATATTGGACCCATTTATGGTAATATTATAATGTTGTGCCAACCTTTCCAATTACTCATGGTGGTCGTTGTTGACTAATTATCAAAATGATGTGGGATTTGAAGATTCATAAATCTCAAGGCCTGATGCAAGAGCATCCTAAGGTGTAAAAGAAATCTTGCACCCACCAAAAATATTATGCTTTCACTTGTTTGTTTATTTACAAGTTAATAATTATCAATCACTCATAGAAGATGCCAATGCATACCACCACATTTGAATATTTGGCCTTGCAATTTGGAAAATATTGTGTAATATGATACATCTACATCATATTCATTTTTTAGATTATTTGGAGCACTTCACATGTATAACTTGGTTTCCAAACATTTACTGAGATGATAGGATTACATAATTCACTATTTGTAACTTGCGTCAACATTCTAGAAGTTTGTACCATCAAAGGAATATATATAGAGATACATGGGGCCCAATAGAGTTTATGGTGAGCATCACATGAAGACCATTTTTTTGTTATCACCACACTTGTAGAGAGGTCTATCTTCATGCCTGGTTGACTACACATTTCATTGAGCTTTATGCAACCTTATAGCTGACATAGATCATCTTTGAGTCTTAGGATTCCTATATAAACTTGGCTTGTCATTGATTGAAGACAAGAAGGGAATCAAGGAATCAGAAAGAAGGTAGGAGAGTAAGGGAACAAAGTCTAAGAGAACGAGTACAAGCATGAGGATGAGACTCTAAAATGGAGTTTGATATTAAGAATTGGCATGCCTACGTTTCCCATGCAGTCACAACACGCATCACACGTGTCATGTCCACATTTGTCATGTGGTCATGACATGAAATATAAAAAAATTTCCACGCTTCCCTAGAAACCTCCTCACACGCGTAAGCATGCTCGGTGGCATACGCTTAAGGAATAAACAAAATAGTTGCAAAGAGGGGTAATACACACATGTGCGCATACCAATTGCAAGAAGGCCATCAAGGGGGTCATTGCAATGCAGTTAACGTTGCTAAAGGGCTAAACTTTACTAACCTAAATAAACCCTAAATTCTGAGAAAATTTGGTGGCCTAACGCCTCACGGGCATGAGTTGTTGCAAGTATGAGGTAAACCAGTGTTGTCATTGATGTCAACATACTCATATTGCTTTGACAAGAAGGATTCAATGAGCAGTGTGCTGAGGATATTGAGAAAATTAGCCTCAGTCAGGAACAGTAAAGAACAGTGATGAGAAGAAGGCAAATGTACTGTATAGGATTCGAACTAGAGGATGCGGATTAAAGGGTTTGTAGATATGAGTCTTGAGATGCTTCAGTTAAGATTTCAGAGGTCCGCATGAAGATCTGAAGGAGTTGTGGCTGTCAGTGTAGAACCGGTTCCGGCAAGTATTCAGAGGTGACAGATGATCACAAAAAGGTCCGGTGAGGTCCAGAGCTATATAATCCTAATCTGCAGATTGGAAGGAGTCTTTGGGATGTCCTTGTGATGTGCCATCTCGAGTTGTGTATAATTTGGAGGTCTGGAAGTACCTCCTGCATTATGACAGTGGCGACAGACAGTGTTCTTGAAGTTCCGGATAAGGAGGATAAGAGATTTCAGTAAGTAAAGGAAATGCGGATGTACCTGGTCATTCAGGAAGGCTTGTGAAGGTTCTTGGATCATGTTGAGGTTGTGTTGTTGGTCCGCATTGATAGTAGAGCCCGAAATTGAAGATATTCTTCCGGATGAAGTTCTTGCTCTGTTTAGCTGATCGGATGAGTTGTTCATCCTACGAATGTTCTTGTGGTGGCCGACCGGATGTGTTATTCATCTTGCGGATACTCTTTTGGTTGTTTGCCGACTTAGATGTTTGTTCCTAAGTCGATGTCTTGTATAAATAACGGTTTGTGAGTTCATTTCGAAGTGTGGATTGTGTGGATGAGTGTGGCATAGCGAAGAGAAGTGTGAAAGGCAGAGCAGAGGTTTTTGGGCTTAAATGGAACTGATCCAGACATGGTAGAGATGTCATTCTCCAGTTCAAGATTGTGATTCTTATCACTTTGTAGATAGTGTGTCTCCTTGTAGGCAGTGGGCCTCTTTGTGAGCAGTGTGCTCGGGCAGTGAGCCCTAATTGGCAAGTGCCATTCTTTTTCTTATTCTTCTAACAGAGAATAATCCTTGGGTTAATCACCCCGTGGTTTTTCCCTTAACTGGGTTTTCCACGTCAAAATCTTGGTGTTCAATATGTTGATGTTTATCTGCTCTTGTGTTTATGTATTATGCTTTCATGGATGATTAATTGATATGCTGTTAACTAACAACGAAGAATCAAGTGTTTGAAAGAACAAGAAGTTTTATACAACTGATTCACCCCCCCCTCTCAGTTGTATGCCTTAAATCCAACAATTGGTATCAGAGCCAAGTTCCTCTGAAAGAAGCTTAACCGCTTGAGGAGATCTAGGATGTCGTCATACAAAAAGGATAGTCTGAAGTTTGATGGAACCAATTTTACTCTCTGGAAGGGTCGCATGAAATGTCACCTGGAATGTATGGGAAAAGCATTCTTGGCCATGGTTTCAAAACCATATGTACCTCCACAAGGTGGTCCGACAACTCTGAATGAAATCACAGAAGCTGAAAACAATCTGCAAACCAAGGAAGCTCTTCTAAGCGCATTGAATGACTCAGATCTCTCAAATGTTATTGACCTACCAACTGCATATGAGATCCTGACTAAACTGGAACTTCTGTATGAAGGAGATGAGTTTGTCAAAAGTGCAAGGTTGCAAAGTCTGAAAGGGAAATTCGAAAGATTGAAGATGAGGGATGATGAAAACATCACTACTTTTATGCCAAGAGTGAATGAACTAGTGTGTGGAATTAGAAATGCTGGTGGAACTCTGGATGAAAATGAGATCGTTTGCAAAATCCTTAGATCCCTTCCTGCTGCCTACAAATTTAAGATTGTTGCAATTGATGAATTCAGAGCCCACACAACTGTCACAAGAGAACAACTGGCTGGCAAACTAGCTGCATTTGAAATGACCGAGTTTGGAGATGATCCTCCCAAGACTGAATCTGCTTTCAAAACTAGTACCTATTTGAAAGGCAAACAGAGATTTGATCCGGGAGAAAACTCATCAAGGAAGATGTCATGGTATGATCAAGCAAGAAGAGACATGGAAGAAGAAGAAGCAGAAACAGCTCAACTTGAAGCCCTCATTGCAAAGAGACTGCCAAGAGGATCTGGTAAGTATGAAGGAAAACTACCCTTTAAGTGTTTCAACTGCAATAAGATTGGTCATTTTGCTTCAAGATGTCCGGAAAGATCTGCAAGGTCTAATACTAACAGACAAAGGTTTCAAAAGAACTACTATTATGTTCATGAAGAAGATGACAATGAAGGAGTAACAGATGATGAATCCGAACTAGGAAGTAAATCCGGAAATGAATGGGTGTTTATTGCCATCAAGGAAGAAGATTTAATATCCTCTGAATCTGTCAATCACAAGGTTGTGGAAAGAGCTTTGGCTGCTCAAGTGGAAGAAAAGGATGATTGGGTTATTGATAGTGGGTGTTCTCACCATATGACTGGTGACAAGAATAAGTTCTTAGATTTGGAAAGGTATGAAGGAGGAATGGTAAAGTTTGGTGACAATTCTGCTGGCAGAATCAGAGGTAGGGGAACTATTTCCTTTGATGGAAAGAGCAAAACAGGTAATGTACTATATGTTGAAGGATTGAAGCACAATCTTCTCAGTGTTGGTCAGTTAGTGGACAAAGGCTATGATCTCTGGTTCAAGAATAGAAAATGCAGAATCTTTACAAGCTCCGGAACTGAAATTGCATCCGGTGCTCAAACAAAAGGTAATATCTTTCATCTGGTTGGTTCAAACAAAAGTTGTCTATTTGCTCAAGTTGATCAGAGTTGGTTATGGCATAGAAGAATGTGTCATGTGAATTTTGATAACATCATCAAGATAAGCAATATTCAGGCTGTAAGAGACCTTCCAAAATTGGTGAAACCTACAAATAGTTTGTGCAAAGAATGTCAGCTAGGTAAACAGAGCAGAGTCTCTTTCAAAAGCAAAGATCAGTCCTCTACCAGATTGTTGGAATTAGTACATACTGATCTCTGTGGTCCGACAAGAATCAAGAGTCTGCAAGGTGATAGATATTTCATGTTGTTAATTGATGACCATTCCCGGATGATGTGGGTTACCTTCCTAAAAGAGAAATCAGAAGCCCTTGAAAAGTTCAAAATCTTCAAAGCTATGGTAGAGAATCAAACCGGATTGAAACTTAAATGTCTAAGGTCTGATAGAGGTGGTGAATTTACATCTGGTGAGTTCATTGACTTTTGTGAGAAGCAGGGTATAAGGAGACAATTGTCTGCTCCTAGGACTCCACAGTAGAATGGAGTAGTTGAAAGAAAGAACCGGACCATCCAGGAAGCTGCCAGGACAATGATGTTGGAAGCAAATGTTCCTCAGATGTTCTAGAAAGAAGCTATCAGCATTGCAGTCTACACTCTAAATCAAGTTCAAATCAGAAACAATACTGGTAAGACCCCCTACGAACTCTGGTTTAGCATCACTCCTACTGTGAAATATTTCAGAGTATTTGGTAGTAAGTGTTATATCAAAAGAGATGAAGATCTAGGAAAATTTGATGCTAGAAGTGATGAAGGAATTTTCTTGGGTTACTCCACTCAAAGCAAAGCATACCGGTGTTACAATAAGAGACTGAGGAAGATGATAGAAAGCACTAATGTGAAAGTTGATGAAGGAATTGAGAAGCCCTCAAGATTTTATGAATTTGATGAAGATGACCAAGACGGTGTTCAGATTCAAGGAACTCAATCCTCTCCGGTAAGACAGAGTCAGCCTGATCCGGTAAATCAGGAAGAAGAGATAGGTTTGAATGAGCCTGATCAAGAAGCAGCAGTGCAGGATACTCCCAAAATTCCTAGGTATGTAACACTAAACCACTCTCAAGATCAGATCATAGGTGACAGAAGCAAAGGTGTGCAAACTAGAAGGAATGTTGCTCAAAATCAGGATGAATATTGTCTGATTTCAAAGATTGAACCTAAAACAGTAAATGAAGCCTGCAATGATGAAAATTGGACTAAAGCAATGAAAGATGAATTAATGCAAATTGAGAAAAATCATACTTGGGATCTTGTTCCCAGACCTAGAGACAGGAATGTGATTGGAACCAAATGGGTCTTCCGGAACAAACTGAATGAAGCTGGTGAAGTTATCAAAAACAAAGCTAGATTGGTCTGCAAAGGCTACTCTCAAATAGAAGGAATTGATTTTGAAGAGACCTTTGCTCCGGTGGCAAGAATTGAAGCAGTCAGATTATTTCTTGCATTTGCTGCCTTCAAAGACTTCAAGGTATATCAGATGGATGTCAAGTCTGCTTTCCTAAATGGTGATCTGGAAGAAGAAGTTTACATTGAACAACCGGATGGATTTAAATTGTCTGATAATGATGATATGGTCTGCAAGTTGAAGAAAGCATTGTATGGACTAAAGCAAGCCCCAAGAGCATGGTATGAAAGGTTGGATAAGCATCTTGTGCAGATTGGATTCAACAAAGGTACTGCTGACAGTAACTTATATTTCAAAATTGTTCATGAAAACATTTTGATTGTTGAAGTGTTTGTGGATGATATCATTTTTGGAGGAAGAGATAGTATGTGCAAAACTTTTGCAAATTAGATGAAAAGTGAGTTTGAAATGTCCATGCTTGGTGAAATGAATTTCTTCTTGGGTCTGCAAATTACTCAAACAAAGAAAGGAATCTTCATCTCTCAGACCAAATATGTGAAAGAATTGTTGAGGAAATTTGGTATGGAAGATGCAAAGCCAATGAACACTCCCATGGCAACTAGATGTAAGTTGAGCAAAGATGATGACTCCCCAAAGGCAGATCAGACAAAGTATAGATCAATGATTGGTGGATTGTTGTATCTCACTCAGACTAGACCAGATATAATGCAGGCTGTTGGTCTTGTGGCAAGATTCCAGGCTGATCCTAGAGAATCTCATGTTATGGCAATCAAAAGAATTTTTAGGTACCTGAAAGGAACAATTGAGTATGGTCTATGGTACCCTAGAGATCCGGATTTCTCTCTTCATGCTTACACAGATGCAGATTGGGCAGGAGATGTGGATGACCGGAAGAGCACTAGTGGTGGAGCATTCTTTTTGCGGAAGAGATTGGTTTCTTGGCTAAGCAAGAAACAAGATGCAATATCTCTGTCTACAATTGAAGTAGAATACATTGCAGCAGCAGGTAGTTGCACTCAAATCTTATGGATGAAGCAGATGCTAAGAGACATTAAAGTTGAATATGAGGAGCCTATCACATTTTTCTGTGATAATTCAAGTGCAATTAATATTTCTAAGAATCCGGTATTGCATTCTAAGACTAAGCACATATCTATCAAGTTTCACTTTTTAAGAGAACAAGTGAACAAGGAAGAAGTCAGATTGGAGTATGTTCCCTCAAAGGATCAGATTGCAGATATCTTTACTAAACCTCTTCCCAAGGACTCTTTTGAATATCTCCAGGAGAAGTTAGGGGTCATGGCCCCTCCGGTGATGAACTAGGATGCACTGATGTGCATCAATCCGGTGGATATCACAGTCATATCTTGTGATCCGGATTGATGATGGGGAGCTGCTACTATGGGGGAGCAGCTGGTATGATTCTGATGTGTTAAAATTGCAAGTATGAGCCCTTTGCCATTGATGTCAAAGGGGGAGAGAAGACATGTGAAAAACAAGTAGCTGATGATCAAAAGGGGAGCAGTAAATGAGGAGAAGACATGTTGCTGATAGGGGGAGAAGTGACAGAAAGGAGAAGTTTCTTATCTTGATGGTTTTTCACATCATATGTTGCCATCAATGACAAAGGGGGAGATTGTTGCAAGTATGAGGTAAACCAGTGTTGTCATTGATGTCAACATACTCATATTGCTTTGACAAGAAGGATTCAATGAGCAGTGTGCTGAGGATATTGAGAAAATTAGCCTCAGTCAGGAACAGTAAAGAACAGTGATGAGAAGAAGGCAAATGTACTGTATAGGATACGAACCGGAGGATGAGGATTAAAGGGTTTGTAGATATGAGTCTTGAGATGCTTCAGTTAAGATTTCAGAGGTCCGCATGAAGATCTGAAGGAGTTGTGGTTGTCGGTGTAGAACCGGTTCCGGCAAGTATTCAGAGGTGACAGAGGATCACAAAAAGGTCCGGTGAGGTCCGGAACTGTATAATCCTAATCTGCAGATTGGAAGGAGTCTTTGGGATGTCCTTGTGATGTGCCATCTAGAGTTGTGTATAATTTGGAGGTCTGGAAGTACCTCCTGCATTATGACAGTGGCGACAGACAGTGTTCTTGAAGTTCCAGATAAGGAGGATAAGAGATTTCAGTAAGTAAAGGAAATGCGGACATACCTGGTCATTCAGGTAGGCTTGTGAAGGTTCTTGGATCATGTTGAGGTTGTGTTGTTGGTCCGCATTGATAGTAGAGCCCGAAATTGAAGATATTCTTCCGGATGAAGTTCTTGCTCTGTTTAGCCGACCGGATGAGTTGTTCATCCTATGAATGTTCTTGTGGTGGCCGACCGGATGTGTTATTCATCTTGCAAATACTCTTATGGTTGTTTTCCGACTTAGATGTTTGTTCCTAAATCGATGTCTTGTATAAATAATGGTTTGTGAGTTCATTTCGAAGTGTGGATTGTGTGGATGAGTGTGGCATAGCGAAGAGATGTGTGAAAGGCAGAGCAGAGGTTTTTGGGCTTAAATGGAACTGATCCGGACATGGTAGAGATGTCATTCTCCAGTTCAAGATTGTGATTCTTATCACTTTGTAGACAGTGTGTCTCCTTGTAGGCAGTGGGCCTCTTTGTGAGCAGTGTGCTCGGGCAGTGAGCCCTAATTGGCAAGTGCCATTCTTTTTCTTATTCTTCTAACAGAGAATAATCCTTGGGTTAATCACCCCGTGGTTTTTCCCTTAACCGAGTTTTCCAAGTCAAAATCTTGGTGTTCAATGTGTTGATGTTTATCTGCTCTTGTGTTTATGTATTATGCTTTCATGGATGATTAATTGATATGCTGTTAACTAACAACGAAGAATCAAGTGTTTGAAAAAACAAGAAGTTTTATACAACTGATTCACCCCCCCCTCTCAGTTGTATGCCTTAAATCCAACATGAGTAGGGTTTATTGTACTAAAACTAAATTTTGATTAAGAGGTTTCCTGATTTGGTTTAATAGATTTCTTACATCTCCCTAATTACATTGGAATACAGTTGATTAAGTTAATTGTACATTTTTCAGCAAAGTCCAATCTTTTGTTCTCCTTCACATTTTCTGTAATTTTATTATTAATTTGTTCTCCTTCATGTTTTCTAAATTTAAAACATTTCTCAACAAAGTCTGAACATTTGTTCTCCTTCACATTTCCTGGAATTTAATAATAATTTGTTCTCCTTCACATTTTCTAAATTTAAAACATTTCTCAACAAAGTTTGAACATTTGTTCTCCTTCGCATTTCCTGAAATTTAATAATAATTTGTTCTCCTTCCTGTTTTCTAAATTTAAATCATTTCTCACCAAAGTTCAAACATTTATTCTCCTTAGCATTTTCTGAAATTTAATATTAATTTGTTCTCCTTCACGTTTCTAATTTTAAAACATTTCTCAACAAAGTTTGAACATTTGTTCTCCTTCGTGTTTTCTATCAATCAGAGTCATCTCTGTATCATTTACATTATTCCTAATTTCTTGGTAGATCAGATCTCGTAATAGGATTTACTACTACATTTAAAAAGTTTATAAGGTTTCCAAGTCGGGCTTAAGACAACGTCTACTTAACTTCCGTAATTTACTTTTCTCAAATTAAAAAGAACATTAAATTTTAATTAATTCTTTTAACCCTAAATTGAACTCATGCATTTTCTCCTCTTTTTTTTCACTTTTATCTTTCTTTCTCTTTTTCTCATTTTCTCAATTTATCATCTTCTCAATTTGTTGCTGGGTAAATGGCCACTTACAAAATGCATAAGACGGCTTCAAATTATTATATATATATATATATATATATATATATATATATATATATATATATATATATATATATATAATTGTGTTACAATATTTAGTTTTCTTTATATTAACATATGAATATTGTTTTATTTCCTGTTTTCATTTGCGATACATTGAAACCCTAACCCCTTTTTTTTGTTTTGTTTTATGGTAGGGTCAATGGAGGGATTGTGGTAGAGAGTGATGGCCGTAGTGGTGGCGGCGGCATCGCTGAGTGGAAAGAGGCCGTAGTAATGGTGGCAGAGGGGCAGATTCAGAGTAACCACAGCAGAGGGCGGATGACCAGTGGAGATCGAGTGGCAGGGGAGTGGCGGAGGTAGGAGGGAGCTGTGGAGGGAGAGGTTCAGAGAGCAGTGTCAAGGGCAGGGGTTTGGAGACCTTCAGGGGAGGTACAGTGCACAGGGCAAGTAGAGGGGAGCCCCCATTCCACATCCCACATAGTGGGATGTGGGTGGTGTTATGCCCCCTCCCCACATTGCCACTATTTTAAAGGCCAGCAGTGGGAGGTTTGAACCCCTCCACCATCATTTGTAATTTTCTTTTTGTTTAATATAACATAAACAAACTACGAACTGATGAATTTTGTGAACACAGTTTGGTCCATTTTTTTACCCTGTGAATATCTAGTGGTCCATAAATAAATATATATATACACACACAGAGTATTTTCACAATTATAGTTTTTTTAAAAATAGAATTAAAATAATATAATTATATATATATAATAACCCTTGTATATAAATGTTATCTATGAATTATTTTAGGGAGCCTAATAAAAAAATCAATTTGTTGTAAATACATTCTTAAAAGGAATACAATCTTTTGTATTGTTCAAATTATATATAAATTAAATATATTTTCAATGTAATTCTCTTTTTTTTTCTTCACATACAAACTTAATTTTTAAATAAATAAACCAAGATATATGCATTTTTTTTATCAAATTTTCATTGAGGCAAAAGTTCATATTTTTCTAAAAATTGAATTCATTGCATTATTATTAACTACGCTTGCAAAGAAAGAACAAATACACTTAATTAGATACTCCTAAAAATTGACAACAACTAATTTTATTTCTTTCAAAATGACCATTTATAACTTTCTTATTTGTCATGGCAACAAAATCACAACTAAACAATTGACAATTCACTATGACATACAATGAAATAACTTATAAATCAAATTTTCTTCAATCAACTTTTTGGGTAATAAACATGTAAACTAACAATTTCTAACTTTCAATACAATAAACAAATGTCCACCACACAACTTTTGAGATTATAATTTTACAACCAAAAGAGAGAACCAAGTTCTCATCTTTGACAACTAACAATGGTAAGATATCCTAAGAAGACCAAGCTCTCTCTCATGAGCTTTAAGAGTAAAGGAAAATAAAATATGAACTCCAAGAACAAGGAATTTCTCCAACTTCACATTAAGCTCCATTGACCTGCATATCACAACAAGGGAAAGAAAAGCACACATCTTGCTCTCCTCCCTACCATAGACCCATAGGAGGGTCACCCCCGAGCTAGGGAGGTCATCCACACACCTGGGGAACTCAATTCCACTTCACAACAAGGCACACAAACATTCCAAAACATAATATGACACCCATGGATAATTCACAACACACCAACTCAACCAAAGTGAATTCAAAGGGGTAGGGGAGTTGACACACTCAACTCAAGAATGCCACTCCTACAAAAATATTCCAACACAACTTCTCATATGGCCTCAAGACAACTCATTTCACAAAATTTCCAAAGTATCCATATTTTGGCTCTCAAGCCATGTATCAAAATGCTCAAAAACACATAAATTGCCCTCAAGGATTTCAACACCCAAAAAAAAGGTAATGACCCCAAGGACGATCACTCCTCCCCTACCCCACACTTGTTGAGCATCTTCTCCCAAGTGGGAGAGGCTCTTACAACACCCAACCAAATTTTCCCACAATAACAATAACAATAACATTTAAGGAAATAAACCACACACATATGCATCATGCAAGTAAACTAAAATACAAAAGGAAGGCCTTAGCCTTGAAAACCAACCTTTTAAAGCCCTATTATGCAAGAAGTTGATGTAGAGATTCTCCAAATTCCCCTCCAACATAAGCCACCAAACTCCCTCTATCTTTTCCCCAAATTCAAATTCAAGCAATTAAAATTTCCAAAAATTCAACAACCCCTCACCTTATCCCAAGTGGGATTAAAATAAACCCAACCCATGAGCTTAGAGGAATGGGGAGGTGACACTTGTCACCTCCTCACTCTTCCTCCCCACTACAAGCATGTCCCAAGGGTTGGGTGTTGACACATGTCACTCACCCATCCCCAAGTCTCCCTCACCCCTTACCACATGTCCTCTCTCCAACATATGGGAGAGAAAAGAGGACTTAAAGAGGGAAAGGGTGACACATTTGTCCCCTTCCTTTCCTCTCAGGAAGGACAACACAACTCCAAGGGTACTCTCACCAATTGTGAGAGAGACCTGAAGTCAAGTCCTCCACAATTGGTGGGTCTTGGAGTCATCTCCAACCTTGGGAAGTGAAAAGGGATGGGGTTGAGTGTTTGTACCACTCTTTCTATCCCTCCCATGCCTCCAATTTCGTCACTTAACTTTAGTGTTAAGTTAAGGTGACCATATGGAGGTCTACCAAGGGTTACCCATGTCAAAAAGGACCCTAGACCCATGGGGTATAACCCAGGGTCAAGTTTAGCCTAGTTAGAGCACCCAGGGTCAAGTTAAAACACATTTAAAGGGTCTTCAAAAATTTAAAATTTGAAAGTGTAATTCAAAGACAAAAATTCTTACAACACAAATCATAATTCAAATTAAAAGAGGGTAGACTTAACCCAAGTAACCACATGAAAAATAACATTACAACATTTTATCATACACAGAGTTGATCTTAGTTCCTCTCACAAGGGATTACAACATCAAGTGTGGGATGATCTCCTGTATCTGTGGCTAGTTAGAAATACCTGCGCACTCAATTGCAAAGTTAATTTCCACATATACATATAATAGCTGAAGCAAATTAAAACATACACTCACATCACAAGTTCACATAATCATAATAAAGTCAGATTACAATTAGGTTCTAATTTTTGCATTTCAAACATCCATTCCCAATATTGAATCACAAAATAATTTTCTATCCAACATCACCCAATTAGTTTTCCCTTATTATAAATAATCTATCTAAACATCACCGAATTAGTTTTCCCATGATATAAGCATCTATCTAACATCACGCAATTTGTTTTCTCTTAATATAAGCATCTATCTAACATCACCCAATTAGGTTTCCCATAATATAAACATCTATCTAACATCACCCAATTTGTTTTCTCTTAATATAAGTATCGATCTAACATCACCCAATTAGTTTTCCCATAATATAAACATCTATCTAACATTACCCAATTAGTTTTCCTATAACATCATAAAGTCTAATAGTTTAGGAATTCAGGATCAACAGTCCCAAAAGTCTAAATGTATCAGCAACAGTAAGGTAAATAGTCATATGAATGGGAATGAAAAAGGTAGGCCTCACATCTTCCACCCCTAAGACTATACTTCCTCCTGGAAGTCATCAAAGAGGTGAGGATAAAGAGTCCTCAATCTCATTGCATCGTCCCATGTCGTAGTGACCTCATCGTACATGTACCACTGGACTCTAACCTGGTCCATCTCTTGACCTTGAAGGCCTAGCATCCAATGACCCAATATGCGAATTGGTTCCAAAGCCAGATGACTGTCTGCCTCTACCTGAAAAGCACTCCAATCTAATACGTGAGATAAGTCAGAGATGTAATGTCATAAAACTGAAACATGAAAGACATCGTGGATACACGACAGGCTAGGTGGTAAGGCTAGACAATAGCCTACAGGTCCTATCTACTCCAAGATCTCAAAACATCCTACAAACTGAGGTACGAGCTTAGAGCCCTTTCCATAACGGATTGGACTCTTGTACGGTCGCACTCTAAAAAATACTTTGTCACCCAGTGAGAAGCTCCGATCAGTTCTCTTAGCATCGGCACACTTCTTCTGTCTATCCTGTGCCTCCTACAGTCTCTGTCTAATCAGTGTGACCTGTTGCTCCATATCCTGAACTATCTCTGGACCAATGGCAACCCTACCCTCTATCAAATCCCAACTCAATGGTGTTCTGCATGGTCTGCCATATAAAGCTTGAAAATGAGGCATACCCAACGAGCTGTGATGCCCATTATTGTAGGCAAACTCAACCAAATATAGATACTCCTCCCATCTAGACTGATGGTCCATAACATACATACGAAGCATGTCCAACACTTGATTAACTCTCTCCGTCTACCCGTCAGTCTTAGGATGGTAAGCTGAACTAAAGTTGAGCTGAGTGCCCAACGCCTGATGTAAGGCTCTCCAAAAAGCTAAAGTGAAAACTGAGTCTCTGTCAGAAATGATATGGTGAGGTACTCCATGAAGTCTAACAATCTGATATAAAAATACCCTCTCCACAGATGGTGCATTGTATGTCATGCGTACAAGTGAGAAATGTGCCACCTTGGTCAACTTATCAACCATCACCATGATGGCATCATGGCGGCATGATGACATAGGAAGACCAACAATAAAATCTATGGCAATGGTGTCCCATTTCCACTCAGGTATCTCGTGAGGGTACAATAGTCCTGCTAGATGCTGATGCTCAGCCTTGACCGTCTGACACTCAAGGCAATGAGCAACATATTCTGTAATGTCTCATCTCATATGGACCCAATGGTATAACTATCACAAATTAGTATGCATCTTCTTCACTCCTGGGTGTGCTGCATAAGGTTCTCTATGAGCCTCTGAAAGAATCACTGCACGTAGATCACCCACATCGGGTACATATATGCACTGCCGATGTCTAAGCAAATCATCAAGCTCAAGGGAATATCCTTCGAATCTACCCTTAAGGGTCCTCTATTTCTAAATTTCATGCTGCACCTCAAGAAACCACTCGTCCTCAAGTAGATGCTGGAAGATGTGTTCTCTCAAGTCCACCCTCACTGTCAAGGTTAGGATCTCGTGGCACCTTCGACTCAAGGTGTCAGTGACCATGTTCTCCTTCCCTTTGATATAGTGGACATCAAAGTCGTACTCGCATAAGAACTCCATCCAACGCTACTGGCGGGTGTTCAAATTGGGTTGTGTAAAACTATACTGCAAGCTATGGTGGTCCAAATGTAGCTCAAAGCGTCGACCCAAAAGGAAGTGTCTCCAACGAACAAGAGCATGAATAACTGTTGTGAGCTCTAAATCGTGAGTAGGGTAGTTTAGCTCATGTGTCTTGAGCTTATGCGATTCATATGCAATCTCTCTACCACCCTGCATAAGCACGGATCCCAAACCCTCTAATGATGTATCTGTGCAAACAACAAAATCTTCTATAGGATCTAGAACTACTAATATGGGAGCGCTGGTAGGATGCTCCTTGAGGACTCCAAAGGACCTCTCACACTACTCAATCCAAGTGAAACCCTTCCCTTTCTGTTGAAGGGAAGTGATGGGATGCGCTAATCTAGAAAAGCCCTCAACAAATCTCTAGTAATAACCAACTAATCCCATAAAGCTCCTGACCTCTGTCACACTGGTGGGTGCTAGCCAATCTTGAATTGCTTTGATCTTCAATGGATCTACGGAGATGCCATCACCTGATAAGATGTGCCCCAAGTACTGCACCTCTGTCCTGAAGAAGAAACACTTCACCAGGTTGCCATAAAGCTACTACTCTTATAAGTACTGCAACACCTGACGCAGATGATCCACATGCTCCTCCTCAGTCCGTGAATAGATCAAAATATCATCAAGAAAGATGATCACAAACTGATCCAAGTAAGTACGGAACATGCTGTTCATGACACTCATGAACACTGCAAGGGCATTTGTCAAACCAAAGGGTACCACTGTTAACTCGTAATGGCCATATCTGGTTTGAAAGGCAATCTTATGAATATCTACCTCTGTGATGTGCAATTGGTGATACCCATATTTCAGATCAAATTTCAAGAACACTCTAGCTCCCTGCATCTGGTCAAAGAGGTCGTCAATCCTAGGCAGAGGATAACGGTTCTTCATTGTCACCTTGTCCAACTGCCTATAGTCCATGCACAAGTGAAGAGACCCATCCTTCTTCATGAAAATAATTGGTGCACCCCATGGTGAAACACTAGGTCAGATGTGCCCCTTCTCAAGTAACTCCTCTAACTGCAGCTTGATCTCTGTAAGCTCATGTGTAGTCATCCTGTAGGGTGCACAAGGCACTAGCTATGCACCCAGCACTAGATCAATGTGGAAATCAACCTCTCTACGTGGAGGCATACCTAGTAACTCCGGTGGAAACATGTTGGTAAAATCTCTCTAGATAGGGTGATCATCCAATGAAGGCTCAGGGTCATCCTCTGATCTGTCACTGACCATGATAGCAAACAACTGACACCCTTTCCACATGCAGCTCTTAAGCTACTAAGTGAATATCATACGTACTGTCGCAGGCTTCTATGTGCCCACTAACTCAATCGGTGAGCCATGATCATCTAAGCAGCTAATCATCCTCTGGCAACAATCCAGCTTGGCTCTATGAGCCGCAAGCCAGTCCATACCCAAAACTACACCGTAGGATCCTAATGGCATAACCATAAGGTCACATGATGTAGTGAAGGAACCCAAGGAGTTCTCGTAATCTCTAACCAAGGTATATACTGACATCCTGGCAAAGGAGGCCAACTGAACCTCCCACCTAATGTCCTACCTAGAAGCCACCATCCTGCAATGTTCTACTAACGATGAAGATAGAAAAGAATCAGTAGCTCCAGAGTCAAAGAGAATAGAGATAGGGGCATCCCCAATCATACCTGGCATCTCCATAATTGAGGCCTAGAAATCAGCTTGGCGGTTATCAACCACTGCAAACATGCAATGGGACTTGCCCACATCTCCAACAGTCTGCTCAGATCCTCCTAAACGAGGTTGTCCCCCTGTTGTGAAACCCTGTGGACACTCTCTAGCCAAATGCCCTACCCCACCACATACATAACATGGGCCCCTAGTCTGAAACTACCCTGATTGAGTCTTACTCGACTACTATTGTCCAGTCCATTCCGTGGACCCTGGTGAACCTCTGTAAGACTACTAAGACCTCGCAGGTACCGCAGATGATCCCTATTGTCTCTGATCCCTATGTGGGCCCTGCTGCTACCAACCATAGTTCTGTCCTCCTTGAGCCCTCTGCTAGGGTCTAGACCTTTGCTAATCCTGCTACTAGTGGTACTATGTAGGCCTTGGAGGTAATGATGAAGAATTAAATCCTCTTCTCTGTGGTGTATATTATGGTCTACAAAAGTTCTGTTGCTGCTGCTGGTTATGGTCCTAAAACTGTGAGCATGAGTTCTGCCCTTGTCCCTGAATTTCCTCTGCATTGTAAGCCTTTTCAACAACCTCACTCATAGTCTAGGGGTCTGCCATATGCACTGGTCTTGCTATCCCATGATTTAGACCTTTGATGAATTTTTGCACTAGGAATTTCTCATTATGGAGATACTCTGCGTAACGAGAAAGCTCAATAAACTAGCTCTCATACAGAGCAACCATGAGCCACCTCTGCTATAAGTCATGGAACTCATCTATCTCGTGTTGTCTATAATGATCTAACAAGTAACACACGTTGAAGCGCTCTATGAATATGTCCCATATGAGTGTATCTAAGGATAACCAATGCTTGCACTCCTCAGTGTGCCACCAGGTAGCTGTTGTATCTCTCAAATGGTGTACTGCCACTTGTGCTTTTGTGTTGCTCCCATAAGGTCACAATGCGAAGCACCTATCTAAACTGATGAGCCAAGCCTCAGCCTTAGCTCCCTCTGTAGCTCCTATGAAGGTAGGTGGATTGAGCCTAAGCAAGTCTCTGATGGGGTCTCCTCTCTCTCTAAGTCCTATAACCGGCTCATTCATACCATACTTGTAAGGTCCCTGATATATCTACCCTACTCTCATGGTCTCATCTCGTCTCAGATATCTTAGAGGACTCCTACTCCATTCTTGGTAGGCTAACCCTAACTCCTCCACTGTAGTATCAGGTATCTGTACGAAGGGTTCCATACGTGGCACCTCTTGCAGATCGATGTGGGGCTTTACACATGGCTCAGTACATGGTTCCTCTCATGGATCAATGTGAGGCTCATCACGTGGTTCTGGTATAACTGGCGGTAGCCTCTCTAACATGGCCTGCAATGTCTATAAAATCTGAGAACCTATGTCAAGTACTAGTGGTGCCTGTGGTACTGGCTGATCTGCTATGGCTACGGGTGCCTGTCCCTCTACAGAGGAGTTACTGTGCACCTCAATGGATGCAGTGTTGTGCAATCGCGCTCATCAAACACGTCAGGGATGCATCCTACAAAACAAAGTAGGCACTAATTAATCAAAGTTACAGAATAAATAATGTGCCCAAATACGCCCAGTGTTTAAACTTGGGCTTTGATACCAAATGTCATGCCCACATTTCCCATGCGGTCACAACACGCATCACACATGTCATGTCCACATTTGTCATGTGGTCATGACATGAAATATAAAAAAAAATTCACGCTTCCCTAGAAACCCGCTTGCACGTGTAAGCATGCTCAGTGGCATATGCTTAAGGTGTAAACAAAATAGTTGCAAAGTGGGGTAATACACACACGTGCGTATACCAATTTCAAGAAGGCCATCAAGGGGGTCATCCCGACGCATGTAATGTTGCTAAAGGGCTAAACTTTACTAACCTAAATAAACCATAAATTCTGGGAAAATCTAGCAACATAATGCTTCACGAGCATGAATAGGGTTTATTGTACTAAAACTAAATTTTGATTAAGTGGTTTCCTTATTTGGTTTAATAAATTTCTTACATCTCCCTAATTACATTGGAATACAATTAATTAAGTTAATTGTACA
Source organism: Cunninghamia lanceolata (assembly GCA_027924645.1). Taxonomy (NCBI): domain Eukaryota; kingdom Viridiplantae; phylum Streptophyta; class Pinopsida; order Cupressales; family Cupressaceae; genus Cunninghamia; species Cunninghamia lanceolata. Next base: position 10,726,555 of record BSBN01001020.1, on the reverse strand, counting down.
TTTTTTAGCAAAGTTCGATCTTTTGTTCTCCTTCACGTTTTCTGTAATTTTATTATTAATTTGTTCTCCTTCACATTTTCTAAATTTTTAAACATTTCTCAACAAAGTCCGAACATTTTATCTCCTTCGCGTTTCCTAAAATTTAATAATAATTTGTTCTCCTTCACGTTTTCTAAATTTAAAATATTTCTCAACAAAGTTCAAACATTTGTTCTCATTCGCGTTTCCTGAAATTTAATAATAATTTGTTCTCCTTCATGTTTTCTAAATTTAAATCATTTCTCAACAAAGTTCGAACATTTGTTCTCCTTTGCATTTTCTAAAATTGAATATTAATTTGTTCTCCTTCACGTTTTCTAATTTTAAAACATTTCTCAACAAAGTTCAAACATTTGTTCTCCTTCGCATTTTCTATCAATCAGAGTTATCTCTGCATCATTTACATTATTCTTAATTTCTTGGTGGATCAGATCTCATAATAGGATTTACTACTACATTTAAAAATTTTATAAGGTTTCCAAGTCGGGCTTAAGACAACGTCTACTTAACTTCTGTAATTTACTTTTACTCAAATGATTAAAAGGAAAATTAAATTTTGATTAATTCTTTTAACCCTAAATTGAACTCATGCATTTTCTCCTCTTTGTTTTCACTTTTATCTTTCTTTCTATTTTTCTCTCATTTTCTCATTTTCTCAATTTATCATCTTCTCAATTTGTTGTTGGTTAAATGGACACTTAGAAAATGCATAAGATAGCTTCAAATCATTATATATATATATATATATATATATATATATATTATTGTGTTACAATATTTGGTTTTCTTTATATAAACATATGAATATTATTTTATTTCTTATTTTCATTTGTGATACATTGAAACCCTAACCCCTTTTTTTGTTTTGTTTTATGGTAGGGTCAATGAAGGGGCTGTGGTAGAGAGTGATGGCCACAGTGGTGGCGGCGGTGGCGCTGAGTGGAAGGAGGCCATAGTAATGGTGGCGAAGGGGCAGATTCAGAGTAACCACGGTAGAGGGCGGATGACCAGTGGAGATCAGGTGGTAGGGGAGCACCGGAGGTAGGAGGGAGCCGTGGAGGGAGAGGTCTGCAAAGGAGTGTCGGGTGCAGGGGTTTGGAGATCGTCAAGGGAGGTACAACGTGCAAGGCTTGTAGACGGGAGTGGGGATGTGGAGAGGGGGCGGAGACCCCACCCACATCCCACACAGTGGGATGTGGGTGGGGGTTCCACCTCCTCCCCACATTCCCACTATTTTAAAGGCCGAGGGTGGCGGGTTCAAACCCCCCCACCATCATTTGTAATTTTTTCTTTTGTTTAATATAACATAAACAAACTGCGAACTGATAAATTTTGTGAACACAATTTGGTCCATTTTTTTTTACCCTATAAATATCTAGTGGTCCATATATATATACACACACACAGAGTATTTTCACAATTACAATTTGTTTAAAAATAGAATTAAAATTATATATATATATATATATATATATATATATATATATATAATTACCCTTGTATATAAATGTTATCTATGAATTATTTTAGGCAGCCTAATAAAAAAATCAATATGTTGTAAATACATTCTTAAAAAGAATACAATCATTTGTACTATTCAAATTATATATAAATTAAATATATTTTCAACATAATTCTCTTTTTTCTTTTTCATATACAAACTTAATTTTTAAACAAATAAAATAATATATATATGCATTTTTTTTAATCAAATTTTCATTGAGGCAAAAGTTCATATTTTTCCACAAATTGAATTCATTGCATTATTATTAAATACACTTGCAAAGAAAGAACAAATACACTTAATTACATACTCCTAAAAATTGACAACAACTAATTTTCTTTCTTTCAAAATAACCATTTATAAATTTCTTATTTGTCATGGCAACAAAATCACAACTAAACAATTGACAATTCACTATGACATACAATGAAATAACTTATAAATCAAATTTTCTTCTATCAACTTTTTGGGTAATAAACATGTAAACTAACAATTTCTAACTTTCAATACAATAAACAAATGTCCACCACACAACTTTTGAGATTATAATTTTACAACCAAAAGAGAGAACCAAGTTCTCATCTTTGACAACTAACAATGGTAAGATATCCTAAGAAGACGAAGCTCTCTCTCATGAGCTTTAAGAGTAAAGAAAAATAAAATATGAACTCCAAGCACAAGGAATTTCTCCAACTTCACATTAAGCTATATTGACCTGCATATCACAACACAGGAAAGAAAACCACACATCTTGCTCTCCTCCCTACTGTAGACCTGCAAGAGGGTCACCCCCGAGCTAGGGAGGTCATCAACACACCTAGGGAACTCAATTCCACTTCACAACAAGGCACACAAACATCCCAAAACACAATATTACACCCATGGATAATTCACAACACACCAACTCAGCCAAAGTGAATTCAAAGGGGTAGGGGAGTGGACGCACTCAACTCAAGAGTGCCACTCCTACAAAAATATCCCAACACAATTTCTCATATGGCCTCAAGCCAACTCATTTAACAAAATTTCCAAAGTATCCATATTTTGGCTCTCAAGCCATGTATCAAAATGCTCAAAATCACATAAATTGCCCTCAAGGCTTTCAACACCCCAAAACAAGGTAATGACCCTGAGGAGGATCACTCCTCCCCTACCCCACACTTGTTGAGCATCTTCTCCCAAGTGGGAGAGGCTCTTACAACACCCAACCAAATTTCCCCACAATAACAATAACATTCAAGGAAATAAACCACACACATATGCATCATGCAAGCAAACTAAAATACAAAAGGAATGCCTTAGCCTTGAAAACCAACCTTTTAAGGCCCTATTATGGAAGAAGTTGATGTAGAGCTTCTCCAAATTCCCCTCCAACATAAGCCACCAAACTCCCTCTATCTTATCCGCAAATTTAAATTCAAGCAATTAAAATTTCCAAAAATTTAACAACCCCTCACCTTATCCCAAGTGGGATTAAAATGAGCCCAACCCATGAGCTTACAGGAATGGGGAGGTGACACTTGTGACCTCCTCACTCTTCCTCCCCACTACAAGCATGTCCCAAGGGTTGGGTGTTGACGCATGTCACTCAGCCATCCCCAAGTCTACCTCACCCCTTACCACATGTCCTTTCTCCAACATATGGGAGAGAAAAGAGGAGTTAAAGAGGGAAAGGGTGACACATGTGTCCCCTTCCTTTCCTCTCAAGAAGGACAACACAACTCCAAGGGTACTCTCACCAATTGTGAGAGAGACTTGAAGTCAAGTCCTACACAATTGGTGGGTCTTGGAGTCATCTCCAACCTTGGGAGGTGAAAAGGGATGGGGTTGAGTGTTGGTACCACTCTTCCTATCCCTCCCATGCCTCCAGTTTCGTCACTTAACTTCAGTGTTAAGTTAAGGTGATCATATGGAGGTCTACCAAGGGTTACCCATGTCAAAAAGGACCCTAGACCCATGGGGTATAACCCAGGGTCAAGTTTAGCCTAGTTAGAGCACCCAGGGTCAAGTAAAAACACATTTAAAGGATCTTCAAAAATTTAAAATTTGATAGTGTAATTCAAAGAGAAATTCTTACAACACAAATCATAATTCAAATGATAAGAGGGTAGACTTAACCCAATTAACCACATGAAAAATAACATTACAACATTTTATTATACACAGAGTTGATCTTAGTTCCTCGTGGAACTAGATCAGTTTCAAAAGGGATTACAACATCGGGTGTGGGATGATCTCCAGTATCTGTGGTTGGTTAGAAATACTTGTGCACTCAATTGCAAAGTTAATTTCCACATATATATATATATATAATAGCCGAACCAAATTAAAACATACACTCGCATCACAAGTTCACATAATCATAATAAAGTCACATTACAATTAGGTTCTAATTTCTGCATTTCAAACATCCATTCCCAAGATGGAATCACAAAACAATTTTCTATCCAACATCACCCAATTAGTTTTCCCTTATTATAAAGCATCTATCTAAACATCACCCAATTTGTTTTCCCATGATATAAGCATCTATCTGACATCACCCAATTTGTTTTCTCTTAATATAAGCATCTATCTAACACCACCAATTAGTTTCCCCATACTATAAACATCTATCTAACATCACCTAATTTGTTTTCTCTTAATATAAGTATCTATCTAACATCACCTAATTAGTTTTCGCATAATATAAACATCTATCTAACATCACCCAATTAGTTTTCCCATAACATCATAAAGTCTAATAGTTCAGGAATTCAGGATCAATAGTCCCACAAGTCTAAATGTATCAGCAATAGTAAGGTAAATAGTCATATGAATGGGAATAAAAAAGGTAGGCCTCACAAGAATGAAGATGCTAATAGTGTGGCATGTAGGAACGTAATAAGTTTTATTTGAGTAGTATAATTTTACTCTAGTAATGTAGGAAGGCAATTGCAGGAAATTTGAAATCATTCAAATATGTGAAGTTAATAAATTTTATGTTGTGGTTTCTATAAAATTCTGCTACGTTTGTTGTTTAGTTTATTTTGGTTGCATCATTGGATAATGCATCATTGGATAATGCATTATTGAATCCTCCACCCATGACTACATCAAGGCCTAACACTTGAAAGAGCATCAATTTATATTAGAGACATTAATCATTGAGCACTCCCATTCACTACAATCTTGCATGTCCATTGTTTGACAAGTCTAAGTATCTTTTCAAGCTTCAACTACCAATGATATGCCCCCTTGCAAAATAGTGTGTATGTCTCCTTTTGGAAGGAGGAGGAGGATTATCTACACACAATATAATCTCAAATTACTAGACAATTTAATCAACTTTGTACTCCACCCTTGCCACTATACACTATGTAAAATGGCTTCCATTACCACAAAAAAAATTCTTGTGTATTTTATTGTGATTTTCAAATTAACTAAGAATTGCATTCATTTCAAATGCCTATTAGTCTAGTGCTTCATATGTTCGTTATAGACTTGTAAGATCTGATCAGCCTTGATTAAGTCAATTTCTTGTACCGAACATTTTCAAGCTTGGAGGTCTAGGGAGATTGTAGGACAAACCTCAAAGCATCCAAGGTCAAAGCTTATATTAAGTTTGCATCTATTATCTTAAAACCATGAATTTGTAGCCCATAGTAGAGCCAAACTCATATGATCAGTGTGATTGTATTTGCTTTGCTACTTCTGGAGACCTAAAAAATTGGTTGGAGGAGCAACAAAACCTAATAGATCTTGCCACATTTCTACTTTTGATTCCCTTAGGCCAAAGTACATGTCACTACCAAGCCACATGTCAATCTTCTATTCACTTAAAAATGCAAGCATCATGGACTTCAAATTGATATTTCAAACTTCAATCATTTACCTATTTTTCTAGATGTTGACAAATTACTTTGGGATCTACATGACCCACACCTTCTGCCAATTGTTTTTATTACTCACGGTGTTGACCACCAAGTCCTACTCAAGATGTCATGGGCTTTGACAATCCATAAATCCAAAGATTTTACACTTGACAGAGTGTTGATAGACATTGAAGATATTGATCGTTAGGGATTGGTTGTCACTACAATCTCTTGGGTCTTATAGACACCTAAAAATGTCTTAACCACCTAACTATACTTCAACATCATCCACAACACTAATTCTTCATCCAATTAATTAATTAAATTATTATTTAATTAATTATTTCATCCTACCTCTAAATCATTCATTCATCCCTAAAATTGAATTAATTTAATTAATCCAATAGTCATACATTACTAACATCATCCAATTGATTAAATAAATATGTCAAATATTTATTTAATTAATTTGTCCTCTTCCCTAAACCTAATTAATTAGGTAAATCATGTTTATCTGATTAATCAAGCCTACTAATTAGCCTGCCCCTAACATAGTTGATTAAATAGCCATTATTTAATTAGCTACCGTAGTCTACATGACTCCTAGACCTGGATTAATTAAATAAATCATTATTTAATTAATCCTAAACCATGATTACATCATCCACTAATTTTTTCCAGACACATTAACTAAGTTAATCACCTTGATTAACTTGGTCAAAGCATGATTAACACCTTCTCCCACACCCACAAATTAAAAATTATAAAATATTCATGAGCACTCCAACTCATTTTTACCATTTTCCTGATAAAACATCTTCCTCTTTTTTATCTTACAAATGTAAGAGGAAAAAAATGTGCATGTGTCACATGTCTCTCACAACTCCACATAAAATGTTATTTTTAATTGCAACTCATCCCAAGGAAATTAATTTTAAATTTCCTCATCCATCTAAATCACATTTAATGCTAAGTCCTCCTCAAAATGAATAAAAAAATAACTTTTATTCTCAACCCTCCAAATTTGTTGATCAAATCCTAGCCATCCATCTCACAATCAATATCATCCATTGATCTTAATAATGAATCTCCACCGTTGGATCAAAATCTCCTCCAATGTGCCTATAAATACAAGCCTCTACAAGCCATTTTGACATCCAATTTTAGAGTAATGTTATTATGCCCAATTTTCTCTCCACTATCTCCATTGTAGCTAGACTATGGTGAATTTCCATTAGTGTTAAGAGCATTAACCATTTGAAAAGCATAGTCATGGGTAAAGCTAGGACTTGTGGATGCTAAGTCTTCAACCTTATCAAGGAGTAGGAAGATATTAATGTATAATTTGTGTGTTTTCATGCATTTTACTTGTGTTTTCACTTTTTAGATTTCTCTTGTCTTCATTTGGCACACCCGATGGGACCCCATGGTCTCTATTTAACCTTTGTTTGCTTAAGTTTTTGCAAGGAGATGTGCTTACAATGTTTTAGTGCCAAAACCTCTCAGTTTGACGCCATCTTTCTGCAGTTTGGTGCCATCTACTTGATTTCTAGTGCCATATTTCTTTGTTTTGGTGCCATCTTCTAATGACCTCTTGCTAACCTTTAATCTTAGAAAAGGATTTTAAAGTGTTTTTTTAGAGGTTTTAGCAGGTTTTAACATCTTATGCTCTCTATTTTAAACAGAAAAACCTAGATGCAGGGGGTTATATTGCAAAAATTTATATAGGGTTGTTTGAAATGATATTTTTACTAACTTTGAGTCATTCTTGATTCATAACACCACCTACTTGGTTGTTATCTAATTCTTGGTGTTTGTTTATAGGGTAGAAGACATCCTAACCTCTTTTGATCGGATCATTTCAAACTATCTTTTTTGAGTAGATTTAGGGGGATTGTCACATTTTGGCACTATCTACACACAAAATGGTGCCATCCAACTATGCATCCAAGTTAAGATGGGTAAAAACAAGTGTGGAACCATATCCTAAGATTTTAGTGCTATTTCCTAACACTTTAATGCCATGCTAAGTTTTGGCGCTATTTTACTAATTTGTAGCGCCATTTTGATTTTACTTTATGTTATTAGTCTAATCTTTGACTTAAAAAATATTAGCACCATTTTCTATTTTTCTAGCACCATCTGTCTGATTTTTAGCACCATTGGAACTATTCATAGTGCCATCTATTCAGTTTGCAATGACATCTATCTCTGTTTTGGAACTATTTTTCTGACTAATGTTTGGGGTATGTGTAGGCTGCTAACACATTTTTACAGATGAAAGAACGCTGGTTAAAGATAGAAAACTTAGACTACTAACATTTCACTATAGGATTCCTTTTGTGTGTGTTTGCATGATTAACATAGGAACACTTGGTTTCGTGCTTTGAAATGATCTTGTGTGTTTAAGGTAGGAACATTTCAATTTGGTGCTCTAAAAAGAACAAGTGTTTGTTGTGTTTGGTGCATTTGGACATTTTGTTAGTAGATCCTAAGGTAGAACAAAAGTATCCTCTCCCCTTGCTTCTCAAAGGATCTTGGGTGATCGAGAAATTGTTCTATCTTCTTTTTCTTTTTACGAGAGCCTGCCTTGGTGGGAAAAGAGGTACTCACCCCAAGGGATGACTCTAAGTAGTACTTTCAATTTGATCTGCTATGTAAATAGTTTAGGCAAAAGCTGAAGACTTCTTGGTGAAGTATTATTATTCTGGCAGTTCCCCAGTATCCATACACTTGTGTGTGTGATATGTCAACCCCATTCTTTCCTTGTAAAAGGATTGATGTAAGTGGCTAGGATAGTCTCTTAAGTGAGTCACTGCCACATGAATAAGTGTCAAGTCCCTGAATTCTCACTAGACACCTTAAGATTAGAAGCCTACCTTATTGACTAAATTATTGGTGTCTTGTTCAATGCAAGAGGATACATTCTCTGAAGATAATCACCATATGGTTCCCATGAGATGAGACAAAAATCCTTGGTTTAGCATAAGCTACTTGTTGGCTTTCTGAGGAGAGGGTGATTGGGTCATCCTTCCAGTCTTGGAGGCCCCTACCTATCCTCTCTTGCAAAAACAAAAGTGCATACACCCACATTAGGTGTCCCTACATTTGCATCAAAGGAGATTCCAAGTTGTGGGCTTGAACAAGTTGACATTGGCCATTGACCTTAGGTAGACCAAGAATTATTTTCAAGTTTATTCGATTGCATCTAGACCCATAGAAACTTGGCCTTAATGGGATATAGAACATACACATAATGCTCATACTTCCTATCAAACATTTGGACATTGTGGTCTCTTGTTTAATTTTTTTGCCTACTTGCCAAGAAATCTCATCGAGATTATCCAAAACCACTTGAACCATTTGAGAAATCAAAACAATTGAACATTTGAGCCTTCCAAATCAACCATTTGACCTTTAAAATCCAAAAGTTTGTGTCCAAACAAATCCAATATTTGCCAAAAATTGCCAAAAACCTAGATAAAATCGTAGACACTAACTCATTTTGGCACTATAACCTCTCTATTTGGCACCTTAAAATTCCCCTGTGGTGTCATTTTCTATGACACCATAATCCACTATTTTGACACCATCTGGAACTATTCTCGCACCATTTCACTCTGCTTTGACACCTTATCACCAAAAACTAACGCCATTTGGAGACTAGATCCCACACGTTTCTGGTAATTTGTTCTGGAATCCTTGAATCCTGTCCAATCAAAATCTGTAGTCACCTTGTCAAAATCCAAATTCATCTTTGACCATCATCTACAACCATTTTGTCCAAATTCATCCATATACTTTCATTTTGACCTTAGAGAAAGTCATTTTGATTATTGGATCTTTGATCTGAAATCATTAATCATTACCAAGTCCAACCAAAGTCCGTCTCTTTCATCTCCACATAATCCCACCTTGTGTCCATATCATTTGGCCTTGGATAAATATTATTTTGATATTTAATCTTTGGTCATACCTTATCCCCCCATTCACTATTTCATTTCAATCCTACATTTTGATTTTCACCTTTGGACCTTTAACTCATCCATTCCAAAAATTCATTTCAAATCCAACAATCACCCAAGCTTATCCAAATTCTATCCATCTTATCCAAAAATCAAAATAATCCAAAATCCAAAATAAAAATCATCCAAAATTCAAACATCAATCAACATCCAAAACCATACTTCAAATCAATTTTGTGCAAGAATTAAATCTATATCTTACCATCCTCTAGTATACCATTTTGCTTGTTGGTCATTAGTCTACCTTCAAGTAAAATAATCCTCCCCTTTTTTGCCTAAGGTCATAAGTCTACCCTAAGCAAAGAGGGATATCCCTTTTATAAACCAAAGATCTAGATTGTATTCAAGCTCACCTTTGATTTGAAAATCCTTTTCAAGCATCATAAAAATTTATCCATCATCTTTATTCATCCAAACATCCAAGCCATCTTGGGTTTTCCCTAGTTGATTATCATCCAAAATCCATTTATCTAGATCATCTAAGGTTTTCCGTAGTTGATTATCATCCAAAATCCATTTATCCAAATCATCTAAGGTTTGCCCTAGTTGATTATCATCCAAAATCTATTTATCCAAATCATCTAAGGTCTTCCTTGGTTGATTATCATCCAAGCCATCTTAAGACTACATCATCATCCCTTTCGAAATCCATCATAAAATCATCCTCAAAAATCATTCATATCCTACATATACATTATCACCCTAGTCTAAGTAATCTTTGTAAGACTTGATCTCTAAAGGTTATCTTATACCAACATCCCAAATCATTTTCCCAATCCATTCCATGCATCCTTAAATACTCTTCATTTTGTCCCGCCCCTTTGGTCCAAAGATTTTTGAAAAGCAATTCATCCCATTTATCTTTGAGGTTTTAAGCTCTAAGGTTTCTCATCCATCCTCATACCTTTATCATTAATCATCCTTAGGTTTACAACTTTTGATATTTATTCTCTAAAGCTAAAACCTATACCAAACCTTATCATATCCATATCATTATTCGTCCTTAGGTTTAGAATTTTGAGACTTCATTCTCTTAAGGCTAAATCTTCATTCAAATTTTCACCATCATCTATCCTTGGGTCCAATACTTTGAAATCTATTCCCTAAAGTCTCAACCTTCATCCACTCAACCAAATCTACATCCAAATCTATTGTATTCCCTTGACAAGGTCACAAGCTAGGAAGAATAAGGAAATAGAACCTTTTAGAGTCAATTTTGGCATAGGGATGCCTCAAACTGACCAAAACAATGTCCTTCTAGTCCAACAACTACCAACATTTGATGCTAATGCTATGGTAAATCCTTTTCCACCTAACCAAACAACCAACACAAACAATGTAGATCAAGATGTCCTAGATTTCACACAAGATGTCAATTCCATGAACATACTTGATAGAGTCCTAAAATCAAATCCCAATAGATATCTTGAATTCCTCCTTAAAAATGGTGACACCATACCTAATGTCACCACATCATCACAACCATCCACATCCCATAATATTCCTAGCACATCCCAAGCTTCAAATGTCACCGCATCAACTACACCAAATGTCTCGACCATGTAGACATCCACCATCACTATATCTACACCACAAATCACCCTTAACATTCCCAACAACACCATGCATGCAAGTACTTCCACAAGTGCGCCCCAATTTGACACCAAAACCATAGCTTTCATCACCCAATTATTATCCCAACCACCTTACAACACATCCAACATTCCTAACAACAACCCATGTAACAACCCTTCATCCAATTTCATGTATGTACAAAATCCAACCTCCCAAACACCTATTACATTTTTTAATCCAAACCTCACAACAAAATCCCAATCAAAACCAACAAATTCTACCACCTACTCTACAACAACAACTCGCCTATCAACAACACCTTGCACATCAAAATTAAAATAAAAACCAAATCTAACAAAATCAAAATCCACCCCAAAACCAAATTCCACCTTTCCTCCAACAATTAATCCAAAACCATCAAAACTACATTCCACAACCACCACCTACTGAAGATTTACCTAGCATTGTGAAATCACTGATCCAAAAGGTTGATGACATGCAACATGGAAACAAAAGAAAGCAATATTATTTTGAGGATATTTACCCATATCCATTTGATAGAACATTACACATGTCCCCCTTTCCTAAAAATTTTGAAACACCAAAGTTTGACAAATACAAAGGAAAGGGAGACCCTAGGAAACACCTTAGTGGGTTTTACATAGCTTTGCGTAGAAGTCTCATATGATGATACATATTTGATGAGACTTTTTCCTAGAAGCCTAGGTGGTCAAGCTACCAAATGGTTTGTTCATCTTCCCTCTGGTATTAAGACATTCCATGAGCTTGTAGAGAAATTTGTGAATCATTTCTCCTATAACTTTGAGCACAAAATATCCATGACCAACCTTTGCAACACAAAACAAAAGAGTGGGGAATCCTTCTGATGCAGAAGCATCCAATGGTGTAAGGGCAATCTTGTATCACCTAAAAAAAGATATTGATTCAAAATCATTGAAGTTGTTTTCATTTCTTTCCATAATTAGTATTTCTAGCTCCATAATCGCTTGAATAATAATGTAAAACTTTCAATTTTTCCAAACTGCTAAAAATAGCAAACTATTATTTTTGGAAAGTTTGTATTTGGGCATGGATTGAAGAAAAAATTTGCAAGAAGCTTCATAAATAAAAAATAATACCTTTGGAAAAGGAATCACATAGAGATCATTTGTGAGCTGAAAGATATTAAAGTTTCCATTTCCTGAAAAATGCCTAAAAATTATTTAAATTTAGGTTTGAGATAGTAAACAGCCCTGTATAGGCCCGAAAATGGGTGGAACTAGTAGAGTGAGTTCTTAGCATGTAGAGAACTTCACAATCTTTCCAACTCTTTAAACGACGCGTCAATCGAACACCCAGATCAAAAGTTATGGCTCCCAGAAGTTGACCTATTTTTGGAGGGAGATGCAAATTTCAAAATTTAACTGGTAGCTGCCAAAAAGGGCTATATATGACCATTTTTGGGAACCGTTGGGAGTAGTGGATATAAGGGGGAAAGTGTAGAGTCAATAAAAGGTGGGAAATTAGAAACCCTAGCTGATTTGGGGTTGTAGAAGGCAGAAGATTCCAGAGTCTAGAGATAGGGTGCTGTAATGTGTTGCAGCTTGTAGAGGATTCATCCTCTAATTGTATTTGAGCTTCTGCAATGTAATGAGTTGTCCAAATCAATAAAAGAACATTCTATTTTCTATGTGCAATTTCTGTTGTTGTGTGTTTTATGAATTACCCCCTTCATCACCTTCACCACCTTTTTACAAAGTTGGAGAGGCTTAGCAAACAAACTCCCTTGGCCAATCCTTGAAAAGCAACTAGTCACTATGTTTGTGATTAATCTCAACCAAGAAATGGGGTTCCATTTACAAATCCAATGTACATCAACCTTTGAGGAGGTTATAGATAAAGGAACAACCATCGAAAGAGCCCTTATTACTAAAGGCTCTATAAAACTTTATAACAATGACAACAAGACCAACAACAACAACAAAGTCAACAACAATAACACTAACTCTTACCATATGAACAACAACACACAATCCAATGAGAAATCTTGCTTTTGGGAGAAAAACAAAAATACCCTCAATGACGATGTCACTGATGTGAAAGCCATCCAAAATGTACAAAAACCCATCCCACAAAGTACATCCAAAAATAATAATGTCAATGTTCCTAGGGGACCATCAAGACAAAACAACAACCCTAAGAGGAAATTCACACCCTTAGGGGAACCCATTGAAAATGTCTTGAATAACCTTGTAAAGGTAGATCTAATCACATTACCCCTATTCAACCTTATGAAAAAAATCAATTTAAACCCTCTTGGTTTGATGAAAATTCCTATTGTGAATATCATCGTGTGAAAGGGCATAAGACATCTAACTGCATGGGGTTGAAACATTGTATACAAGACCTTATCGATAGAGGTGATATAACCATTGATGAACCTTCAAGACAATCACATAATGCCAACTTAGGAGCATACAAGGATCCCCTTCCTGATCATAACAAAGGAAACGCCTCATCTTCCAACCAAGCATACAATGTTGTGCCACCTCCCTCTTCTTTCGATTCCATTGTGGGATGAATAGAAGATTATTCCAACCATATCAACACCATCACCATTAGAGCTAAAACACAAAATTGTTTTGTTACTACTCGTCGTGGCCATGTCTCCATTTGTGGATCCTCCACCAATGATCAACCCTCTACATCCACACCTACCAATCCACCATCCACTCACAAGTACACCCTCTTAGATCACCTTGGAAAAACCCCCACACAAATCCCCATCCTCGAATTGATACACACATCTCCCCTCCATAAGGACATCCTCGACAAAGCCTTGATGGAAACCCATGTCCCTACCAACTTGAATGTTGATCAATTCCAAGCCATGGTAGGACATATCATCTCAACTCATCACCTCACCTTCTTAGAAAAGGATCTACCCTCATCTAACGAGCTACATAATGAAGCCCTCCACATCAAAGTTCTAATCCATAAACATACCATTAAAAGAGTCTCAATAGATGGTGGCTCCGATCTAAACCTTTGCACTCTAAATTATTAAAACACTTGGGATACTCCGATGTGGTTGTGGACTCTAGTGAGTGTATAACCTTCAAGGAATATTATGATTCTAAAAGATTGTCTGAAGGTACCATTAAGCTTCCTATTCAAGTGGGACGAAAAAGTTTGGAAACCAAATGTCAAGTTCTTGATCTTGACCTCCCATACAACATTCTCCTAGGCCGACCATGGATTCATTCCATACAATCCATACCATCCACTTTTCATCAATGCCTAAAATTCCCACATAATGGCATAGAAGTTACCATCTATGCCAACCCTCGTCCTTTCCAATACTGCAGTTTCTTGGAAGGACATTATTGCAATTTCTTCCCTTACAACAATACCACTAAAACATCCACCTCCCATGTTAAACCTATGCCATCCACTTCACACATTTATCCTTCCAACATCGCAACCACATCACAAACATCCACTCCTCTCGAGGTCAAGATCAAGATAAGTGGCATGGGATGTGGTGAGTACAACCTACATGCCACATTTTGTGTGGGACTATTACCATCTCCTAAGACATTTGGTGCTCCTAAAGGAGATGGAAGTCTCTATGGTTATCATCAAATGCAAACCATCACCTACCTTCAACAAGAAGCACTTCCTTGAACAAGATGTTCTCGAAGACATATCCTCTTGGTTATATAAAGAAGAAGAAAATCAAGAAGCTCCTACCCTTCCAATCAAGATCTATGGAAAAGGTCTCAAAATTGTCAAATACATGGGCTATAAGGGACAAGGCGGTATAGGCCTTCATGAACAAGGAATTGTCAAGCCCATCCAAGCAATAGGGAATCCATATATCCATGGGTTAGGGTACAGAAAACAAGAGTCTACCCCCATCGATATTGAGTGTATCTTAAGTGAGGTTTCTAAGGCCTTCCCCGTAGTAGACAACATCAACAAAGAGGACCATCAAGACTCTTTCAATGATTTCTCTGAGCTCTTTGAATCATCCATATGTACCATCTACACTTTAACCACCATACCATCTACATACAATGACCTACCTCTTGTTTACCCCCAACACATAGATTGGGACCAACAAGGACCTTCCATCCTTGATCTCACACAAAATGATGAAGCAATAGTCGAAACGATGGGTTAGAGATCACTTTCCCCTTGTAGATCATAGGGTTGGATACATCATGGAACTAAACATGTCCACATACTTTAGGGAGACAACCCAAATTCTTAGTCATAAAAATATGAAAATAAAAAATTACATCCCTTAGTGAAAACCACCTTCTGGCACTTTCATATGAAGAAAAAATCAAAATAAAGGACGTATCACCTAGTGAAAACCTGCATGAGCCGCTAGGAGATGAGAGGATGGACCTCCTTGAAGTATTAGAGCTATATCAAGAGAGATCGTCAATCCTAGTTGAAGCATCACATGAGATGAATCTTGGAACAAAAGAGACACCCAAGATCACATTCCGAGTAGAATCCCTAAGAATAAAAGAACAAGAGGATTTCTTAGATTTCTTCAAACAGAGGAGTCATAACTTTGCATGGACATATTGCGACATGCCAGGATTAGATCCCACTATAGTTGTCCATCACCTTGTAGTGTATCTTTATGTAAAGCTAGTAAAACAAAAGCTAAGGAAAATGAATCCCCAAATAGGACTTCTCATAAAAGAAAAACTCAAGAAACTCTTAGATGTGGGATTAAGTTGCCCTATAGATTATCTTAAATGGGTATCAAATATTTTTCCAGTTGCCAAAGTCATTGGGGGCATTCATTATTCCACAAATTTTAGAGACCTTAATAAGGCTTTCCCAATGGATGACTTTCCACTACCCAACATAGACATCATCATGGATCTCACCACAAGGTATGAGATTTTGTCATTAATGGATGGATTTTTTGGATACAACCAAATTAGGATAGCTAAAGAGGACCAACATAAGACCTCCTTTATATGTCCATGGGGAACAGACTACTGGGTTGTGATGCCCTTTGAGTTGAAAAATGCAAGAGCTACGTATCATAGGGCCATGACAGTTATCTTCCACAACATAATGGAAGATTATGTAGATGATCTACTGGGAAAATCAAGGACTAGAGAAGATCACTTGAATGCATTGGCTAAAATCTTTGACAAACTAGAGCAATACAAAGTGTGGCTAAATCCTAAGAAGTGTGTCTTTGGGGTCACTTCCAGAAAACTCCTAGGATACATTGTGTCAAGTGAGGAATTGAAGTCAACCCCACTAAGGTTAAGGATATAGTGGAGATGCCTCCACCTAAAACACTTAAACAAATTTGAAGCCTACAAGGGAAAATTCAGTCCATCTGCCGCTTCATAGCACAACTTGCAGACAAGTGTCAACCATTTCAACATCTCCAAAAAAATACAACTTTTGTATGGGATAATTAGTGTTAGAGTATCTTTAAACAACTAAAGGAATATCTTGCTAACCCACCAGTTCTTATTTCACCAAAACAAGGACAACCCATCCTTCTCTACATCTCAACAATAGAAATAGTGATAGGGGCCTTGCTAGCATAGTACGATGAATAAGGAAAAGATAGAAATATACTATATCAGCCATACCTTGGTGACCTGTGAGTTGTATTACACTCCTATTAAATGAGCATGCCTTGCTGTTGTCCTCACTTCTCAAAAGATAAGACACTACATGCTCAACCATAAGACAAAGCTCATTGCCAAGATTGATCCGCTCAAATATATACTGACTAGAGAAGCTCTTACAGGATGTATGGGTAAGTGGGTTATGATCCTAAGTGAGTTTAGCATTGAGTACACAGAAAGAAAATCTATCAAAGGACAAGTGATTACTAATCAATTGGTCGATGCACCTATCCCCATAGAACAACCACTGCTTGCAAAATTTCTAGATGAGTCCATATTAACAATAGCACCAATAATAGATACATGGAAAATGTATTTTGATGGATCTTACACACATCGTGGTTCTGGGGTAGGCATCTTGTTTGTCACCTAGGCTCCAGGAGACACTATTCCTAAATCCTACAAAATCACATTTCCATGCATAAATAATGTAGTAGATTATGAGGCCCTCATCATAGGACTTTGCATGGCCATTCAGTGGAAAATTGAAAAACTAAAAGTTTATGGAGACTCCTAGTTGGTCATTAGATAGGTTAACAATGAGTACAAGACAAAGGATGACAAAGTGCTACCCTAGAAAAAGATGGTAGATGATTTCAAAGATTATTTCCATGATATCCATTTTGAGAAAATTCTAAGGTTAAACAACAAAGTAGCAGATGCTATGGCCACTATAGGATCCTTGTTTAATATGAAAAAGGATAGCAAAAAGTGTGAGTTCCTAATCGAAGAGCTTCCAATACTGGCTTACAACGTACCACAATTAGAGCTCTAGTGTGTGACATTGTTGGTCCATTATCTCCTTGGTATCAAGAGACCTACATGTACCTTCATGATAACATCATCCCACCAAACCTATCATCCGCACAACACAAAACCTTCATCCATCAAGCTTCCTATTTTACCCTCATTGGAGATACCCTCTATCGAAGAAGTCTTGATGGTACTCTTTTATGATGTCTTGACTCTAGGGAAGCTGATGTGGCCTTAAAAGAGGTACACAAAGGCATTTGTGGGGCACACTCTAGTGGACCTACCTTAGCAAAGAAAATTATGAGGATAGGGTACTACTGGCAAACCATGGAACGAGATGCTTATTGCTTTTTGAAGAAATGTCTACCATGTCAGCAACATGGTGATCTCATCCATGCACCTTCATAGGAGCTGTAACCAATAATAACTCCTTGGCCCTTTTCATAGTGGGGACTTGACCTCGTAGGCAAAATTCACCCACCCTCATCCAATGGCCACATGTTCATCATTACCACTATCGAGTACTTCAGCAAGTGGATTGAAGCTATTCCACTCACTTTTACCACTTGCATCCAAATCACTAAATTCATCCTCCACTACATAATATGCCATTATGGCATTCCCTATTCCATCATCACAAATAACAGGAAACCATTTAAAAACCAAGAAGTCTACACCCTGTGCAAGAAATTCCACATCCAACATCATTTTTCCACACCATATTACCCTCAAGGTAATGGTCAAGCCGAGGCTTCTAACAAAACTATTTTACGCATCTTCGAAAAGATGGTTAATGAAGTCAATCGTGACTGGCACCTTTAGTTCAACCCCACCCTATGGGCCTATCACACAAGCATTTGCACACCCACATGAGCCACACCATACTCATTAGTGTTTGGTTCTGAAGTCATTTTGCCTATAGAGGTCAAGCTCCCTTCTTTGATGAAAGTGGGTGACTCCCCCTTATAAATCTAATCACAAACACACATACAAAACTATGCAAGAAGATAGAAAATTAATTTGAAACACATAAAATGGAAATTAAATCTACAATATGTATTATATTAAAAATCTGAAAATGAGATACATAAACATGGAGCTCATATGCTCTCATACAACATGGGCTTCAAACATACAAAAATCTGCAACCCAGCATTCTAACTTCATTCTAACAACATCTAGATATGCAACCACAACTTCTCCAAAAGCCCCCTTCATCAAATGAGAAAGCATCAATATATAGAAATTGTGTGAGAAGAAACCACTATTGGTTTCACAAAACAACCTCCACTAAACCACCAAGAAAACCTGTCACGTTCTGCCTATCACTCCTCCCTCATTTTTCTGAATTTTCTAAAACCATTTTTAGGTTTTGTGCACCTTTTTCCCTACTTTCCGAAACATTTTAAATTTTTCTATTTTGATTAGAAATGAGAAAGTTATTCCCATTTTACCAAGACTGGGTCTCACAATTACAACCCAGACATGCAACAACATGCAAAGATTGTGGCCAACATGCAAATGCATGAAAATAATGTAATTGAACATGCAATAAACTACATACCAAGTGGTCCCACCTAGAAATGGGATGCCCATATGGAATATTCCACCATTTATACCTTTGAAACATTTATGAGAGCATAATTCCTCAAAATTTACATTTATAATTTTTGCCACAAGGAATATTACAAAGTCGCAAATCAAAATACTTATTCTCCTATCCCCTAAGCCCTTATTGAAAATAAACTAAATTAAAATAACAATATTTTTGGTGATGCAAGATCGCTAGTACCCATAGATGCTCCTACATCATTCTCTTAGGATTTCATTGCAGAATATAATTACTGAGGAGTACCGAGTTGCACGACTGAATGAGCTAGAACTCCTGGATGAGAAATGCTTGTATGCTCTCAATCACCTTCAAGCCTATCAAAACCACCTACACATGAGCTACAATAAAAATATCAAGAACCACAAGTTTGAGATAGGTGACCTTGTCCTTATGGAGAATCAGAGAAACCTACAAGAACATCACAAAAAAGGAAAGTTTGAGCCTGATTGGTTGGGACCATATGTCATCACAACTAGCTATGGTTCAGGAGCATATTAGCTTGCAACACCTAAGGGTAGCCTCTAGATGAGCCTATGAACATCATGCATTTGGAAAAGTTCTATGCATAACCCATCAAGTATTCCAAATCACAAATACAAAAAAAAAATTAAAATCAAAAAAATCAAAAAATCAAAAATCAAGAAAAAATTGAGTGCAATAAAGCCGTCCAATGGTGAAAATTGCTTCAGCGATGCCTTGGATAAGTACCATGGTGAAAACCTCTTTTAGGAACCATGTGTAGTGGTCGGTTCTACCATCTAATAAGTCCTCTCATAACAGTGCACATCACACACATCCCATGGCTTGGAATTCTAAAACATCAAATCACCCACCCTACATTGTACCACACAAAGCCAATCCATGGAACGAGGATCCTTGTATGCTCTCTTTGTATAGCTCAAAATCCTAAAAAACCAAAAAAAAAAATAGAAAAACCAAAAAATCCAAAAACAATACAAAAATCTAAAAACTCCAAAAAAATTACAAAATTCCAAGAATAATCCCACTCAACCCATCATCTTCCACCATCGTCACATCTGTCCCAAACCATTTCCACATCATCAAGTCAAACCAGAACTACATATTCATCTCACCCACATCTTAAAATACCTTGATCCCATGGACACATGGTATGTAGGTAGTCTGGAATACAAAGGAAGTATCCAATACTTAGGTATATGAGATGCACCTATCCAACCCATTGGATGGTGTCTATCTTCTAAGATTACTAAATTCACCAAACAATACACATGCTAACCATAATGCCAAAACATTACATCTTAAGAAAAAATTGTCAATCAATAAACCAATCATAATCATCACATATGGCCTTACTATCCTTTTGCCCACCTTTTGAAATTTATCCAAAAACATCCAATTGATTCTCACCTTAATGGATACATCATTCCTACAACAGGAAGAATCCATCTTATCAACACCTATCTTGGCAAGAGATACAATGGCTATTTGTATGGTTCGTTGGTCTTTTTGATTATTGATTTTTATCACTATTGTGTTTGAGGGATCATTCCAAAGCTACCTTGATCTCACTATATCATGGCACATGGTAGAAAACACCTAGAATGGACAGGGTCATTGTTTTGTATGCTATGCTTGTGTGTTGATTTCATTACTCCAAGAATGGTATTCATATCTTGTAGATATAGGGTTGGTTCTAGCATATTGTTTCCCATTTGCATATAAGGTTAATCACACCTTCTATGTACTAGAAGAACTTATGCTATGAGTCCCCTTCCCTCATCTAGGAAAGGTTATACTACCTTGGGCATGCATGAGGTCAACCTATTGTTTGTGAGTCTAGTCCAGGTAAAAAAAGATATATATCATCACCTTGGTCCTTTCATACCTTGGTGAAAATGTCTCCTTTTGCTATGATAAACCTAGAAATGTTCTCAATAATGTCAATGCAAGTACTTTACCTAGCTTACCCATCCCCCTTCTATCACCAACCATTCAACATGCTATCTGGACTTAGCATTTAAAAATGATTCAACTCCCCCCTCCATTCACCCACTTTAACATACCCCACCCCAATCTAACATATTCCCCCCACAATCAATCACTCCAACCAATTCACTCTACATACTTCACCCATTCCAACAAAACCCCTCTAATAACATGGTGTCTAAAGTGACCTAACCATCCCTAAACCTACCCCAATCACCTAACCCCATCGCCCAGGGTTCAAAGAACATCACATGTATCATGACATCCAGCCATAGCATCAACCCATCCCATCTCATTATCATTTGTCCATTTCATTAACCATAACATTTATCATTTCATTTCATCATTTGAATTATGATAGTCATTTATCATTAACCATTACATTTATCCATTACCATTTATCCATTTCATTAATCATTTCATCATTTATCTATTTCATTAATCATCATTTACCATTTGTCCATTACATTATGTATACATTAACCATTATCATCACTTATCCGCTTAAACATTTATTCATCCATTATCATTTATTTCATTAAATAATTAAATAGCATATCAATTTATCCATGCAATGTACATAATCATTACATATCCATTTCATTTTTCATCATATATAATATATGTTTATTAAACTGAGCATATATTCCATCCATATCATCACATACAAAAATAGAAAATGCATCCATAATAAAATAACATCCATAACCATCTATAAAGCATAATCCATCTATCTATGCCATCCATAACATCTTCATAACACATCCATAATTGCATCCATAATATCCATAACATCATATCTATATCCATTACATCATAAATATCCATAAATACCATCATAAACATCACACAAAAGCATAATCCATCACATCCATAAACATCTATAATAATCATAAACCATCATATCATAAACATCCATAATGCATAAACCATCATATCATAAATATCCATAAAGTACATCACAGCAAAAATATACATCGCTAAAAAATAATACAATGTCATGATACATAACCATAATACAACAAAAATCAACCCCGGGCTAATGAACCCCTGGTAGAGTTAGTAGGTGACCCAGGTTATTACTAAGGTGGCTACTAAGGTGACTATTGAGGAGGCTGCTGAGGAGGCTATTGAGATGGCTGTGGTGGAGGTGCCTATGGCTGCTACATAGACTGCTGAGATCTCCCATATCTATATGATCTAGACATCCTCGATTCGCTCCTCTAACTATAACCAAGTACCCGCTAACCCTTAGGAACTACAACACAGTAGGCACCATAATAATACTTGGCTCGTGAGTGCTGATCTAAGAGCTAGTCCTATAGCTGTTGGATCTGAGCTTGGGAGTCTGAGTAAATCTAGCCAATGCTAGTCCCAGGCACCATTCCCTGTAGTTAGGTAATCTCTACCTATTGACTTGTCACCTATCCCTTCACCTACTAAGCTCTAGTCTCAGCACTCTACAACCTAGCCTCCGCTACCTGCCACAGTGCCCTCTCTTGATCCCTCTTAGCTATAACCATAGCCACCTAGGCTTGCAACTGTCCCTATAGGTGCCCTATCTAAGCCTATAGCATGCAAATCTAAGGATCCCCATCTCCATCACTCACTCCATCTAATAGGGCCTGAACTCTCTGTAACCACTGCAACTCATGTCTCTGCCAAGCCACCTCATCCTCCAGGCTAGTCACCTGGTCCTGTAGAGTATATGCCTCCTCCTCTCCATCAGATTGAGTCTAGCAACACCCAATCCTAACACTAGGAAGAGGACCAGTCCCTGTACCTGAAGTTCCAGAACCTGATGTGCCTACCCTAGATGTCCCCACCTCTTGAGGCAAAGCCTATGGTTGTGGACTCTATTATCCTTGAGCCTACTATTGTTACCAAGGTACACAAGGTGGTGGCATTTGTCCTATCTGTACCTACTATGGGGTAGTGCCTACCCCTGACCCTATTGCTATTATGGTACTCATGGAGGCAGCATCTGTCCCCTCTATCCCTACTACATAGGTACCTACTGAGGTACCTGCTGTTATGCTTATTGTCGCTGCCTCCGACCCTGACCTCTCCCCAAAACCTACTCTGTTGCTTTTACAACCAAAATTCCAATAGCATCACCCTCATCAACATCTACCTCCTCTAGTACTATCTCCTCCTCAACCTCGTCACCCTCCTCCCCCTTCTCTATAGTCATATCTGGCTCTATAGCAGGATCTGTCAAGAAGATCAATCTCCACACTACCCACCACCAATCATAATCTGGGGTGGTCCCTGCATTTACTACGGTAATCCTCCAATCCCACTGCACAGGCTGTAGTCCCATAATATCTTGAATAACCACTTGGGGTTGTATCCTCAGTGACCATTTTGTTGCAAGTATGGGCCTAACCAGTGTTGTCATTGATGTCAACATACTCATGTTGCATTAATGAGAAGGATTAGATAAGTTGTGTGCTGAGGATATTGAGAAAATTAGTCTCAATCAGGAACAGTGAAGAACAGTGATGACAAGAAGGTAAAAGTCCTCAATAGGTTGAGGATCAGAGGATGCGGTTTAAAGGGTTTGTAGATATAAGTCTTCAAACTCTCCAGTCAAGTTTTCAGAGGTTCGCATGAAGATCTGAAGAAGTTATGGTTGCTCAAGTAGAACCGGTTCCGACAGGTGTTCAGAGGTGACAGAGTGTCACAGATAGGTCCGGTGAGATCTGGAAATTCATTATCCCATTCTGTAGATTTAAGGGAGTGTTGAGGACGTCCCTGTGAAGTATCAACTAGATTGGTTCATGGTTTGAAGGTCTAGAAGAGCCTATTCATTTGTGACAGTGATGACAGACTGTGTTCTTGAAGCTTCGGATGAAGGACAGAAGAATTCCAGAAGGCTGATGAAGTGCGGATGTTCTTGATGATTCAAGGGAGGTTATGATGACCATTGGATCATGTCCAATTCATGTTGGTGGTCCGCATTGAAGTTAGAATTTGTATTTGAAGAATAACCACTGAATATTGGTGTTCTTCCTGAGACTGGCCGACCGGATGTATTACATGTCTTGCAGATGTTCTTGTAGGTATTTGCCAACTTAGATGATTGTTCCTAAGTTGATGTCATGTATAAATAAGGGATTGTGAAGTCTTTTCAAAGTGTGTGTTGCGGTGATGAGTGTGTGGTAGCGAGGAGAACTGCAAAAAGCAGAGCAAAAGTATTGGGCTTAAATGGAACTGATTCAAGCATGGTGAAGATGCTATTCTCTAGTTCATGAAGGTGATACTTATTTCTTTGTAGATAGTGTGTCTCTTGTAGGCAGTGAGCCTCTTGTGAGCAGTGTGCTCGGGCAATGAGCCCTAATTGGCATGTGTCATTTGTTCTTTCTATTCTTCTAACAAAGAATACATTCTTGGGTTAATCACCCCGTGGTTTTTCCCTTAACCGGGTTTTCCATATCAAAATCTTGGTGTCTTATGTGTTGATATGTTTCTACTTTTGATTTGAATGCATTATGGTTCATGATTAATATTCTGCTAATCACTAAAGAAGATTTAAGTGTTTAATTTGAGAAAGTTTCGTACAACTGATTCACCCCCCTCTCAGTTGTGTGCCCTAAGTCTAATAATTGGTATCAGAGCTAAGCTCCTTTAAAAGGAGCTTAACCGCTTGAGGAGATCTAGGTTGTCGTCATACAAGAAGGATAGTCTGAAGTTTGATGGAACCAACTTTGCTCTTTGGAAAGGTAGCATGAAATGTCACTTGCAGTGTATGGGAATGGTGTATTGGTCCATGGTCACAAAAGCATATGTACCTCCACAGGGTGGTCCAACAACCCTAAATGAAATCACAGATGCTGAAAACAATCTATGGACCAAAGAGGCTCTTCTAAGCGCATTAGCTGACTCAGAGCTCTCAAATGTTATTGACCAACCAACTGCCTATGAGATCTAGATTAAACTGGAGCTTTTGAATGAAGGAGATGAGTATGTCAAATGTGCAAGGTTACAGAGTCAAAGGGAAATTTGAAAAACTAAAGATGAGAGATGATGAAAATATTACCACTTTTATGCCAAGAGTGAATGAGCTGGTTTGTGGAATTAGAAATTCTAGTGGAGTCTTGGATGTCAAATGTGCAAGGTTACAGAGTCAAAGGGAAATTTGAAAAACTAAAGATGAGAGATGATGAAAATATTACCACTTTTATGCCAAGAGTGAATGAGCTGGTTTGTGGAATTAGAAATTCTAGTGGAGTCTTGGATGAAAATGAGATTGTTGGTAAAATTCTCAGATCCCTTCCTACCTCTTACAAAATCAAGGTTGTTGCCATTGATGAATTCAGAGCCCATACAAGTGTTACAAGAGACCAATTGGCTGGCAAACTGGCTACTTTTGAAATGACCAAGTTTGGAGATGATCCCCCCAAAAATGAATCTGCATTCAAAGCCAATGCCTCTGTGAAAGGTAAACAAGGATTTGATTTGGGAGAGAACTCATCTAGGAAACTGTCATGGTATGAAAAAGCAAGAAAAGACCAGGAAGAAGAAGAAGTAGAAACTGCTCAACTTGAAGCCCTCATTGCAAAGAGATTGCCAAGAGGATCCGGTAAGTATGAAGGAAAATTGTCTTTTAAGTCTTTTAACTACAATAAGATTGGTCATTTTGCCTCAAGATGTCCGGAAAGATTTTCAAAGCCAAATCCTAACAGATCAAGGTTCCAAAAGAATTGTTACTATGTTCATGAAAAAGATGATAATGAAGGAGTAACAAATGATGAATCAGAGATAGGAAACAAATCCAGAAGTGAATGGGTGTTTATTGCCATCAAGGAAGAAGAACCAATATCCTCTGTATCTATCAATCATAAAGTTGTAGAAAGAGCTCTAGTTGCCCAAGTTGAAGAAAAGAATGATTCGGTCATTGACAGTGGTTGCTCTCACCACATGACAGGTGACAAAAATAAGTTCATAGATTTGGAAAGGTATGAAGGAGGAGTGGTGAAGTTTGGTGATAATTCTGCTGGTAGAATTAGAGGAAGAGGAACTATTTCTTTTGATGGAAGAAACAAAACTGGTAATGTACTATATGTTGAAGGTTTGAAGCACAATCTTCTCAATGTTGGACAGTTGGTGGATAAAGGCTATGATCTCCAATTCAAGGATGGAAAATGCAAAATCTTTGAGAGATCCAGAACAGAGATTGCATCCGGTGCTCAAACTAAAGGTAATATCTTCCACTTGCTTGGTACTGGTAAAAGATGCTTATTTATTCAAGTTGATCAGAGTTGGTTATAGCATAGAAGGATGTGTCATGTGAATTTTGATAATATCATCAAGATAAGCAATACTCAGGCTGTAAGAGATCTTCCAAAATTGGTGAAACCTACTAACAGCTTGTGCAAGGAATGTCAGTTGCGTAAGCTGAGCAGAGTCACATTCAAAAGCAAGGAACTGTCCTCTACCAGGTTATTGGATTTAGTTCACACTGATCTTTGTGGTCTAGCAAGAACTAGAAGTATTCAAGGTGATAGATACTTCATGCTGCTAATAGATGACTATTCTTGGATGATGTGGGTAACCTTTCTAAAGGAGAAATCAGAAGCTCTTGAGAAATTCAAAATATTCAAGGCTATGGTAGAGAATGAAACATGAATAAAGTTGAAATGTCTGAGGTCTGATAGAGGTGGAGAATTCACATCTGGTGAGCTCATAGAATTCTGTGAGAAACATGGAATTAAGAGACAGTTGTTTGCTTCGAGGACTCCACAGCAGAATGAAGTAGTGGAAAGAAAGAACTGGACCATCCAAGAAGCATCTAGGACCATGATGATGGAAGCAAATGTTCCTCAGATCTATTGGAGAGAAGCTGTCAGCACTGCAGTCTATACTCTTAATTGAGTTCAAATTAGAAGTAATACCAGTAAGACCCCTTATGAACTCTGGTCTGGCATTACTCCTACTGTATGATATTTCAGTCTTTGGTAGCAAATGTTACATCACAAGAGATGAAGATCTAGGCATGTTTGATGCTAGGAGTGATGAAGGAATATTCTTGGGTTAGTCTACTCAAAGCAAAGCATACCAGTGTTATAACAAGAGACTAAGAAAGATGATAGAAAGTACAAATGTGAAGGTTGATGAGGGAATAGAGAAACCCTCAAGGTTTTATGAATATGATGAAGATGATCAAAATGGTGTTCTAGTTCAAAGAGTTCAATCCTCTCCTGAAAGTCAAATTCAAACTGATCTAGTAAATCAGGAAGAAGAGATTGGTCTGAATGAGCCTGATCAAGAAGCAGAAGTGCAAGAAATTCCCAAAGTTCTAAGGTATGTAAGACTGAACCACTCTGAAGATCAGATCATAGGTGACAAAAGCAAACGTGTGCAAACTAGAAGGAAAATTGCTCAAAATTTAGATGAATATTGTCTGATTTCAAAGATTAAACCTAAGACAATAAATGAAGCGTGTAATGATGAAAACTGGACCAAAGCAATGGAGGAAGAGTTGATGCAAATTGAGAAAAATCACACTTGGGATATGTTATGAGACTTTTCCTCCAAAATAAAAAAGAAGGCTATTTTATAAATAAGACTTTGAAATAATAAGAGGATAAAGTTTATTTACCCTTTATAATTAAAAGGGATATGGAAAAATAAAGGATATTATGATCCTTTGGTTTAAAAAAGAGATAAACAAATAATTATTATGAAAACCCCTTTTAAAAGGGAGGAATTATTAAGTTTATTAACTAATTGTTAATAACAACCTTTGTGAAAGGGTGTGATGGTTTAAAAACCACCTCTTAAAAGGTTATATAAGGGATTTGTGTGAGACTAGGAATGGGCATGAGAGATCACTCAAAAGAAAGAAGAAGATGGAGAAAACTCAAGGAAGATAAGGAAAGAAAGGAAAGGAATCATGAAGGAGAAGGATTATAGATTTGACAGGCGGTGAGCATTGGAGAAGGGGCACACAGTGTGTGTCCAACTCAGGGTACAGCGTACACCCAGGATTGTCCTGGCCAGGGCTTTTGTGTGCAATTTTGTTGAGCATGTTTTGTTGAACATGTCTCTGGAGCACTTGTGTGTGTGTAGTGTAAAGCACGGTGAGTTCCGCATAAGAACTTGTGGGTTTTGAACAAGAACTGGATTCCTCTTGGAAGTGCTCACTTGCTGAAAGGGGGTTGAATCTATAATCTATTCTCTGGAGTGACATTTGGAAGAACTCCTGAGATTCGAAAGATATGTATCTATTCCTTTCTATGATAGAAATTAATGAAGTACTGAACTTACATAAAAGATATTGTTGGGCTTTGATGTTAATAGGGTTATGTGATTATGTTATCTAATTTGTTTCATTAATGATTTACATTAGAGATCTTATTAAATTATCAATGTTGTAATTTTCTTTTGCTATTTACACATTATGTAATATTCTATATTATCCTAACTCTAAATATCAACCATAATAATTCCGCTGCATATAATTAAATAACTCCAGGAAAAGTAGCATAACATGTTCCCAGACCTAGAAACAAGAATGTGATTGGAACCAAATGGGTCTTCCGGAACAAACTAAATGAAGTTGGTGAAGTAATCAAAAATAAAGCCAGATTGGTCTGCAAAGGGTACTCTCAAATAGAAGGAATTGATTTTGAAGAAACTTTTTCTCTGGTGGCAAGAATTGAAGCAATCAGATTATTTCTTGCATTTGCTACCTTTAAGGATTTCAAGGTGTATCAGATGGATGTCAAATCTGCCTTCCTGAATGGTGACTTAGAAGAAGAAGTGTACATTGAACAACCGGATGGATTTCAATTATCTGAGCATGGTGATATGGTCTGCAAATTGAAGAAGGCACTGTATGGACTAAAGCAAGCCCCAAGAGCATGGTATGAAAGATTGGACAAACATCTTTTAAAGATTGGTTTCAACAAAGGTACTGCTGACAGTAACTTATATTTCAAAATTGACCATGAAAACATCTTGATTGTTGAAGTATTTGTTGATGATATCATCTTTGGAGTAAGAGACAGTATGTGTAAAACCTTTGCAAATCAAATGAAAAGTGAGTTTGAGATGTCAATGCTTGGTGAAATGAATTTCTTCTTGGGTCTGCAAATTACTCAGACAAAGAAAGGAATCTTTATTTCTTAGACCAAATATGTGAAAGAATTGTTGAGGAAATTTGGAATGGAAGATTCAAAGCCAATGAATACTCCCATGGCAACCGGATGTAAGTTGAGCAAAGATGATGACTCCCCTAAGGCAGATCAGACAAAGTACAGATCAATGATTGGAGGATTATTGTATCTCACTCAAACTAGACCAGATATAATGTAGGCTCTTGGTCTTGTTGCGAGATTCCAGGCTGATCCCAAAGAATCTCATTTCATGGCAATCAAAAGGATTTTTAAGTACCTAAAAGGAACAGTTGAGTATGGTCTGTGGTATCCTAGAGATCATAATTTTTCTCTTCATGCATATATAGATGCAGATTGGGTAGGAGATGTGGATGATAGGAAGAGTACCAGTGGTGGAGCATTCTTTTTGGGGAAAAGATTGGTTTCTTGGCTAAGCAAGAAACAAGAGGCAATATCCCTATCTACAACTGAAGCAGAATACATTGCAGCAGCAGGTAGTTGCACTCAAGTTTTCTGGATGAAGCAAATGCTAAGAGATATTAAAGTAGAATATGAGGAGCCTATCACAATTTTCTATGATAATTCAAGTGTAATAAATATTTCTAAGAATCCAGTGTTGCATTCTAAGACGAAGCATATATCTATCAAGTTTCACTTTCTGAGAGAGCAAGTGAATAAGGATGAAGTTAGATTGGAGTATGTGCCCTCCAAGGATCAGATTGCAGATATCTTTACTAAACCTCTTCCCAAGGACTCTTTTGAGTATCTCTGGGAGAATTTAGGGGTTATTGCCCCTCTGGTAATGAACTAGGATGCACTGATGTGCATCAATCCAGTGGATATCATAGTCATATCTTGTGATCTAGATTGATGATAGGGACCTACTACTCAGGGGGAGCAGCTGGTATGTTATGAAGTAATGGAGTTGCAAGTATGAGCCCTTTGCCATTGATGTCAAAGGGGGAGAGAAGACATGTGAAAAACAAGTGGTTGCTGATCAAAAGGGGAGCAATAAAGGAAGAGAAGACATGTGAATAGTTGTTGATGTTAGAGGGAGTTGTGACAGCAAGGAGAAGTTCTTGTCTTGATGGTTTTTAACATCATATGTTGCCATCAATGACAAAGGGGGAGCTTGTTACAAGTATGGGCCTAACCAGTGTTGTCATTGATGTCAACATACTCATGTTGCATTAATGAGAAGGATTAGATGAGCTATGTGCTGAGGATATTGAGAAAATTAGTCTCAATCAGGAACAGTGAAGAACAGTGATGACAAGAAGGTAAAAGTCCTCAATAGGTTGAGGATCAGAGGATGCAGTTTAAAGGGTTTGTAAATATAAGTCTTGAGATTCTCCAGTCAAGTTTTTAGAGGTCCACATGAAGATCTGAAGAAGTTATGGTCGCTCAAGTAGAACCAGTTCTGGTAGGTGTTCAGAGGTGACAGAATGTCACAGATAGGTCCGGTGAGATCCAAAAATTCATTATCCCATTCTGCAGATTTGAGGGAGTGTTGAGGGCATCCCTGTGAAGTATCAACTAGATTGGTTCATGCTTTGAAGGTCTGAAAGAGCCTATTCATTTGTGACAGTGATGACAAACTATGTTCTTGAAGCTCTGGATGAAGGAGAGAAGAATTCTAGAAGGCTGATGAAGTACGGATGTTCTTGATGATTCAGGGGAGGTTATGATGATCGTTGGATCATGTCTAGTTCATGTTGGTGGTCCACATTGAAGTTAGAATTTGCATTTGAAGAAAAACCACCGAATATTGGTGTTCTTCATGAGACTGGCCAACTGGATGTATTACATGTCTTGCGTATATCTAGCATCACCAGTCCCCTAATAACTACACACAGAACTAGTGTAAATTTGTCTACTCTAGCCGCCAATATCCAAGCATAGCTCATCTAGCGTCGATCTACTATAAGAACTGGGTGACCTGGGGAAAATGCACTATCTAGGGTTTCTTGTCCTCTACCAATATCATATGTAGGCCTCACTCTAGCAATCAACAACCTTAAAATCCTCCACATGTCCTCCAAGATGATGGTGATCTCACCTGTAGGTAGTAGGAGGGAGCATGTCTCACTCCTCCACCACTTCACTAAGGTTGTTATCATAGCCCTATGTGCCCATATAGTGGGCATCTCAGCCACTACCTGTAGTCACAATCTCCCTAATCTGGCTA
This sequence comes from Cunninghamia lanceolata, assembly GCA_027924645.1. Classification (NCBI taxonomy): domain Eukaryota; kingdom Viridiplantae; phylum Streptophyta; class Pinopsida; order Cupressales; family Cupressaceae; genus Cunninghamia; species Cunninghamia lanceolata. The sequence continues at coordinate 10,695,233 of BSBN01001020.1, read as the reverse complement.
ACGTGGCCTAATCAAAGCCATCTAATAACCTCATAACTGCAAAAACTTGTTGCTCCCGTGAAGCCACAATATGCCCATCAATATGCATCCACAAAATAATCATCAAAAAGCTAATCTTTCTTCTAATTCATTGCCATGGCACTATTTCTAGCCCCTATGGGGCCAAAACAAACTTTGGCACTAGTTTAACCCATATGGTGCTAATCCAGACAATGGCACCATTTATCCTTGTTATAGTACCCATCCAAAGGATTGTGCCACTCCTCCCATTTTTAGCACCAATCCAAAGGATTGCACCACTTCTCCTAAGATTGGTGCCAAACTAGATTTTCACACCAAAATACCTTTAAACCCAAAAAAACCCTAGCATCATTCCAAAGTACGATGCCAAAAACCCTCAGTTTGGTGCCATTCTAGAAGATGGTGCCAAAGTGCCAAATTATGGCACCAAACCTCTACCCATTTGACCTATGGCACCAAACTAGAGTTTGGCACCGAAAATTTCACTGATGGCACTATTTCTCCCAAAAACCTAATTACAAGATGGTGCCAAACTAGACGATGGTGCCACAAATTTCTAAAAAGGTGCCTAAACTCCTAAAAGCCCCCATTGGCCTATGGCACCAATCCAGGGGATGCTGCCAATTCAACCACAGATGGTGCCAAACGGCTGTGTTATGGTGCCAGTTCGTCTATTCTACCCATTTCTCGTTCAATCAATGTCCCAAAACTTAAAATTGACAAAGTCAAAGATAGTCAACATACCTGTGGGTCCACCAATGTTGATCTTTGGTAGGTGTGTACTCACTCGGATTGATGCTCGTAGCGGGGGAAAGGTGGTTATGCCATCTCGTCTTCTATCTCCTCTTGTCCAATAAACTCAAAGTGTGCAAATGTGGCACTTTGGGCCCACATTTTCTATTTATAGCATGTCATGTCATCCTCCAACACACTTTTCTCTTCCTAAGGTGTAAAACATAACCTTTTTCACCCGTTTTTCTTCCTATCAACTTGTTTTTCCATCCCCTATCCATTTTTCACCTCCATTTCCTCCTTTTGAGAGATAACCCAAATTTTTTTTTTTCACCCAACCTCTCGAGGAAGCATCCCTCATCCATTTTATTCCTTCCTAAAAACTAGGGCAATTTTTTTTACTTGACACCATATCCTTACTAGGTCACGACACCACATCAAAGAAGGGCAAATGCAGACACCTAAAATGTCTTAACCACCTAACTATGCTCCGACATCATCCACAACACTAATTCTTCATCCAATTAATTAATTAAATTATTATTTAATTAATTATTTCATCCTACCTCTAAATCATTCATTCATCCCTCATCAATTCATCCCTAAAATTGAATTAATTTAATTAATTCAATAGTCATACATTACTAAAACCATCCAATTGATTAAATAAATATGTCAAATATTTATTTAATTAATTTGTCCTCTTCCCTAAACCTAATTAATTAAGTAAATCATTTTTATTTGATTAATCAAGCCTTCTAATTAGCCTACCACTAACCTAGATAATTAAATAGCCATTATTTAATTAGCTACCCTAGCCTACATGACCCTTAGACCTGGATTAAGTAAATAAATTATTATTTAATTAATCATAAACCTTAATTACCTCATCTACTATTTTTTTCTAGCCACATTATCTAAGTTAATCACCTTGATTAACTTGGTCAAAGCATGATTAACACCTTCTCCCACACCCACAAATTAAAAATTACAAAATATTCATGAGCACTCCAACTCATTTTTACCATTTTCATGATAAAAGATCTCCCTCTTTTTTAGCTTACAAAGGTAAGAGGCCAAAAATGTGCATGTGTCACATGTCTCTCACAACTCCACATAAAATGGAATGTTTAATTCCAACTCATCCCAACGAAATTAATTTTAAATTTTCTCATCTATCTAAACCACATTTAATGCTAAGTCCTCCTCAAAATGAATAAAAGATTCATTTTTATTCTCCACCCTCCAAATTTGTTAATCAAATCCTAGCCCTCATCTCACAATCAATCTCATCCATTGGTCTTAACAATGAATCTCCACCATTGGATTGAAATCCCCTCTAATTTGCCTATAAATACAAGCCTCCACAAGTCATTTTGACATCCAATTTTAGAGTAATATTATTATGCCCAATTTTCTCTCCATTATCTCCATTGTAGCTAGGCTATGGTGAATTTGCATTAGTGTTAAGAGCATTTCACATTTGAAAAGCATAGTCATGTGGGTAAAGCTAGGACTTGTGGGTGCTAAGTCTTCAACATTATCAAGGAGTAGGAGGATCTTAAGGTATAATTTGTGTGTTTTCATGCATTTTACTTGTGTTTTCACCTTTTATATTTCTCTTGTCTTGAAGTCTATTGATGCTTGTCAAATCTCTGCATCTCCCCAGTCTTCAACTACTAACAGTATGCCAAGATGCAGGATAGTGCATATGTCTGGGTCAAGAGAAAGGAGGAGGGTCGCCTCAAGACATATACAACCTTATTTTGGTAGGCATTTTAACAAATAATGTAAGTCAACCCCTTGTTCTACACCTTTTATATAATGTATTAGTGTATATAATTTCTTAATCAGTGTGCCCATTATACAACAAGAAGTACGATGCCTAGTATTTATTTTTATTGAAACTGATCCCTATCAACTATAGTTCCAAGCATAGTACAATGATAACTAATAGACTTTATAAATGAAAAGACATGTATACATTAATGCTCATAAATTGGCTCCATCAACGCAGTCTAGTGGTCAAATTTGGAATCACCTATGTTAGTGGGTAGAGACAGAAAATAAAAAAAGCATTAACAATGAATGTAGAATAGTGTTGCTGCACCTAAAACAATTTTTTTATTGCATAATCAAAACTGATTACAAAACCCTCTTTTATAGAGGATTTATATGAAGGTTCTAGAAATATTCTAAAACTACCCTAATTGGCTAACATAACATTATATTTTTTTTGTTTTATTTTATTGACTGACTTACATCATATCTAGTAGAAATTACTAGATTGTTCTAACACTCCCCTCTAATTTCTACTACAAATTACATCAATATTTACAATACCCAAATTTTCTCTCAAATACTCAAATTATTCTTGTGCTAATGCTTTTGTAAATATATCTGCAAGTTATTCTTCGAATCTGCAATACCATAGATTAATTTCTCCATTGTTTACCAGCGCCCGAATAAAGTGATATCTAGTATCAATGTGTTTGGTCCTTTTATGGAAGACATGATTCTTTGATAATGCAATGGTGGACTTGTTGTCACAATAGATTGTAGTAGACTCCTTTTGCTCATGCAATAGATCCTTCAAGACTCTTCACATCCATATTGCTTGACATGTTGTTGATGTACCTGCTACATACTCTGCTTTTGCTAAAGAAATTGTCGCTATAGGTTGCTTCTTTGATGTCTGTAGTACAACATCTATTCCAAAATGAAATGCATATCTAGATGTACTCTTTCTATCATCAATACTCCATGCAAAGTCACTATCTGTATATCCAATCAATTGAAAATTATCTTAAGTAGAATACAATATGTCATAATTCATAGTCGCTGCAATGTACCTCAATATTCTCTTTCCAGCTTGCCAATGTGAGCTCCTAGGTGAATCCATGAATCTAGAAATCAAACTAAATCCATACATGATATCTGGTCTAGTTGTTGTGAGATACATCAAACTGAACCAACAAGTTTTCTGAATATTGTTGTGTCAAAATCAATCTCATTATCTTCTCTACTAAGTTTTGTGCTTGTTGTTACAAGAGTCGAAACTGGACTGCAATTTATCATTCTAAATCTTTTCAATACATCTTTTGCATATTTACTTTGACAAATAAAAATCCCATTATCATTTTGTGTGACTTCAATACCAAGAAAATATTTCATCAATCCCAAATATGTCATCTCAAATTCTTTTTTTCATTGCAGATTTAAACATGTCTATAGAAAGATTCCATGTAAAGATCAAATCATCAACATATAAGCAAACAAATAAAATCTGACATTGCTCATTGACTTTGGTGTATAGAGTAGGCTCACTAGTACTTTTATTGAATCCATTGTTTATCATGTATGAATCTATCCTGTTGTACCATGCTCTTGGTGCTTGATTCAATCCATAAAGTGCCTTCTTCAATCTATAAACCTTGTCTTCATATGCTTTTACTTCATATCCTTAAGGCTACTACACATAAACTTCTTCTTCTAGATAACCATTCAAGAAAGATGATTTAACATCCATTTTATAGACCTTCCAATTGTTTTGAGCTGCAATAGCTAGTACCAATCTAACTGTATCAAGTCTTTCTACAGGAGAAAATGTTTCATTGTAATCAACTCCATATTCTTGTGCAAATCCCTTAGCTACTAACCTTGCCTTATATTTATCAATTTCTCCATTTTCTTTATACTTAGTTTTATAAACCCATTTCACACCTATGCACTCTTTGTCCTTAGGCAAATCAACTAGTTCCCATGTATCATTCTTCTCAATGGATTCCATTTCATCATTCATTGCATTAATCTAATGTTCTTCCTTAATTACATCTTCAAAATATATAGGATCTTGAGAAAATAAAGCAAAATTTGATTGCAAATCTATCCTATCTCCTTGATCATAAATTTCTTGCAAACTTCTAGTTTTCTTTCTTTTAAGCCTTGATTTCAATGATGCAAGTGTAGGGTTTGAGTCACTTCTTACTTGTGGACTTGATAATTCTCCTTGTTCAACTTCCCTTTGTGTGTTATCTCCTTGTGGACTTCTTGATGGGGTTCCTCCTTGTTCATTTGATGGATCTCCTTGGTTTTCTTGATCTTTTCCTTCTTGATCATCATATGGTATTGTTGGATCACCTATAATTGTCTTCTCTATACTTCCATCCCAAGATTCTTCTTCTTTGAACACAACATCTCTACTTACAATGACTTTCTTGGTTATAGGATTAAACAACTTATAAGCCTTAGATTGTTCATCATAACCAATAAAGATGCATTTTTCACTCTTATCATCCAACTTATTTCTTGTTTTCTTAGGCACATATGCAAATGCAATGCAACCAAATATTCTGAAGTGAGAAACACTATGATGCTTATCACTCCATGTTTTTTGTGGAATCTTGTCCCTCACACTCTTTGTTGGACACCTGTTCAATATATAAACTGCACAAGCTACTGCTTCAGCCTAATACACATTAGGTAGATTCTTGCCTTTCAACATGCTCCTTGTCATCTCCATTATTGTTCTATTATTCCTTTCTGCAACACCATTATGTTGAGGTTTGTAACTTGTAGTAAATTGCTTCTTTATTCCATGATACCTGCAATAATCCAAAAACTCATTTGACTTGTATTCTCCTCCTCTATATGACCTCAATACCTTGATGGATCAGACACTTTGTTTCTCAACCCATTCTTTGAATTCCTTGAACTTTCTAAATGCCTCAGATTTATAATTGAGAAAATAAACCCATGTTTTCTTACTAAAATCATCAATGAATGTTAGAAAAAAAATGATACCCCCTAATGATGGTGTTTGCATTGGACCAAATAAATCTGTATGCACAATTTCTAAAGGTGCCCATGCTCTACATGACATTCCTTTTGGAAAACTTTCTCTATGTTTCTTAGCCAAAATACAACTTTCACATGAACTTAATGGTGCTTCAATAGGGGGTAAACCTCTTACCATTTCCTTTCTTTTCAATAAATGCAATCCTTTGAAATTTAGATGACCATACTTCAAGTGTCATACCCATGCTTGATCTTGACTTGATGCCTTGAAACTTGCTTCAATCTCCTCCATCATTTCATTTTTGATGTGAAGTGGGAACATTCTATTATTTGTTATTTCAACCTTTGTAATCACCATATTACTTGGAAGAATATCAAGTATAGTGCACACATTATTTTTAAAAACAACTTTATAACCTTTTTGAATAAGTTGTGCCACACTTATGAGATTATACTTCAAACCAAGTACAAAATAAACATCAGGAATGGTCTTCTTACCAAGCTTTGTTATCACATTAATGGCACCTTTATCCATGACTTCAACTATGTTATCATTACCTAATTTAATTTCCAATTTCACTGAAGTATCCAAACTTTCAACCAAATCTTTATTTCCTATCATGTGATTATTGCAACCACTATCTAGAAACCAAATGTCACTTGAACTTTCTTGAGCTACATGGCATGTAATAAACAATATCTTAGAACTACTCTCAAAAAAATTTGCATTTTGCTTTCCCATAGCTGCTTGTTTCTTTTGACATTCATTTGCAAAGTGACCATACTTCTTGCAATAATAACATTGAACATTTGATTTGTCATATCTTTGTGATGCCTGATTGTTATTGCTTCCCCTTGAATTGAAACTTTAATTTCTCCTTCCTCCTAGATCTGGACTCCTTTCTTCTCTTTGGTAATTATTTCTTCCTCTTCCTCTTCCTCAAAATCTTGAATTTTCTCTTCCTCTACCTCTACCAAATGTCATTTGTACTTTGAATGCATTCTCCAATGAGGTATTATTATTCCTATTCAACCTGTAGTCATGATTTTTCAAAGAACCAAACATGTAACAACCCTACGTTGACCGAGTCTATGTTTTGTGAGGGGTCGTGGCTTATGAGGTGGCATGAAAACATCTTTTTTTGGGTGGAGAATTGAATGCTTGCAAGGAACGACTATAGAGAGAGAGTTATTGCAAGAGCAAGAAATATCCATGGAGTGGATGAGTGACAGAGATAAGATAAGGATAAGGAAAATATCTATGGGAGAGGGGATAGCAAGAGTCAATGGAGGTTTTTGGGAAAAAGAATAAAAATAGAGAAAAATGGAGAACAAAAAAAAGGAGATTAGAACAGAGAACGCTTTTTGGTAGAAGAAAAGAGAGGGTTTTAAAAGATAGAAAAATCTAGGAAGTGAGGGAGGACGTAGGTAGAGAGATGAGGCACTTCAAAAGCACATAAAACAATGTAGCAGATAGAGAATGCTCTGAGGGAACTTCACTGCAAGATTGGAGGTCACCTGAAGGGGAGTGCGATTCATTAGAAGGTATTTACATCAGTTCTTTATTTTTCCAACACAAAAATACTAAATATGTTAGATGCTATTTGATTAGGCATAGACAAACTGAAACTCCATTACTGCCTTAACAAAACAAAAAAATTAGATCATGCTTGCTGTGTTCTATTAAGCATAGGAAAACCCAGATTCTTCACTGTCTTTCAAAATATAGTATGTGGGTTTCTATTTTCATTAAACACAGAAAACTAAAATCATATCTCTACCTTTTAAAATAATTTCAATCCCAGACTGTATCATGTTTCGCTTTTGTCAAGCCAAACCAATTGAAATGAAGTTTGTTCTTATAAAACTACTATGTAGAAATCTGGAAAGCCGAGTGTGAGTGAAATTTCGTAATTCCAATTTAGTTTTTAGCCTTTTGACCATTTAGTCTGAAGAATATCGTTGAAATACAAAGTCTGTGTAAAGACAATGACATTCAACTATTTGATTTAAAAAAAATCATGCTGGTGAAATTTTGATATCCATCGTATATGTCTCATTAAAATTAGATTATAAATTTACTCATTGACATGATTAACTGAAGGTTTATTATTTTAATTGTTATCTTGCTTGTAACTATGCGCATTGTTGGAAATACAATACAACATAAATCCAAAAGTTAATAGATCCACCAATTTATGTAATGATCACATAGTGCGCATATATTACAACATAAATCTGTATTACCCATCTAGGGCAATTCTTGTTGCATATCCACCATCAGGTCTTTTTATTATGGATACCTTTATATTCCATAGCCAATTATGAATAGTAGCTAGGGCCATTTAGTATGTAATATCTTGGCCTTGCAATGCCTCTTGCCATGCTTTTTCTATTATCTGTGCATTCCTTTGTGAAGAGTAATTAAATTGGGGGTTTCGGGAGTGATTATAAACTGATCTAACTGGCAAAAGGTTGTTTTCAACATATTACACTACCCACGAGAGTTTGGGTCTTGTAGATCATATTTTTCATCTTTACTAGTTTAAATTTATGACTTAGTGTTTTTAGTCATTTTGGATTCCTTGTTGGTTACACGAGATGAACTAGGTCTAGACATTAGAGTGGTCGTCTGGAGTGGCTCTCTATGGCTCGGGCCCGTAAGTGGCTGCCAGGGGAACTAGTAGTAGAGTTATAGTAACAAGTGATAACTAAACTAAAACATTGGGGTAAAAACACTAATAAGATAATTAAACCTCGTGCATGGCCTTGAGCATTTGTAAAGGCTAAGGATGCAATGAGAAGGCTTATCTATCTGTGGGCCGTCGAGTCATCCATCTGTGGGGCATGGATTCGGGCATGATTGAGTCTCCTTGTCTATATGAGAGGTACTTGGTCCTGTGTGTGCCATCCCTTCGAGCACACATGATGACACTCCATATGATTACACTCTAGTATCTAGCACCTTAGCATTCGTGAGTAGTATCTGACTTATAACTTAGATGAGTACACCTATATTAAGACTTTGAATGTAAGCATTGTTCTCTGTGTCTGCTCTATGTCTGATGTGAGTGTTGGCCATCTTGTATCCCCTTGTTGTTGTTCATCTGTTTGGGTCGTGTGACTATCTCCAAGCATGGTAGGGTGGTCTCTTAGGAGTCCACATGGTTGGGAGGTGATGCCACCACCATTGGGGATCGACGAACAGGATTTGGAGCACTAGTTGGAGATGATCTCTCTTTCAATTACTTCATTCAGCTATTGTAACCATTCAGTCCTTGTATCATACTCAGGACTATGTTATTATACTTGTATCATATTTTGGAATATATCATTGTAATTGTATATGCAATTATGTAATTGAACTCTCTTAGGAGAGAAGTTGTAATTGTTGTATTTAATGAGAAGAAATGTGATGTTCTTTTATTGCTTTACAAATTCTGGTGTGGGTATCAAATCCGCCTATATTTTATGCTTATGGATGGGGTTAAGAACATTTGCTTTGGTGTTTAAAATGAATGTTATCAATCTATCATAGTGGCAACCAAATATGTGTATGTTGTCTACTTATGTAAAAAACAAATTATCTTGTCCCCTTTTGGCTCTTACCCTTCGGGGTTATGTAAACAGGATGTTACAAAACAACTCACCTATTAATATTTTGACAAATCCTTAGATTCCTCAATTGCCACCACAATAGCATCAAATTTAATATGCAAATTTCTTAAGATCTTTTCTACAACCTTTTGATATGTTAACTCATTACCATTCATCCTTATTTGATTAACCAAATCCATAACATGAATTGAAAACTGATATATTGAATCAGAATTTTTCATTTGCAGGTTTTCAAATTCTCTCCTAAGTGCTTGTAATTCGGCAACTTTTACCTTACTTGTACCTTGATATGTCGTTTCCAAGATGTCCCATGCTTGCTTGATTGTAATAGCTTGCTTAATCCTTCCAACAACTGAATCATCCAATCCTTGTTCAATTATCTGCAAAGCCCTTATATTCTTTTTCCTGTTTTCACTAAACTTATTCTTTTGATCAGTACTCAAAGTAGACTCATCTTGTGGTTCTGTGTAACCTTTATCAACTATCTCTGATAACTCTTGTGAACAAAGTATCAATTTCATTCTGTATGACCAATTATCATAATTCTGGAAAATATTGGAATTATAGGTTGAAAAATACCTGACGCCATGACTTCAATCCGGTCTGCTATAGCAGATTGGCTTCAAAAAATCGTTTGCTTTGATTAACTCCAGTAGCTTGTGCCTTCACTCCTTCTTGGCTGTAAATAATTCCTTGGCAGCGTCTTTAGAAAATCTCCTTCAAAAATTAGGGTTTAGGGTTTTTCTTACTGTACGCAGCTGCAGCTGCTTTTTGCAATCTTCAGCGACTATCTTCTTTCTCTAGCAATCAGTCTCTTTGACTTTCAGTGATTTTACTTTGCAACAGTGACGGATCTGTGCCTCTTCTTAGATCTGCGGCATCAATGTAATGGATTGGTGGTTGATTCTAACACAAGTTACAGCCTCCTTTTCATACTTCAGTGATTCACCAGCTGCTGTGATCTCCTTTTTTGGTCAGTGCTTCAATCACAATCTCCAGCGAACAAGAGACAAAAAGTTGTGATCTCCTCCTTGCTTTGTAAGGACAGCGATCCTTTCTGTTATTGCTTTGTCTTCAGATCTGCTCAATCTACTCAATTCAACCTTACAAAACCTAGCTCTCAGTTTTCAAGCCACGATTCCTTCTCCAACCTGCTCTGATACCACATGTTAGTGGGCAGAGACAAAAAATAGAAAAAACATTAAACAGTGAATGTAGAACAGTGTTGTTGCACCTAAAACAATTTCTTTATTGCATAATCAAAACTGACTACAAAACCCTCTTTTATAGAGAAGTTATATAAAGGTTCTGGAAATATTCTAAAACAGCCCTGATCAGCCGACATAACATTATATTTTTTTGTTTTATTTTATTGACCAACTTACATCGTATCTAGTAGAAATTACTAGATTGTTCTAACAACCTATTCCAGAATCAAAACATATGATTTAAAATATGTCAGTCAAAGAAAGTGGGCTCAGTCAGAATATGTGGTTGCCTGGTTTCGAAAAGTCCAGAAATAAAACAAATAGGACAACGTTATCATGGCAGCCATGTTATATTATTGCACATGGATACTATATATATATTTGTATTTGGAACGAAAGATTGGTTGAACTGAATCTTGATGACCTCTTCTTATCTTTGCTTTTAATTTAGAAAAAACTGACACAGTTGATTTTATAATCACTCTTACTAAAGATTTTGATTTTAAAGCACTATTAATAGCAAGTTTTTAAAGCAACATTTACAGTAAGAAGGAAAAATTTTGTCCAGACTGTTTAAACGACACTTATATTCTATGGTCATGTTGACATAATCCTTTTGTTTATAATTCTCATCCAAATTATTTCACTTATGACTAAAATCTTTCTTCCATTCATTCATTTTACACATGTTTACACGTGAAATGTAATCTGATCTGTCCGTCTTCTATAAAATGTCAATACATTATGTTGATTGCAAACGTGTTGATTATTTACATATGCAACCCTGGTACATTGACTACAACACACTAACCACACAAATCATTATCCATGCGGGAAGGTCATTACCTTAACTGCTTACTGAGAAATTCAACCAGTTATTAAAGACAGACCTGTGATAGTTATTCAGAAATTCAACCAGTTATTAAAGACAGACCTGTGATAGTTATTCAGAAATTCAACCAGTTATTAAAGCCAAATCTGTGGTAGAAACGTGCTAGTCAAAGACTGATTCAAAAAAGGTAGGCTAAAAATACAAAATAAAACCTATTATTACAAGTCAATAGGTTTTTCCGGGTGAATTTTTAGGCACAACTCTTAACAATGCAAGCGTTAGTATGTATATATAGAGACAATGCGTCTTGATGTTTTGAACCGTAACAAATTAAAGATTGAATCCAATTGTCTTCTCCTCTTAATACCCATTCAAGGCAATGGAAACATATTACGATGGATTCTTTAGTGGCCTTGATCTTTATAGTAGGATCGATTCTCCACTGGTAACTAGTGAGGATGTTTACCATAACGATGTTTATGAAATGGTTATAGTGCACGACGTTCAATATGAGCTTCCTCCTCTTTATGCTACTTCTGAATCTTCCTGGAATTCGAGTTCCACCGAAAACTTGCTGACGGTAGAGGGGTTTGATCATCAGTCGGTGAATTCTCAACATTCTGTTTATGTACAGAGCGCCTTTATCACATACAGAAAAGCCTACTCAAACCCTAATGTGGGTTCATTCAAAACTGGTCAGACTTTACACAAAAGATGTTTCACTCTTCTCGGCAAAATCAATAACAAGAGAAAATTAATGAGGCAGATATCAAGGCCAAGTGCTCCTCCTCCTGCTACTACTACCCCAAAAATAAAAGATCAGTTGAGCATATGATAGCCGAGCGGGGAAGGAGAATCAGAATGAAACAACATTTCTCAAATCTTTACTCTCTTCTACCTAGAGATTGTAAGGTATGACCTTTCCATGGTTTTATCCTTTTTTTATCATTGCAAATCAGTTTTGTAACGCAAACTGGAGTTATTCACCTTTTTTCCTGCTGTTGAAATGTGAAGTCAGTTTTACTTATTTCAACAGTGATCAGCAGTGGACAACAACTACCTAACTATTGCAGTGGCCGGAAGAAGCCCTCCTCCCATGTGTCATGTGTACACCATATAAAATTGCATGTGGAAGTGCCACTCACACTTTTATGCATGAAGATCTATATTTAAATTTGATTTGTTTTTCATGTATTTTTTCATGATTATTTAAGTTAGTCGAGCTTGAATGCCAAGGCATGAGAAAACGTTTTGTAACTGTGAATTTTTTTCTGAGAATAAAATTGAGAGATCTTTACTTTTTCCTGGTACATTACCAAGTTTTCCACGTAAATTTATGTTGTCTATTTTATACTTTTTATTACTAATTCACTATTATTTCAATTTTGCACTGCTTATTTTTCTAACAGTTCTAATCATTTCACTAATATTACATTTTTTCATTTTCGTGTAAAGTATGTGTATGTTGCAACACTGCTGCTGGTTTTGACTTTTAAATATGCTGTGAACAGAATAATAGGAATTCCATCCTGGCAAATACCACAAGCTATTTGAAGGAATTAAAGCTTCATGTTGCTGAGCTAAAACAACAGTGTCAAATTTTGCAGGCATCGATTCCCACAAACATCTCAATTAAAGACAAAGCAAGTAGTGGGTTCGGATCCCACATGAATCATTCAATTCAGAGAGCACAGTTATTTATCATAACAATGAATTTACTTTGGAGCAGTGTAAAGAGAACCCCTACCTAGTAAACCTAAAAACAACCATGCAATCAGATTTTCTTACATGCCCAACCATTGTGCTAATGAAGCAACTAGAGCAATTGAGAAGAGAGCACGTAGAGGTCCTTTCTATCAATTCAAATACAAATCCATTTCAGTTTCGTTCTAACATTCTCGTAACACCAAAGGTATCTATCTGTTTGTATATGAGTTCAAAGATTTGTCTGTATGAGTTTACATTTTTGTAAAGTACAAGCAGTAGCTGAAGACTCATGAAATGGTTCATTTGCAGGGCCAGGCCTGGAATATTTTCATGTGGTAAAATTTTGGCAACATGGTCACGTAGTCTTTCTTCTGAAGAGCTCTCATGATAGTCATTGCAGATATGAGGAATTAGGCTTATTTCACTTGAAAGGGAAAATAATTTTGTCTATAAACCTGTAGAAATGGGATCTTTGTTTAGTAAAATTTGTACAGGGAATTGCTCTTCTGATAATTAAGATTAAAATTTAGGTAGGAATGGAGCGAAATGTAATCAAGCTTCTCTCATAACTACAGTGTGTAAATGTCAACCTTTTCACTAAATACTATGCGAGAGCATTAAAGTTAAAAATTAATCTCAAAGTAAAGAAGAGAAAGGATACTTATTAAAGGAGGGACGTCATTTATGAGCCCTCTACCTCGTATGTTGTTTTAAGGAGGAGAGTTATTTTTAACATGGGTGAGAACTTTATCATATGTGTTGGTTGTTTTTAATTCCCAACCTTATTTCATGAAATAGTCTATGATTTAGCCACTTTCAATGTTTAACTATCATAAGGGGCTAGTCAACACATAAGTGAAAGTTAGGATAACTTTCCCTCTTCAATTTAGGCTCTACAAAATCTAGGAGGGTAATCCCTTGACACTATTCAATAACTTCTTATATCAATTTATTACAGATATTGTAAAAAGTAGATTTGTTCTATACAGATTTGCTTGAAAATTATGAAAATATGAAGACTTGGCTTAAATCAATCAAGTTTTTCCATTCCTCAAAACCATAAAACAGGGTAAAACATCAATTTAACAAACACTTATAATGGATTTCAATGCTTTTAAAGTATTTGGGTTCTTACTTGTTTTTGGAGCATGAAACTAGACATAGAGGTAAGAGACTAGTACCTTGTTCTAGGGTAACAGAGACAAACCAAATGTAATTAAAACTTGATAACAATAGGTAACCTGAGTATAAGAGAGCTTTATAATATTGTCTTACAATATTATACTCAATATTTTTGAGGCATTCATTCTTATCATATCCTCGTATACATCCACAGAAATCTATATTTTTGCTAAAGCAATTTAACCTATTCTTTGAACAAGAGATTTAAACAGAAACATAATCCATAATAAATTTCATGGAGACAATATGAACAATCTTTGATTTATCCACTCATAACTTGTGCAGACCACACCTCAAGAGACAATATAGCTACAAAAATCTACCATTTACATTCATTTGATTGCTAGTACAGTCAAAAAAATTCACAAAAACATACAATTCAAACTCAAGAAATCTGAAACAGAGCAAAGATGTTACAATCTATTTTTAGTTACAAAATCCTCTTAGAAAATCAACCAACCATCATCTGTGTAAATGGCCCTGAATTCCTTTTATAATCAAGAAACAACAAGCTTTAGGCCATCACACATGTCACATTTTTACTTGACAACCAGAACAACAAAAACAATCTGATCCTCAATTGCCAAGCAATCAAATCTCAATACTCAACTCTAACATATTGAATGCCATTAGTTGTAGAGTAATGGCTATTGTAAAAGATGCTGCCAGACAATCATCTCCAGTTTAAATCTCAACCGTAGATGTGGCTACTTTAGGGCTTGATCAATGGTCATTGCATTCTGCACTCCCATCACATTTTACTCTGGGGCTCCAAACACCTAACTACAACGTGAAGATGTCTGGTGATGAACTAAGGAGACACCATGTAACTCTGGATTCATTTAATACTACACAGCCAACTTGATTTTGGTGGTCATTGCATATCGTCATTCATCCTCAAATCTAGTGACTATAATAGCGATGTGAAGAGATATGGTGATGGACTCTAACTACACCGTCAAACTAGTTCATGCATGTCATTACTTTACCATTTATCAAATTTGAAATAGAGTCGTTGATGCAAGCACCAAACTATAAGATCAACGTCTATCGCGAGCCCATCGCATATCTCTTTTTAGGTTTAAACCTTTCGAGTACAAAATATGATGTGAAGGTGCTCCGCAATGAGGTGAGAAGCTGCCATGTGCACACCCGCCACATCATTCTTTTTGCTTCCAACTTTTATATATCCATCGCATATTGCTTATTGCCTCAAGGCAATTTATTAGAAACTGTGATATAAAGTAGCCACATGATGGACCATTATTCTAACACCTGGTAGGGAATATACCATTTTGATACCTTTCCACAATGCCCATCATAGTTTGCATTTCCTTAGCAAACTTTATTATGAAATATGTAACATGAAGACCTCTTGTGATGGACCAAGATGGTGACACTTGGTGGCAATCTCGACCATGGTGCATATCACTCATTTGATTCCCTTCCTATAAGATCAAACATCGATGCAAAGAGTCTATGTAATGCAACAGAGAAATGCCACATGTCCTGGAACCTTCCATCTCATATCACAGATTTACCATGAGCGTCGAGAATACAAACGTGATGTGAAGACCTCTTGCAATGGACCAAGATGAGGACACATGGTGAAGATTGGAGCACTAGTGTACGTCACGCTTTCTACCATCCCTTTTGAGATAAAATTGTGATGTGAAGAGATCACACAATGGAGGACTTAAGTGGGATATTTGTGCATGTGCTCGAAAAGTTGTTTAAAAAAGGGGGGACACTACTAGGTAACATGAGCAAAGGGGACCTCACATATTTGACTTGGACTTAGGATAAAAACAAATATTTCATAAGTTCAATAATGTAACATGATTTTTTGATGACATGGGGCAAGATGGCAAACCTAGGTGCAAAGGGCTGGTTAGAACACAAAGAGAAAGGCAGAAAGTATAACTAAACCAACCGGGAAACAAGCCAAACTAGTCAATGAGGAAAAAGAAAAAGCAACCCAACGACCAAAGACTAGGGTTTTATGCAATTTTATGAAGCCAAGATAAACCCTAGACACTATTCAGATAAACCTGAACTTACACTGACCTAACAGAAAATCAATAATGGGGAAGCCAAACCCAAAACCACTAGATTTTCCACAAGTTCCATTAGTAGCTCATGTTTGGGGATGTTTGTTTAGCATGACCAAAGCAAGATCCTAGAAAATTTCTTGGTGGAGCAGACCAGAGCAAAGAAAAACACAGAGAGACAAAAAACAAACATGAGACAAAAGATAGATAGCCAAAAAGAGACAGACACCCTATATACATATGATACATTCTACATGGAAAATAGCATACCTCAAGAGAAGTATGGCTTAAGGAATTGTCCATGTACTATCAATTCTAGAAATTCACCTATTAGAGACTACAGAAAATATGAGATCTCCCCATGACAACTATTGATCAGGTATGGACCCAGCCACAAGGCATCAAACTTTCCATGTTTCCATTTGTCCTCAACTTTAGTATTCCACATTAGAACCATGCTTCCATTCTCAAATTTTCTATGAGGAGGCCTTTTGTCATATAGTTTCTTGACCTACAACTGTAACTTTTGATTCATTTGATATGCATCCCTCCTAACCTCATCTAACTCTATTAAGATATTGATCCTATGTTGCATATCATCTATAACATTTTCATCATATTCCCGAATGAATTTGTATACTTGCACAAGTTATTAGTTGGCATTCTATCTTCCAAGCAATAAACCAAATTGAAAGGAGTATGCCCTATTGCTTTCTTGGTTGTCATCCTATCAACCTAAAGGGCTTGCCTTAATTGCGAATCCCAAGTTCTCTTATTTTTCTCTATTACTCTCTTTATGATCTTCATCAAACTCCTATTACTAGATTCAGCTTGTCTATTTCCCTAAGGATAGTAAGGGGATGAATATGAGATACAAATCCCATATTTGTTGTCAAAGTCAATAAACTCTTCTGACCAAAAGCACATAACATTATCAATTACAATTTTATCTGGTACACCAAACCTGGTCAGAATCTTGTTCATCAAAATGTCAATAACCACCTTACTTGTGGCATTCCTTATAGGGATAGCTTCAACCCATTTTGTAAAGTAATCAGTGGCAACTAGTATCCATGAATGTCCTCCACTTGACTTCTCTACAATTTCTCCAATGAAGTCAATCCCCCACTGTTGAAATGGTGCCTACATTGTGACTGATTTGAGAGGCAAATTTCCTAAGTTCACTTCAACTTTCTTGAAAATCTTTGGCAAGCATCACATGATTTCACCAGCCTATGTGCATCCTTGAACAATGTGGGCCACCAAAATCCTACCCTTAAAATTTTATAGGCAGTCATTTTGGCCATGTAATGACCACCACAAGCACCACTGTGCATTTCAATCAAAATCTCCCTAGCTTGACTTCCATCGATGCTCTTCAATAACACTCCATCAATATTTCTCCACCACAACTCATTTTCAACAATCGCATATTTGATGGCTTGGAGCTTCAATGTCCTTTTTTCATTATCTATCATCCCTTCAGGGCATGACATATTTTGCAAGTAATACACCACATTCCTCTACCACCCTGCAGTCTGCATATAACAAATAGGATTTGCATCAACATATTCAACATTGTTTATCTGATTGGCCTCCAAATTTGACTCAGACATTAACCTTTCCAACCCTTGTCCTCTTGCAAGATTTGTGATTTGTATATCAATATTGAACTCCTATATCCTATTGATCCATCTGCACCTTCCTCCAGTAACCTCTTGTTGTGTAAAAATGTCCTTTACAGCAGCATTTGGGACAAAGGCAACAATGTCTGCACTGACTAAGTAAGGCCTGAAATTTTTTATTGTCTTTACCAAAGCATATGCCTATTTTTAAGAAATATCATACTTTAGTTCAGTTGCTTGAAATGATTTACTAAAAAAAGCAATAGGTTGTTCATGTCTTTCATCATTCTTCTGTAGCAACACTATTGCAATAGTGTGAAAGGAAGCATAAGAAAAAAGTTGAAAAGGATTAAGAAATTAGGAGACTTGAAAACTGGTGCCTCCTTGATAGCCCCTTTTATGCTTACAAAAGCTTTAGATGGCTCTTCATTCTATGCTAGCATTTCTCCTTTCTTTAGCATTTTAGAGATAGGCCTTGTAATCTCAACAAAATTTGTCATGAATCTTCTCAAGAAATTAATCTGTCCAAAGAATGATTGAATACCTTTCACACTTCTGGGCTGAGGAATCTTGTCAATTGCAACCACTCTATGGGTCAATCCTTACTCCTTCTTTGGACACTATATGTCCCAGTAATTTGCCTTCAGTAACCCCAAAGGCACATTTTTTAGGATTGAGGGATATCCCATACTCTAAGGCTTTGATGAAAATATTCTCCAAATGCATGCAATGATCCTCCTCTTTCTTGGAGAATGCAGTGAGGTGATCTTGATAGACAACCATGGTGATATTAATTAGGTCAGAGAAAGCTACATCCATAACTCTCTGAAAGTTGGCACCGACATTTGTCAAGCTAAAATGCATTCTAACATAAACATAGGTACTCCAAGGAGTTGTAAACGTTGTCTTGAGCTATTTAGACTCCTTGACCTTCACCTAGTTGTAACTTGAAAAACCATTCATCATAGATAATAACTCACAACCAGTGACTTATTGTAGCATATTTTTCATGTTAGGCAATGGATAGTTGTCTTTTAATGATGACATGTTTAAGTTTCTAAAGTCAACACACAACCTGATATCACCATTCCTTTTTGTCACTGGTACAATGTTGGACACCCCTGGCAAATGTCTAATGGGCTCAATAATTCCTCCATCTCTAATCCTTATCAATTCCTCTTGAATTTTAGGCACCAGTGTAGGGTTTATAGGCCTTTGCTTCTACCTACTTTGCACCTGGTTTGAGAGGTATCTCATTCTGAAATAAATCCTCTCTATATGCCTTCAGATCATCATAAGACCAAGTAAACACATTTATGTATTTTTAGTAAAGAAATCAACATTGCTTTAACTTGCGGCTTGATTTTCTTCCCTATATACACCTTCTTTGGAGCATTCTCAATTCCTATATTTATTTCTTCTAGATCATCTGGATGTGCAAAACGCTACTTAATAGTACTTTTATCAGGGCCATTAAAAACCCTTTCCAAAGCCACAAGACCTCTAGGAATTTTATTAGTCTTGAGATGGATTACCTCACATCCAAATATTGTTTCTTTTCCATCCTTTTCTTCTACAAAAGCTCCAAAATCTGTCTCCTGACCCTCATATTTGTCTACACATTGCAAGAAGTTCAATACATCTTGATCACCTACCAATTCTGAATATTGTCAAGGACAGAAGGCCTTTTTTGTGTCTCAACCTTTGAGACTCCTATATATGTCATATCATTAGGCCTCAATTATGTTTTCCAGAAAATCTTCCATAGAATTCTTGCTTCTTTCTACCCACTCAATGTTAAAAGAATCAAACCTATCTACTGTGTCCCAAACAACATTTCTGTACTATTTCAATCTACTGTTCTTTGACATAAATACTGAAATTACTTGAGACACAATTAATTATGAGTCACCCATGACTCTCAACTTTCTTATTCCATGTTTGAGTGCTACTTTCAGCCCAAGTAATAGAGCTTCATATTTAGCAATGTTGTTTGTGCAAAAAAACATCAATGAAAATGAAAACTTAAAAGTGTTATCACTGGGGGAAATAAGGATGAGACCTGCACCAGATCCCTCCTTAGAACAAGCACCATCAAAATACATACTCCATAGTTCATCATTGGATGCCTATTCCTCTACTTCCATTTCTAAGGGTACAGGTTTCCTAACTTTTTCTTCTTCTGACTCTTCAACCCTGAAGTTATCGATGTCTATATCAACAAAATGGATATGTTCTTCAAGTTGTTCCTCCACTACTATATATGAAGTGAGAGGCTCCCTATGAAGTTTAACATTCTTGCCATCAATGGGGATGGTAGAAAAAGACATATCACACTACATGCTCCTACCAGTGGTAGTAGACCACTTTCTAAATAGTAGCATCCCATAAGTTGGAGGAATATCTACTACAGTTGCACTCATTACAAACTTCTTATCAAGATATGTTGTCAACTTATAAGGTATTTCTTTTATGATCCCAATGACCAGGACTTCTCTATTATCCATTGTGTAACATCTTCCCTAAGCTTTAGTGATCTTTAGAGCAATTCTTGCATGACTCTGATTGTCATGATATTAGAAGATGCCCCTAAGTGATCATACAATTCATTAATATTTTGTCATTTATGATCAAGGACACACAAAAAGGATCTATTTAGTTAGGGCATGCAGTCGGGGTGGAGCCTAAAAATATTTGAGGGTTATCATTGCTACTCCGCTCAACATCCTTCTCTTTATTTTTTCCTTTGTTCTCTCTAGGCTAAACCTTTTCTCCTTTTTCCTTGCATGTTGAGTCTATACTAGTGATAAAGACTATTGCCTTATTTTTGTGCTCTTCAATCCTCATCAGCTCCAAAAAATGGAACTGACACATTCACCTATGATAACAATTGGAACATATTAATAGGGGCATACTTAGGCACATCGTGTGCGACCACAAAACTGTCCTAGGACTATCCCTTATTTGCATCAGAAGTTCCTTTCTCTTGGGTCACATTCCTTCTCTTTTCTACACCATCTTTCAACCTCTGGGACTTACTCAAAGTTGATGGGGAGATCAATGGTTCACTAGCATGTATCCCATCAGACTTATTTCCCCATACCTTGGTATTTATTGCCTTGGACTCTTCCCTTTTCTTATCTGCTTGACTTTCCTTAATGAAAACACTAACAACCTTGCCTTGATCTCCATTTATAGCTCTGTTCCTCAGATGATAATTACTTTTAAACTAGGTTACATTAGTAGAAGTTAATTTTTTAATTTCCTCATCCGATGGTCTTCTTAAAGTCACATTATTTTCTTCAATCTCAAGAGCATGTACATCACAATTCCCTTCCTCATCTATATCTGAAAACACTTGTTGATATGCACTTGCTATATGTCTTTGATTCTCAATATCTACTTCACCAATATCTTCATTAGAAGAGCAATCTTCATCAACAAACAACATATTGATCATCCCATTATGCTCATGAGATACATCACAATCATCACATGTGTTCTGGTCTTCTTCTATAGATTGTGCTAAAGCACACTGATGTGACAAATGGCGTAATTGGCAAGCTATACACCAAGGGGTATTATCTAAAAGATTTACAGAATTTTTTCTTAATGAATCAAGAGTATATTTATTCTGTAAATTCTTCTGATTGTTGAGAATAGGCTTGCCATTATGCCAATTGGTATTATATGGTTGATCATGCAATCTTGGCAGCCTATCATTTCTTTAGAATGTTGGATTTTCATTTGCCAATCCCTTTTCTTGTCAAGAAATTTAATTTAGATCCTTCAAGGCATTCATAACTTTATCCATCTTATCCTCTTGTGTTGGTAACCTCCCCTGACCTCTAGGGTTTTTTTAAAACAATTTTACATCTTCTCTCTTCCCCACTTTATCAATAGCTCTTCTGTTTCTTTCAATATACAGGGCAACTTTGTAAGCCTCTCTTAGGGTCTAAGGATTCTTGTCTCTAAGAAGATATCCCATTTTGGGATCAAATGTGTTTCTATATGTAACCAAACACACAGGTTCATTTGGTCTTAAATGATTTGGAATTCTATGCATGGCCTTCCAAAACCTTATATTGAAATCAGAAACAATTTCATTCTGGCCCTGAGTGATAGTATTAAACTCATTCAACATGAATCTGGGATCAGTCTTATCACCATAATGCTCTTTGAACACTCTTTTGAATTCTTCCCATGACCCAATGCTTTCCACTGGCAAGCCTCTATACTAATCGCTGGCATCTTCAGTGAGTGATTGCATAAACAACATCATTACATCCTCACCCTCCACCTCAAAATCATCCATCATATTAATAAATGACCATAGGTGATCTTCTCCACTTATGGCATTATTATGAGGGAATCTGACTAGCACATTCCTTATGCCATCTGGGAGAGGATTTGGATACCTAGGTATCCCATCATAGAAAAGTTGTCTGTATCCATCTAGCTGCATAGGTCTTCTAGTGAATTGATCTCTTTGATATTCTAGCTATCTATTTGCACCACTTCCCCCTACACCCAGACTTCCCTGTTGTCTCATGCTCTAACCTCCAGACTAAGTGTCTATATGAGAGTTAGGATTTGACTATTTAGTAGAGGTGGAAAATTTTACATCAATGGGAGAAGAGGCTATTAGACTATGAGAAGAAGATGTTACAGGATTTCCAATAGAGGACTTTAAATTTATGTAATTTTCCTCTATATCTCAGCATTTGTAGCCAATATATTTTCTCTTTCCAATTCCTTTTGTAGTAATTCATTTTCCTTCTTTAACTTAAGATCTAATGATTCAGGCTCCTCATATGAAGGAATCATTTGAGGTGGCCCAGCCTCATTTATACTTATCTCCTTTAAAGGTTTCTTCCCTTTATCACCACACTGGATAGAAGGCTTAGAGACAAAAGGGACTGCAATAGTAGCAGCAGTAACAAAACTTGTCCAAGTATTTGTAGGGGTATTTTGTAATGATAGTCACATTATTTTAGCTGGGTAATTGAGAGACTATCGGGCCAGTGGGTATGATAGGCACAAGTTTAGGCTCTTCTAGACTCGTTGAATTCAACTGTTCTAGATTTCTCCTCATCATATCCCTCCTATCCATAGCATTTCTAATATTTTCTTCCCTCTCCCTAGCTCTTCTTATATTCAACTCCTTTACTCTCTCAAACTCTTTATGTAACTCATTTATTTCCTTCATTAATTCCTCCTCACTAGGCAATGTAGTGTATGAATCATAAGTTTCCAAGGCACTATCTAGGAGATTTACAGCACTCATGTGGAAGGCAGGAGTAGGTGACCTACTAGAAAGATTACTCAACAAGTCATATTCTATGGGCATAGAAAGGTTTGACATTCTAGGAGTAAACTTTTTGTTAGCTAAGAGACTTGAACGGGCTTGCTCTTCTTCAACAAAATCCCTCAAAATGGAATCATCTTCATTTCTAATAGGCATACCATACTCATATGATTTCTGTAAATTTTCACTAGCATTATTATCAATAGAATGTCTAGATCCTAATGGAGGAGGGCAGATATCAAACTTACCTAAACTTATATTTTTATTCCTCTAGGATTGCTGAGTATTCTGTGGCAATTTATCCTCCAACTTTTATTCAGGATGATTCTTCAAGTATCTTATGGTTCCTCTCATATTTTCTACTTATTTATTTTGAAATAATCTTTACACTAACACAGGAGATCTACAGTTGCCACCCAAATTATGGGCAGTCAATATATTCATTCTTTTTAAATAAACCTTTTCTTCTTTCTTACTTTCTGAACTCATTCACCATTAGATTATTACAACCTCACAATACAACAGATCCCTCTTTATAGAGACCAAAATTTCAAACAACTTAAATCTCCTTAAATCTTTCTTTCATTTTGTGTTTTCTCCAACAACATAGCCACATAGAAATTCTTCAAACATACCAGTATCACACATAGTATGCCTCTTCTTTAATCAACAAGCATAGAGAACATCAGAGTCACCACCCTTAATAGGGAATAATGATATTGCACTTAATGCAAACTCTAAATACCTGTGACAGACTACTAGACTATCTCTAACATAGTCACCAATTATGTTGGTTGTTTTTAATTCCCAACCTTATCTCATGAAATAGCCTATGATTTAGCCACTTTCAATGTTCATCTATCATGAGGGGTTGACCAACACATAGCTGAAAGTTAGGATAATTTTCCCTCCTCACTTTAGGCTCTGCAAAACCTAGGAGGGTAATCCCTTAATAGTATCTAATAACTTCTTGTACCAATCTATTACAGATACTGTAAAAAGTAGATTTTTTCTATGCAAATTTGCTTGAGGATTATGAAAATATGAAGACTTGGCTTAAATAAATCAAGCTTTAACATTCCTCAAAACCATAGAATAGGGTAAAACATCAATTTAACAAACACGTATAATGGATTTCAATGATTTTAAAGTATGTGGGTGCTTGGTTGTTTTTGGAGCATGAAACGAGACATAGAGGTAAGAGACTAGTGCCTTGTTCTAGGGTAACAGAGTCAAACCAAATGTAATTAAAACTTGATAATAGTAGGTAACCTAAGCATCAAAAAGTTTTATAATATTAACTTACAATATCATACTCAATATTTCTGACTCAGTCATTCTTATGATATCCTAGTATACATCCACACAAATCTATATTTCTGCTAAATTAATTTAACCTATTCTTTGAACAAGAGCTTTAAACAAAAACATACATCCATAAGAAATTTCATGGAGACAATATGAACAATATTTGATTTATTCACTCATAACTTGTACAGACCACACCTCAGGAGACAATCTAGCTATAGAAATCTACCATTTACATTCATTTTGATGCTAGTACTGTCAAAACAAATTCACAAAAAACATACAATTCAAACTCAAGAAACTTGAAACAGAGAAAAAATGCTACACTCTATGTTTTGTTACAAAATCCTCTCAAAAAATCAACCAACCATCATCTACGTAAATGGCCCTAAATTCCTTTTATAATCAAGGAGCAACAAGCTTTAGGCCATCACATGTGTCACATTTTCACTTGACAACTAGAACAACAAAAAAAATCTAATCTTTAATTTCTAAGCAATCGGATCTCAATACTTGGCTCTAGCATATTGAATGCCATTAGTTGCAGAGTAATGGCTCCTACAAAATAGGTTGACAAATAACCACCTCTAGTTTAAATCTCAACCATAGATGTAGTTGCTTTAGGGCTTGATCAACAGTCATCACATTTTGCACTCCCATCATGTTTTACTCTGGCGCTCCAAACACCTAACTACAACATGAAGAAGCTTGGTGATGAGTTGAGGAGACACCATGTAACTCTAGCTTCATTTAATACTGCACCGCCAACTTGATTTTGGTAGTCATCGCATATTGCCCTTCATCTTCAAATCTAGAAACCATAATCATGATGTGAAGAGATGTGAAGAGATGTGGAGATGGATTGCAACTGCACTATCAAATAGGTTCCTGCTTACTTTACCATTTATCAAATTTGAAACTGAGTCGTTGATGCAAGCACCGAACTGTAAGATCAACATTTATCATGAGCCCATCACATATCACTTTTTAGGTTTAAACCTTTTGAGCATAAAATATGATGTGAAGGAGCTCTATGATGAGGTGAGAAGCTAGCATGTGCACACCCACCACATCATTCTTTTTGCCACCAACTTTTATATATCTATCACATATCGCTTATTGCCTCAAGGTAATTTATTAGAAACTACAATATAAAGGGGCCACATGATGGACCATTATGCTAACACCTGGCAGGGAATATACCATTTTGATACTTTTCCACCATGCCCATCACACTTTGCATTTCCTTAGCAAACTTTATTATGAAATCTATGACGTGAAGACCTCTTGCGATGGACCAAGATGGTGACACTTGGTGGCAATCTAAACCATGGCACATATCACTCATTTGATTCCCTTCTTGTAAGATCAAACAGAAATAGAAAGAGTCTACACGATGCAACAAGGAAATGATACCTGTCTCGAAACCTTCCATCGCATATCATGGATTTACCATGAGCATCAAGAATACAAACATGATGTGAAGACCTCTTACGATGGACCAAGATGAAGACACATGGAAAAGATCAGAGCACCAGCATACGTCGCACTTTCTGCCATCCCTTTTGAGAGAAAATTGCAATATGAAAAGATCGTGCAATGGAGGACTTAAGTGGGATATTTGCACAAGTGCTCAAAAAGTTATTTAAAAATGGGGGGACACTACAAGGTAACACAAGCAGAGGGGACCTCACATATTTGACTTGGACTTAGGATAAAAACAAATATTTCATAAGTCAAATAATGTAACATGATTTTTTGATGACATGGGACAACATGGAAAACCTAGGCACAAAGGGTCGTTTATAACACGAAGACAAAGGCATAAAGTATAACTAAACCAACTAGGAAACATGCCAAACTGGTCAATGAGGAAAAATAAAAAGCAACCCAGTGACCAAAGAGTAAGGTTTTATGCAATTTTATCAGGCCAAGATAAACCCTAGATACTATTCAGATAAACCCCAACTCACACAGACCCAACATAAACTCAATAATGGGGAAGCCAGACCCAAGACCACTATATTTTTCACAAGTTCAATCAACTTGTACTCCATTTCGTAAAAAATGCTTGCTTCACCTTTCATTAACTTAAAGGGAGTGGTATACTAGTGTTGGAATTTGAGGTGTACTTTAAGATAAAGGGAAAAAAATTGCACACATATTGTATTTTTGCCTATTTGTTAGGCTGACTTGACTTAACATCAGCATTTTAAATTTGTTCGGTGAACCCTATTTACAAGTATACTATTTGAAGAGTATAACTTTTGTATATGATGTCTTTTTTCAACTTCTTATAATTATTAAAAAACTCAAGTTCTAAATTTTAGATGTTGATTTAATTTTTTTTGTATGATCTCATCCAAATCATTTACAATTAGTACTTAACTATACTAGTTCTTCTCATTGCCACAAAAACAAGCATAGATTTTTTCTTGTATACCCATTTTGTAACTTCTTATAAGCATCCAAAATTTCTCTCCAAGGTCCATGTTTTAGTGCCACACATGTTATCTTTTTGTGATCATATTTTTTGTACTTAGCATTTGATTCTCCTCATTTCTCTCAAATGGATAATAGGCATTTTTAAAACACACTAACTATAATGTGGCATCTTATACTTTTAAGGGAGAGGTACACTTCATTTATAAGCTCTTGTAATCAAACAAGTTAAAATAAAGTTCCAAAGTCTAGGGGGTTTCTACAAAATCACTAATAGGGTGGCTCAATAATTGTGGCATTGTGCTTGGTAACCTTTGGTACTCACTTTCCACATGCTTTGAAAATCATCTTTATGGAATTGAGTGTCCTACTACTTGGTGGGTACTTTTGTAGTTATTCAGTAACACTTTGCCTGATGTTCCTATGGATGTCAAATTCTTCTAGATAATAATACTCATCATTCTAGTGATGATGACATAGAGTTTAAGGACACTCACATGAAAATATTGACATTGTTTTCTTATGCTACTTATTTTAAGCATCAAAGTTCTATACATGATATTTCCCTTATCAATGTGTCACCTCTTTGGGATGCTTATTTGAATGACATTGGTTGCATGTTTGTTGAGCTTACTTTGTAGATTGTTATCCTTTCTTGGAGGACCATGTTTACATGTTTGATGAGGGTTTCCACATATGTGTTTTTGGAATGCCTTCACCACATATTAATTCACCTTGTTTTGTGGATCCCAATCTTATAATCGATCCACCTTGTCTTGTGGATCCAATATTGGATACTTTGGGGGGCACCTCTTTCTACCTCTCCTATTGTGGTGGAAGGTAAGTGCAAGTAGTTGGGTCCACATTGAGGGGGAAGATGTGCCTAGCCAAAAATTGTTAGGATAAATTTGTATATGTTCATTAAAAATTAGATAACCACTTTTGAGAAACAAATATCTTCTTAGGTTTAGAGCTTTGAACCTATGTAGGCATCCATTACAAATGGATCTCTGTTAATAATGGGTATCCATACATATAGACATACAAAGAGAATGGATATGATGTTCACTAACAGATATCCATTCTAGATAAGTATTTACTTTAGTTTCTACTTTCTTGCATAGGCATTTATCCACTACCTTTGTCATAATGCAACAATGAGGATCAAGCTAAGATGAATGAATATCTAACTCTAGAGACCAATTTGCCACTCAATCTTTTCCTCCTCCCTCTTAGACTACAAGCTATTATTTCTTGAGGTAGGTAGTTGTATTTTAGTGCATCCTTTTAGGGTTTTTGGTTTTTTAAGTGTTTTAAGGTTAAAAATTAAGTTTTAGGGTTTAGGGTTTAAGATTCAGGGATTACGATTTAGCGATTATGGTTTAGGGTTTTTAGTAAAATTAGGGTAAATTTGTGCTTTATTTTAAAAAAAATAGTATGTAAAATAAGTTTTTTAAAGAAAATTATTTTTTTGTAATTCCAAATGAGATAGATTATATAAATTTATATGATTTTATATTGGATGAACCTACACTTGATCAACTTAAGAACCCACTTTAAAACCTATCTCAAAACCTACCTCAAAATCTACCTTAAAACTTGCCTTAAACTGATGAACAAAGGTTGAGAGTGAAGATAACTAAAAACACAACCATATTGCAAACCAAAGTAGATTTAATTCATATTGATCCT
The DNA here is from genome assembly GCA_027924645.1 of Cunninghamia lanceolata. Taxonomy (NCBI): domain Eukaryota; kingdom Viridiplantae; phylum Streptophyta; class Pinopsida; order Cupressales; family Cupressaceae; genus Cunninghamia; species Cunninghamia lanceolata. The sequence goes on along the minus strand of BSBN01001020.1, from coordinate 10,666,710 downwards.
CATATTATGCCTCTTTTTTTGTAGGTTTTCCACTTCTTTTCAAGCAATGATAGATTTAGTTTAAACCATAGATTTTGACTTAGATAGATTTCATCATTGGAGGGAGGAGAGGAGACAATTTTATTTAGATGGTTTGTCATACAAAGAAATAAATGATTTACATATTACTAAACAAACATTAGCAGTATATTTCATTAAACCTTTGACTAATCTCCCTATCCTTCTTAAAAAAATAAAAATTTAATTAGATGGTGCAAGCATGATGTTATTTTAGCTAATTTTTGGGATTGTTGGTGGATAGTCTTTGACCATAAACCACACAACAATCTTGGTGTCCCATTATATTTTTTAAAATATGGTCTGAGTTTGAGATGGGTTTAAAATCCAACTACTTCAATATGAGATCATTCCATAATGTCAGTTGCCACATGTCATAGTCAAACCTAGTGCATGTGTTGATCCAAATCAATAATTTCCTATTCCACCTTTGGTTGTGATGCAGTCACAAGAGGGTCTAATGAAGGACTATCCAACCATGTAGTGAAATGAAACAAAGCATAATTACACCCTAAAAATTTAATGAAATAGAAAAACAACAATATGATCTTTATTGATTTCTAGTCACAAATAAATTATAGTTTTCCACAATGGGCTTCCAACATGCTAAGATTCAGTCATTTGATTACAAACATGTACAACTAAAAAATTCAAATGATATCAAGTAACACTCTCTCTTAGATAATTTAATTGCATTAAAATTATTGTGAAAAATGTTTATATAGTCGTCTCAAGCCTTAGGATTGATCATAGTCAACTATAAGATGGCACAAAGCTCAATGCCTTATGAAACATGCAATCAGCCAAATATGTAGATGAATCTCCCAAATCAAGTGTAGTGATATTGGATTGATAAATCTCTATGTGGTTCACACAATAAGAATTCTTGGGTCTAATATTCCTTAATATGTGTTCTTTTACTATCACAAACTCTGGAAAGTTGCCACAAGACATGAATAGTGAAACTAAGTATAAGACAATCAAGCTTGGTAAAGGTTGAGAAACCAAATTATACCTTTGCAGTGAAAAAAACTTCTAGGAATTAAATGTGACATTGAAGGGCTATTGTATAACATATACTCCTAGCTACAAGGTGATATTGCAACTATGGTGAAATGTGATAGGATCTACAATGACTAGTTGTGACTAGAATGTGAATGAAAACGTACAAACAAAACAACCAAGTGACAGAATTTTTTTTGGCTGATGCAAGATTTCTCTTACACCCTGGGATATCCTTCATTAGGTTACTCCTCTTGCACCCACCATTCCTACCCCCATTCACCAAGAGGGGATGATTGCAACTCTAGAACCATTGAGTAGACTCTTACAAAATTTGACTAACCAAATGACCCAATTTTCTCAAGTTAGTATAATGCATGCAAGAGATGGTGTTGGTCCATATAGCACCCCAAACACATTGACCAAATACAAAGTTTGCCCCATTTGTGCAAAAAATTATAAATAGCTATGTTATGGTCCTTACACATCCACTTCAGGTGCTCTAGCAAAGGAGGAGACATTCTTTTATAATTTTTTAGAGACCAATCAACCTATTATCAATACATAAGCATGCCACATTTTTATGTACATTATATGTTTACTTATATTTTTTCTCAAAAAATTTATTAATTAATGATAAAAATTTTACTACATGTACATGTATTTTAAATTTGATTATAAATTATATTATTTTATCATGCAAAGAAGGGGTGATTATTCAAGACTAGATCATATTGTGTTGATGGTTATTCAACTTAGTAGACCTTATACAGTACGCCAAAAAGTTGCCCTTGACCTAGAGAATTTATAATTAGTAATTAGATGTAATTAGTTTTTTTTTTGTTTCAAAATTTCTACATTTAAATTAGTGTAAATTTTTAAAACTACAAGAAATCAGTTTACATAACTTCATATTTTGTAGTAGTAGATAGAATACATCAACCACTAAAAATAATTGAACTCTAAAATTTAACTAAACCCTAAACTCTAGAATAAATAAAATGTGTTCCTTTCACTATCTTCCACATGTTCGTGACCAATGTAATTTTTTCTTTCTTGATTTCATTTTTTCTATGTTGTCTTCACCAAGAAATTCTACTCTAGATCTAATAACATTGTAAGAAAAATATCTAGCTTTGCAAGTCTCATAAACCCAAGTGAAAAAAAAAAAAACTCAAAGTCATGCATTTCAATCTTGAGTCATTAGATATATGTGGTCATTCCACTCTCTAATCTTCATGGACATGTTCTTGACTATCTTTTCTATTCACTTCGCTAATGATTTGATTACCTTAAATTAGCTTGTGAGGCTCACTTCCTTTAGTCTCTTTATCAAAACATAGTTGCGAGTCACTTGTAATTCCACCATGTACCTATTTTTATCTTCCCATTTCAACAACACACTCCAAATAGAACAATTTATATCTCTCTATTTGCATCATTGAATTATTTTTTCTATCCTAAGATGTGTACACCCATGCTAGGGCCCAAATCACCTAGTCTCTCCACTTGGTAACCACATTGAAATAGAATCATTCTAGATAGTCATGAACTCAATGACCTTATTGAACACATATAGAATAGGAACTAGTTTTCTTTGTGACCAATTTGGCAGAATTGACTTCCTTTGATAGTTGCCCCCTTCAGTAAGCCCCCTTGAAATACATATGTTATGTCATGACCATGGTTTCACATCTAGTTTGTAAATATCTCAAGTGAGGAATCAATAAAGAATAAAATAATTTCCATTTCCAATTAGGCTTTTGTTATTGTCTTGATATAAGTTTAATTCCTTTGAGATTTCATTTCTAGAGCTAGTACAAGATGGTGAATGTAGTCCAAAATTTTAGTGCTCAACATAAGCTATGATCTTTGAGATGAACCTTAAAGTATAGTATTAATTCAAATAATTATTGGCCTAATCATGTTTATAGTAGCTTGGAGGTCATGACTATTCCATGTCAAACCAACTACAATATGTCATTGATCCTCTATCATTAGACACTCTTTGATCATTACTAGTGTGTAAATTGGTTGTACCATTTTTCACTATGTCTAATTTAAAAGTTTACACATTAAATAAACTCTATAAATATTACATATATTGGTTAAAACTTTGTATAATTTTTGAATTTTTAATGATCTTTAAAATGTATGCAAGATAATACATTGGGGGCCACATAAGATGTGGTTCATCGTGAGTGGCCCGATTTTGCCATATTTGAGGTCTATACTAGTATTTAACACCAACTATATTTATGCAATTTAGGTCTTTTCATGCTCGTATTTTTTTAATACCCAAGTCTAATTCCTTTGATTTAAATGTAGGATCTTGTACATGCCACCTTTGCCAATTCACATGTACAAGGTGAGGCACATGATGATCATCTAGTGGTATGTACATCTAGAACTATATTTAAATTATATGTTTTGTGATTTTGTTTTAATTTTTTTATTATAATACATGCACTTGAGTAATTTTGAATATTGATTCCAAGTTTATTTTTCTTGTAATCTCACTTGTTTAGGAGAACACATGACTTTGTACTATGAGGAGGTGGTAGCACTATAGGAGGATAGACCTCTAGTTTATTCGTGGAACTAAGATGCCTTTTGATTTTAACTATGATAGACCTCGGTATCTACTTTTATAACTTGTAAACATTTTTATGATGTATTTGATACATTTATTTCATAGACTATTTCATACATTTATTTCATTTTGATGTGTATATCTTGGACTTTTATACTATTTCATATATCTTGAACTTTTGTACTATTTCATATATATATGACTTTTCAACTCATAAATTAATTTTAATTTTAGAGAATTTAGAAATTTGTTATGAAAAATTATGTTTGACTCGTATTTACCTACAAACTACTAACCTATAAACACCTAACCTATAATGCTTTAATATACAAACTACTAACCTACAAATTTAACTAATAGGTACAAGTTCTAAGTCAACCTACAATTTAGTAACCTACAAAAGCCTAACCTACAAATTAAACTAAATCAATCACCTAGTTTACAAAATGTAATTAGAGAATAGCTTAAGGGGACATGCAATTAGTTTCTAATTTTCTAATGGAAGGATATTGTTGGTGTGAACGAGGGTGTTTCCTATCTGGTTTTCCCCTTTATAGTGTGAACAAGGAACATTATCTAACTAGTCATTAGTTAGGACCTATTCACACATGTTCACATGTTAAGTTTACTTAGGTAGTTTGGACATTTAATATTTGCGTCATCTAGAAGGCATCTTATCCACTAGTTTTCATTTAATATTTGTGACATTTTAATGTTTGTGTCTCATGTCATAGGATTAAGACACTTGTCAACATCCTAGTTTGTCACATTTATTATTTGTGTCTATGTCAGCCTTGGAAATTTAGTTTTTATGTCTATGTCAGCCTTTGTCCTATTGTAAATATGTGCATAAGTGGTGTTGTCATTGATGTCAACATATTCTTGTTGCCCTTAGTGTCAACTGTATCTTATTTTGCTACTTGTGTAGAAGACCGGATTGTTGAGGATATTGAGAAAATTAATAACAAATAATGCATGTAGATCATGTGGACATGTAGAGGATTGTCAAAGGTTTCTCCAGTCAAGATTTGAGAAGTTCGCATGAAGATTTGAAGGAGTTATGGCTATCTGAATTAAACTGGTTCTTGCAATAATTAGCAAAGACAGAGTGACAGGAAAGAGGTCTGGATTTCTCCGGTAATATAAGATTTTGATCTGTAGATCTAAAGGCATGTTTGGGAAGTTAGTGTATATCATCAACTCCAGTAGATTGTGGTTTGGAGGTCTGCAAGCTATCCTTCCAATCTAACAATCATGGCAGAGTGTGTTCTTGTAGTTTCGAAGGAGGATTCAAATGTTTCTGATAATATGGTTTAGAGTGAATGTTATTGGTGATTCCAATGTGCTTGTGGAGGTCTCTGAATCATGTAGCTACTATGTTGGAGGTCTGCATTGAAGTTTGAGCTTGTTGATTGAAGATTTCTTCTTGAGGGTAATGTTCTTCCCAGTCTTGGCTGACCGAATGTTCCTAACCTATTGTGAATACCTTAAATAGATTTTTATGAAGAGTGGAGTAGTTCTAGTAGCAGATTTAAGTCTCAGTTGTGTTAGGCCAACAATGTGATGATCCGTGTTAAGTTTAGCTAACCTTGTTGATCATTCCAAGGTTGACAAAGTATATAAATACTTGTTGGAGAAGTACCAAAATTATCCTTGTGCAAAAATAGATAAAATCTAAAGGAAGGATTAGGAGTAGAGTAAAGAAGGAAAGAAGCAAGTGCAATGTAGGGTGTAAAGAAGAGTTTAAGGCAATGCAAAAGTTCTTAAGAATTCATTGAAACTGAATTAGGCATGAAATAGATGTTAATTCTCAGTTAATTCTTTCTAATTAAATTTTGTAGGTAGTGAACCTCTTCTTTTGAGTAGTGAGCTCTGGGAAGTGCACCCGAAGGCATGTGTCTTCTAATTTTCTAAGTGCTTTTAATAGGGTACGCATTTTGTGGGTTAACCCCCACTATGGTTTTTCCCTTAACTAGATTTCCACGTCAAAATCTTGGTGTCAAATGTGTTGATTATACTTCTTCTCTTATGTTGTTGATTCATGCTTAAATGCTTGCATTACTAATCTGATAATAAGATAATAAAGAAGACTAAAGGTAGAAAAAGTTTTAAGGGACAATTGATTCACCCCCCCTCCTCTTAGTTATCTAGTTCCAAAAATTGGTATCATAGCCAGATCCTGACATAAAAGCCTAACTGCTTGAGGAGATCTAGGATGTCAACCTACAAGAAGGATAGTCCAAGATTTGATGGAACAAATTATTCTATTTGGAAAGATCACATGGAGTACCATTTGCAATGCATGGGCGATGCTTATTGGGAAATAACCAGTGTTGAGTATAAACCTCCAGATAAAGGTCCTTCAACTCCTAATTAAGTGAAAGATGCTGAAAATAATCTTCGAGCTAAAGAAGCCTTGTTGAGTGCCCTAACTGATTCAGAAATGACAAACGTCTTTGGTCTTAAAACTACTTATCAAATCTAGGAAAAGTTGGAGTATCTGTATGAAGGTGACAAATATGTCAAATGTGCAAAACTACAAAGTCTAAGAGGAAGATTGGAAACTATGAGGATGACAAAAGATGAAAACATCATAATCTACATGCAAAAGATAAATGAACTTGTGTGTGGCATCAAGTGTGCTGGTGGAGTTTTGGAAGAATCAAAAATTGTATCAAAAGTACTTAGATCTTTACCAGATTCTTACAAACATAAGGTTGTAGCTATAGAATAAATTAGGACAGTCTCAGAAGTCACAAGAGATCATCTGGTTGGCAAAATTTCAGCCCTTGAGTTAAGCAAGTTTGGTGATTGTCTTCCCAAGTTAGAATCTACATTTAAAGCCAGTGTGTATGGAAAACAAAGATATGATCTCGGTGAAAGCTCTTCTGCAAGATCAAACAAACTTGCAAAGACAAGAAACGATCTTAAAGATGTTGAGATACAAACAACAGACCTTGAATCTCTTATTGCCAGAAGAATGCCAAGAGGATCCAGTAAGTATGAAGGAAAATTACCACTCAAATGCTTTGCTTGTAACAAGATTGGTTATTTTGCCTCAAGATGTCTGGAAAGGTTTTCAAAACCAAACCCTAATAAGTTTAAAGGTCAAAAGAAATGTTACTATGTCCATGAAAATGGAGAAGAAGGGGTAACAGATGATGAATCTGATCATTGAGGCTCCTCTAAAAATGATTGGGTGTTTATTGCTATCAAATAAGAAGATCCAATGTCTATTGAATCTACTAACTGTGAAAATGTAGAAAGTGCCTTGGCTGCTCAAGTTATTGAAAGGGATGAATGGGTGATTGATAGTGGATGCTCTCATCACATGACTGGTGACAAGAGTAAGTTTATGAACTTTGAAGACTATGAAGGAGGCATTGTAAAATTTGGAGACAACTCAGCTGGTAGAATCCTTGGTAGAGGATCCATCTCTTTTGATGGCAAGAACAACACCAATGATGTTCTGTATGTGCAAGGACTGAAACATAATCTTCTTAGTATTGGACAGTTGGTTGAGTTATGATCTTTGGTTCAAGGATCTAGAAAATACAAAATCTTGGAAAGCTTCGAAACTAAAATTGCATCAAGTACTCAAACCCGAGGTAACATCTTTCACTTAAGTAGTTCTGGTAAAAGTTGTTTGATTGCTCAGATAGATCAAAGTTGGCTATGGCATAGGAGAATGTGTCATGTGAATTTTGACAACATTGTCAAAATAAGTTCCACTCATGCTGTAAGAGATCTTCCAAGACTTGTGAAACCTAATAACATATGTAGAGAATGTCAATTGGGCAAGAAGAACAAAATTTCTTTTAAAAATAAGGAACAAGGTTCAAGTGAAAGATTGGAACTAGTACATACTAATCTCTATGGTCCTGCTAGAGTTAGGAGTGTGCAAGGAGATAGATATTTCATGCTCCTAATTGATGACTACTCCCAGATGATGTGGGTAACCTTTCTGAGAGAAAAATCAAAAGCCCTTGACAAGTTTAAGGTGTTCAAGATGATGGTTGAAAATGAGATTGGTGGGAAATTAAAGTGTCTGAAATCTGACAGAGGTGGAGAATTTACCTCTGGTGAGTTTGATGCTTTCTATGAAAAGCATGGAATAAAAAGATAGTTATCTACTCCTAGGACTCCTCAACAAAATGGAGTTCTGGAAAGGAAGAACCAGACCATTCAAGAAGCTATCAGACCCATGATGATGGGAACAAATGTTCCTCAAGTTTACTAGAGAGAGGTTGTGAGTATTCCTATCTACACTCTTAACTAGGTGCAGATCAAAGGAAATTCTGGTAAGACTCCTTATGAACTTTGGTTTGGTCATTCTCCAACTATGAGATACTTTAGAGTCTTTGGTAGTAAATGTTATATCAAAAGAGATGAGGACTTAGGTAAGTTTGAGACAAGAAGTGAGTTTTGGGATACTCAACTCAAAGAAAGGCCTACCAGTGTTTCAATAAGAGATTTAAAAAGATTGTTGAAAGTATGAATGTTAAAGTTGATGAGAGTAAAGGACACTCTATATACTCTGGATATCACTTAGATGATGAAAGTCAAAATCAAGGAAGGCAAGTTCAAGTTCAGAACCAGATTTAGTTTGAACCTATGACTCCAAAGGTTAACACAGATGATGAGGAACAAGTTCAAGAAACAGAAGCTCCAACAATTTCCAAAACTTCCAAGTATGTAAGGTTAAATCATCCTGAAGACCAAATCATAGGAGATAAGAGTAAAGGTGTTCGAACCAGGAGAAAAATGTCTAAAGATCAGGAAGAGATTTGTCTGATTTCAAGAATTGAACCTAAATCAGTAAGTGAAGCTTACAATAATGAAAACTGGGTTAAAGCAATGAAAGAGCAATTGATGCAAATTGAAAAGAATCATACATGGGATCTAGTTCCTAGACCCGAGGACAAAAATGTGATTGGAACCAAATAGGTCTTCTAGAACAAACTAAATGAAGATGGTTAGGTAGTAAGGAATAAGGCAAGCTTGGTATGTAAAGGCTACTCTCAAGTGGAAGGAATTTATTTTGAAGAAACTTTTTCTCTGGTGGCAAGGATAGAGGCAGTTAGATTATTTCTTGCATTTGCTGCCTTCAAAGATTTTAAAGTATATCAAATGGGTGTGAAATCAACATTTCTGAATGGAGATTTGGAGGAAGAAGTCTACATTGAGCAACCAAAAGGATTTAAGTTGTCTGATCAGGGAGATATGGTTTGTAAACTGATAAAAGCCTTGTATGGACTCAAGCAAGCTCCAAGAGCTTAGTATGCCAGATTGGATAAGCATTTGCTTAAGCTAGGATTTAGCAAAGGTACTGCTGATAGTAATCTCTATTTCAAAATTGATCATGAAAACATTCTAATTGTTGAGGTTTTTGTTGATGATATCATTTTTGGTGGAAATGAGTGCATGTGTAAAGAATTTTTTTATTAGATGAAAAGTGAGATTAAGATGTCAATGTTTGGTGAGATGAATTTCTTCCTAGGTCTGCAAATTACTCAATTGGATAAACGTCTCTTTATATCTTAGTCCAACTATGTAAAATAATTTCTAAAGAAATTGGAATGGAAGACTCAAAGCCAGTAGGTACACCTATGGTAACCGGATGCAAGCTAAGAAAAGATGATGACTCTCCCAAAGTAAATAAGAAAAGATATAGATCAATGATTGGAGGAGTGCTTTATCTAACTTAGACCAGACCTGATATCATGAATGTAGTTGGACTTGTTTCCAAATTTTAATTTGATCCAAAAGAATCCCATGTTATGGTAGTTAAAAGAATGTTCAAATATCTCAAGGGGACAATTGATTAAGGACTGTGGTATCCAAAGGACAATAACTTCACTCTTCATGCATATACAAATGCTGATTGGACAGGAGATGTGGAAGATAAAAAAAGTACTAGTGGTAGTGCATTCTTCTTGGGGAGAAGATTGGTCTCTTGGAGAAGAAAAAGAAGAGGCAATATCTCTATCTACTGCAGAAGCAATGTACATAGCAGCAGAAAATAATTGCACTCAGGTTTTGTGGATGATGCAAATGTTGAAGGACATCAGAATTGTGTTTGAAGAGCCGGTCACAATTTTCTGTGATAATTCTAGTGCAATAAGCATCTCAAAGAATCTGGTATTGCATTCAAAGACAGCATATAACTATCAAGTTTCATTTCTTGAGAGAGAAGGTAAATGAAAATGAAGTCAAGTTGGAGTTTGTGCCTTCCAAAGATCAGATGGCAAACATCTTCACCAAGCCTCTTCCCAAGGATACTTTTGATTATCTCAGAGACAAGTTAGGGGTTATTACCCCTCCTAAATAGAACTAAGATGCATTAAGGTGCATTAGTCTGGTGGGATTCATATGCATATCTTGTGATCCAGATTGATGTTAAAGAGGTACTATTGAAAGAGGGAGTAGTCAATATACAAATTTTGGGATTAGTCTAAAGCAAAAAGGGAGAAAAGATAGCAAATATGTGCCCCTTGCCATTGATGTCAAAGGGGGAGGGAAGTCATGTGAAAAACTAGTTGTTGAAGTGAGGGGGAGCACTAAAGAAAGTAATTGCAAAAGTGAGAAGAGAAAGGGGGAGAAGTTTTTGTCTTGATGGTTAGATTTAGTTTTTCACATCACATATTACCATCAATGACAAAGCGGGAGATTGTTGCAAATATGTGCCTAAGTGGTGTTGTCATTGATGTCAACAAATTCTTGTTTCCCTTAGTGTCAACTGTATCCTATTTGGTTGTCTGTGTAGAAGACCAGATTGTTGAGGATATTGAGAAAATTAATAACAAATAATGCATGTGGATCATGTGGACATGTAGAGGATTGTCAGAGGTTGCTCTAGTCAAGATTTGAGAAGTTCACATGAAGATTTCAAGGAGTTATGGCCATCTAAATAGAACCGGTTCTTGCAAGAATTAGGAAAGACAGAGTGACAGGAAAGGGGTCTAGATTGCTTTGGTAATATAAGATTTTGACCTATGGATCTGAAGGCATGTTTGGGAAGTTAATGTGTATCATCAACTCCAGTGGATTGTGGTTTGGAGGTCCACAAGCTATCCTTCCAGTTTAACAGTCATGGCAGAGTGTGTTCTTGCAGTTCTGAAGGAATATTCAAATGTTTCTGATAATATGGTTTAGAGTGAATGTTATTAGTGATTCCAATATGCTTGTGGAGGTCTCTGGATCATGTAGCTACTATGTTGGAGGTCCACATTAAAGTTTGAGCTTCTTGATTAAAGATTTCTTCTTGAGGGTAATGTTCTTCCCAGTCTTGGCCGATCGGATGTTACTAACCTATTGCAGATACCTTAAATACATTTTTATGAAGAGTGGAGTGGTTGTAGTAGCAGATTCAACTCTTAGTTGTATTAGGCCGACAGTGTGATGATCTGCGTCAAGTTTAGCAGACCTTGTTGATCATTCCAAGGTTGATGAATTATATAAATACTTGTTGGAGAAGTACCAAAATTATCCTTGTGCAAAAATAGATAAAGTCCAAAGGAAGGATCAGGAGTAGAGTAGAGAAGGAAATGAACAAGAACAATGCAGAGCATGAAGAAAAGTTTGAGGCAATGCGAAAGTTCTTGAGCATTCATTGAAACTGAATCAGGCATGAAATAGATGCTAATTCTTAGTTAATTATTTCTAATTAAATTTTGTAGGTAGTGAGCCTCTTCTTTTGAGCAGTGAGCTCTAGGTAGTGTGCCTGAAGGCATGTGCCTTCTAATTTTCTAAGTACTTTTAACAGGGTATGCATTTTGTGGGTTAAACCCCACCGTGGTTTTTCCCTTAATCGAGCTTCCACATCAAAATCTTGGTGTCAAATGTGTTGATTATACTTCTACTCTTATGTTGTTGATTCATGCTTAAATACTTGCATTACTAATTTTATAATAAGATAATAAAGAAGACTAAAGGCAAAAAAAAATTTATGGGACAACTGATTCATCCCCCCTCTCAGTTGTCTAGTTCCTGTTAGATTTAGAGCAGACAACTGAGAGGGGGGGTGAATCAGTTGTACAAAACCTTCTTCTAATTAAACACTTAACTTTACTTTGCCAATTCAGCAGCATAATAATAAATCAATCATGGAAACATAATGCAATGAATCAAGAGTAGAAACACATTAACACATGAGACACCAAGATTTTGACGTGGAAAACCTGGTTAAGGGAAAAACCATAAGGTGATTAACCCAAGATTGTATTCTATGTTAGAAGAATAGAAAGAACAAATGGCACATGCCAATTAGGGCTCACTGCCTAAGCACACTGCTCACAAGAGGCCAACTACCTACAAGAGACACACTGTCTACAAAAATAAGTATAACATACTTGAACTGGAGAATAGCATCTTCACCATGCTTGAATCAGTTCCATTTAAGCCCAATACTTCTGCTCTGCCTTTCACTCTCCTCCTTGCTACCACACACTCATCTCCACAAGGATACCCTTGAAATGACTTCGCAATCCCTTGCTTATACAAAACATCAACTTAGGAATGATCATCTAAGTCAGCAAACATCAACAAGAACATCCACAGGATGTGTAACTCATCTGGTCGGCCAATCCAAGAAGAACACCATCATCTGGAAGTTATTCCTCAATTGTGAACTCTAACTTCAATACAGGCCACCAACACAAACTAGACACCATCCAAAGACCTCCACAAGCTTCCTTGAATCACCAAGAACATTCAAACTTCATCTACTTATTGAATTCCTTCTCCCCTTCATCTGAAACCTCAAGAACATAGTCTGTCATTACTGTCATAAAGGAATACATGCTTGCAGACCTTCAAATCACGAACTAATTGAGTTGATACTTCATGAAGACTTCCTCAACATTCCCTCAAATCCCCAGAATAGGATACTGCATTTCTGGATCTCACCAGACCTATCTGTATCACTTTGTCACCACTGAACATCTGCCAGAACCGATTTTACTTGAGTGGCCACAACTTCTTCCAATCTTCATGTGGACCTCTGAAATCTCTACTAGACCACCTTAAGATGCATATCTACAAACCCTTTAAACCACATCCTCTGATCCTCATCCTATCTTGGACTTTTACCTTACTTCCATCACTGTTCTTCACTATTCCTGATTGAGACTAATTTTCTCAATATCCTCAGCACATAGCTCATCCAAATCTTATCATTAATGCAACAGGAGTATGTTGACATCAATGACAACACCGGTTAGGCCCATACTTGCAATAGTTCCAACATGTCCTACCTCTCAACCTTGCCTATATAAGGAAGGTATCTCATTGTACATTTCATGCAATGTAGTGTGTATAAAGTCAAGTTTTGCATCTTGTATATTTTATGCATCATTATTTTCTTAACAATATAAAGCATTGTTATTGCTTTTCTCTCTTGTTGTGGAAGGTTGTTTTGGTTGCAGGTGATCCTAGGATGTCTTGAATCCATTAACACCTCTTACAGATACTAAATCAAATAACTATTTACTTAATAGGTAAACTTACTAAACTCAATTCCAACCTTGTTCAACTAAATCAATTACCTAGTTTATGGGATGGAGTTTAGGGGATGACTTAAGGGGGCATGCAATTGGTTACTAATTTACTAAGGGGATGATACTAATTCAATTAACTATTTACTTAATTCTAAACTTACTAAACTAAATCCCAAACTTATTAAATGATATTGATTACTTGATTTATGGAACATAGTTAAGAGATCACTTAAGGGGACTGTAATAACACAGCCCTAAAATTTTTTGAAATCAACACTTTTGAGATGGAATGCAACAATTAGAATCTTCCACACCTTTCTGATCACACAATTCCTGATACGGGCAAGGTGAGAACATACGAGTGTTTTAGAATAAACAAATAAATTATTGTTGCAGCAATAACAACATCCACTTATTTAGTGGGAAATACTAAAAGAAAGCAGAAGCACATCCACTTATTCGATAGTAAGCCTTTACAATGAAACCACTTGCTTAGTGGGGTAAGTAACATGAACAAGAAATACGTAGACAATCTCACTGGTGGTTACACCATCCAAAGAGTTACACGGAATGTTTTTGCAACTTTGTAAATGCAATTACAATGCCATATAAATCTGCAATAGTCATTTTAAATAATATTTCATATTGTTCTATAATGTTGTAGCATCAAAACATGAAGGAATATTGTTGACCTGGCATATATGAAACCATGAAACAATCATGACCAAAGGAAGAAGCAGTTGTAGTTTATGAAGGAGGTTCAAAATATCACTATAAAACTTCTAAACCCACTACAACAACAAACTACTGAACTGATAAATAGCAACAACAAATTGGAGTTGCATAGAAACCCTACAAATCCACCCAAATCTCCTCATAAACTTAGATATTCATTGCTAAACACTAGCCAAATGATTTATAGAAGCTTGGCACCATCAAATAGGTCAAATAGAAATAGAAAAGGGGGGTAAACAACCCTTAAACCCTCACGTCCCTTCCTAAAATTGTATAGCCTGCAAAGAATCCATATTCAAGTTTAAATCTGTAAACTACAATCTAAAAATTAGCTTCAAAATCAGGGGATCAACATTGGGAAATAAGTGGGGTGCATTTAGGGTCTTCACAAATAAAAATCACCATGGATCTCCTCCAGAAACCCTTACACCATCATGGAAAGGTGCACTAGCATGAAACCCCTTAAATCAACATTAACTCATCAATAGATCTCAAAATATTTCATTATTCCCCTGAAATTGCACTCCAAAACTAAATATTAGATCTATGCACTTCATAATACATCAAAAGTAAACAAATTCATTGCAATACAAGTGTGATCCCTGGATGAAATCACTATTATCGGCTAGGGAGGATCTCCCACCACCAAAATTGATCTTCTCGAAGAGGGATTTTGTCCTCAAGAAGCCTTGGAAGAACATGCAGGTTCAATCTAGCAGCATAACAATATGTAATCTTCAGCATCCCTCAACAATGATCTCTCAATCCCCTTATATACACACTTTTAGGTTACATGGGAATACATCTCTTTTTTTGAAAATAATTAACTCTTCAATAATTCCCCTTTTTCCCATGTCCAGGTGCTCACTTCAATGTGCCTAATCAATTAATAAATCAAATTACCTTTCCAATGACCTATTACACTTAAGTCATCTTTAAATATTTACAACTTTAGATAACTTAAGTGAAATTACTAATTAAATAGCTCAATAACTCACCCAGCTTACATAAAATCCCCAAATGAGGTGAATTGCAATTTAGACCATACCAACATAATCATGAAGGTTTGAGATGAAGAATGATGCCAACTAGGTGACTTACTATAAATAGATGGATTCTCCAAGAAGTTTGGAGAGCAAACCAGGAAGCCAAAAATGCTTCTTAAAACACCATTGTGATCCTAAACACCAATTGAGCTCAATACCATAGAAAGGAATCAAAAATAACTAAACTTGTGCTCTCCAAGAAACATGTAGTCTGCTAAACAAACCAAATAGCCTATGACAACTCAAGAAATAGACCATTGGTCACACAACTATCTAGGCCTAAGAAGGAGACATTATAGGGACATGCAATTATTTACTAATTTGCTAAGGGGGTGATACTAAATCAATTAACTATTTACTTAATTCTAAACTTATTAAATTAAAACCCAAACTTATTAAACTAAATCAGTTCCATAATTTATGAAACGTAGTTAGGGGATGGCTTAAGGGGGCATGTAATTAGTTACTAATTTGCTAAGGGAATGATACTAAATCAATTAACTATTTACTTAATCCTGAACTTACTAAACTAAATCCTAAACTTATTAAACTAAATTGATTACCTAATTTATGGAACATAGTTAGGGGATGGCTTAATGGTACATGTAATTAGTTACTAATTTCCTAAGGGGGTGATACTAAATCAATTAACTATTTACTTAATCCTAAACTTATTAAACTAAATTCCAAACTTTTTAAACTAAATTGATTACCCAATTTATGGAGTGTACTTATGGGATGGCATAAGGAGACTTAAAGGGATGTTACTAAATCAGTTAACTATTTACAGAATCCTAAACTTATTAAACTATATCTCAAACTTATTAAACTAGCAATCGATTACGTACTATATGGAGCATAGTTAGGGGATGGCTTAAGAGATCCTAAGAGGACTTGCAATTAGTTACTAATTTTCTAAGGGGGTGATATTAAATCAATTAAATAAGGGAATAAGATTCTCTTTTCTTTCAGATTAAATATATTCTCTACTAATAGGACTAACCATGTGAAGGTGGAAGCTCGCTTAACCCTACATTGGAGGGATTTTGAAGAAAAATATACAAGTGTATGTTTATATTTTTAAATATCTCTAATGTCTACCTACATTGAGATACATTAGTAGTAGAAGATTAAAAAATGATGAAGTAGATATAACTTACCTAAAAAATAAATATTAAGAGTTTAGTTCTGCATACTTACAAACCATTTAAAACTTACTCCATTGTACCATCTTCATCCTCTCTTCTTCATTTAACACATCTATAATAGACTTATGCTCTTCCATAGAAAGCATCCACAACTTTTGTAACAACTTACCCTTGATGTCTCACTAATTGTATATTTGTTTCCACAACCAAATGTGATTAGTGCATTATAATTCTCTTATTGTTTTATATTATTTAAATATAGTAAAACCATTCTTCCTTGTCAAATATTTCAATAGTCAAGTAACAATGACAACCATAAAACCTATTAGATAGTCAAAGTTATCATCATCTACTCTAGGCTCTAACAATTTATGTTTTATCTCAACACATCAAGAAAACCAATACTCCATCAAGTTTTTCAAAAATAAATTTGTTATAATCCCTCTAATTGTTGTAGGTGGTAGACTGATACCACATAATTTGGTTAGAATTCAAATTAGAATGTATATATGGAAAAACCTAATAATAATAATGGAATTACAAATGAGATTTACAACAAGTGATTCATCATTTATTGATTTTCACTTTACATTTCTTAAATAACCTTTGACTTATGCTAGATGTTAAAATTGAATCATCTCTTTTTTTTTATATAATTCTATTTGACTCAAGTCTAATAAATGTCTTAGATGAGGATCATGTTTTATTGACCCCACATTTAATTTCAAAACATCTCTAGTATTAGATGACACCCTTGCATTATCATGCCAATAGTTTTTAATCACACACCTGGTCTCATTATTTAAATGCCAAACCTTGAGAGTCTATTTCTAAAATCCCAACACTATTTAATTAGACCATCTTCAATACTTACTCTTCTCTTTAGTACTCTTCTCAAAGTTTTAGAATTTACATTTAAATTTTGACTTGTTTCAATTATCATTATTTTTTAAAAAATGATTTATTATCAAAGTAGTTGTTATTATTTATTGTGTCACATTACTATCTTTGGATTGAGTCTTCATTATAATAGCATGAACAACACCAATAGGACTAGAGATAATTTTTTTAATTGAAACATCTTTTTCTTTATGAATATGCCTATTTTATCATTACATTTTACATTTTTGACATTCTAATTAATTGCATTACTTGTTGGCATTGAAATATTAGACTTTTCTTTTTTTTAAATTATTTATACAATTTAGATGCATTATTTCAAACTATTCTCCAAGTTTTCTTACCACGAAGATTAGCTAAGACATTTCTTTCATTTTTAATAAAAACATTTTCATGTTCACTTCATCTATAAGGTACATTTCAATATCAACATGTTCATATTTGTCTACATTAATGTTTAAATTATGGTAAACATGCTCAATTCTCTCTACATTCATGTTTAAATCATTGTTCATGTTAAATTAAAATCTATAGTTTGTTTTTAGTATTTTAACATCAATATATCCACATTCTTTTAACACACTATTGTTAATTTCCTCATCGAGTGCATTTGAAGACTTACCTTGACTCATTTCCATATTATCCTCTTCTACATTCACCATTTCCATATTCTCCTCTTCCACTTTCACCTCTTCCATGTTCATCTCTTCAATGTTCTCCTCTTTAATGCTCACCTCTTCCACAATCACCACCAAATTGGATGCTTCAAAATTCTTCATTTATCAAATACTATATCCTATCTCTTTGTCATGTTTCATCCTTCTCTTGATGTGCTTCCATTTCTTTAGGTATCAAGACATTCCTTTTTTAGGTCTATTTCATCCCATAATTACCAAATAATCTTGATAAAGATCAAAAATTGAATGACAAGGAGATCTCTAAAATAGATCCATTCCTTAAGCTCTCTAAAATACAAAATAGATCTAGATCCTTTTTTTACTATCCCTATTCAAAATGGTTGTTGAAAACACCTTTTAAAATTTTGGTGCTTGAAATCATTTAAATAATGGTGATTGTGCTTGAAGATCCCTTTTGAAAATGGTGCTTGTTCTTGAATATCCTTTTCGCAAATTCTTCTTGAAGATCTCTTTTGAAAATGGTGTTTGTGGTCGATTGCTTTTGAAATAATTTGGTTCTTGTGCTTCAATATCCTTTTTGAAAATGGTGCTTGTGATTGGATCCCTTATAAGATTGATCTTTAGCTGCTTCAGTATGCCTTCTATCATTGGCGATTGAAAAAGACCTACAAAAAATTAATAGAATAGTGCTTGAAAAAGACCTTCAAGAGACATTAGAATAAAAATATTCCATATACAATCACTATCGGTTCGCAGTTAGAAAAAAAACTTAGTACAATACTCTACCTATACTTATCCTAAATAAAGGTGTGCAATGGCTAGATTAGATATGGGCATTTATTTCTAATGAGTATCATTAGGAATGGATATTCATTGTTTAGGTGCATATCTTATATAAATATAGTGGATATCCATTTCTATTAGATATTCATTATGTTTAATTTTTTTTAAAAAAACAATTTTGCATTGGTTTTAGTCTTGGAAATCTAACTCTAAGCCTTGCACCTACAAGTACAATGTCATGGTAGCATCTATTACTAAAACAAACTTTGACAATATGGCTAATGACTTTATTTTCAATATTTTTTTACAAAATTAGAACTCATTATAGCTGAGAATGTCTAGTTTTCAAATATATAATTTTTAAAACTTTAAACCTATTTTTATTTTTATTTATTAATTTTTAAACATAAAGTCTCATAAACTTGAAATGGCATACATATTTCTACTTTTTTACAAATTTGATTATGAACTCTTCTAAAATTATATTTCATCAATCTAAACATCATTCTCTATACACTAAAAACAATTCTTGTTACAATTATTTTAGGTCAAATTATGTGGAACATACATGAGGAATTTTAAATTTATACCTAAATCCCACTAACTAATTAAAAATATATATATTTAATAAAAAATATCCAAACCAAAATTCAACATCATATGCATCTATTCACAAAAGGACTTTTGAAAATACTATCATTTACTACTTTTAGATGGATTATACATGTGCATGTTTTGGCCTCTGGCATACTTTTTAAAAAAAGGTCACTTTTGTACATCCTTTACTTAACCAACTTTTATCATCTGGGTATTGGAATAAATTACATATTTAAAAACTAGAAACAAAATATTACATTTCATATTTTTACACCATGTTAATATTCTATCTAGAAGTGCATCAAATCTTTACCCCAAGTATAAAAAACTCTTATTTTTTAAGAAAAATATTTCCAATTTTCGGCCATTTTCTACCCCCATTACCTTGCACTTATCCTAGACATTGCTCTTGTGAATGATCCATTCATACCTATTAGTTCTTGTTTGATGTTGATTCTTCCATGAATTATTTCTAAGATATGTTTGTCATTGTTATGTCATAAAATGTCCCCCTAAGACTTTTCCCTCCTAAGTTTAGCTCCTGGGTCCCTTAATTTTGATCATGCATGTTAGAATTGAATCCTGAGAAAAAATGCCTTGAAACCCATGTCAAAATGGACTTAGGGGACATTGCAGAGCTTAACCCTATCCTAAAATTGGTCCCAGGATAAGGGCGCTTGTGCCTTTGCCCTGCCCTATTTTGGTGGGGTCCCAAATTTGAATGTTAGTTGGACACCGTTAAAAGCTATTTTTTGCTGACATCTTAAGTTTGAATTATGAAATTAAAGTAGGAATGCTTATATAAGCATGTTTAGGGTTTCATTTGTAAACTAGAAGATGATTATGATATTTCAAGGTGAATTTATGATTTTAAAGCATTCAAGGCATTCATTGTGATGCAGAGCAGATTTGTGTTGTTGTTATGTTTGTTATTGCAAATTTAGCTTCATCTTCTCATGTTGTGAAAGATCTTCATCTATTTGCGAGCTACACCTCTGAGGTGATATCTATTTGTGCTTAAATCAATCATTTATCAATTTATTTTTACCTCTGTCCTGCAAGGATGCACACTTTTTATCTAACAATGGTGTTGGAAGGCTTGAATGCCATTCTGAGGCTTGACTGAGGCAAGCTCCTAAACACAACAACCCCCAACCACTCTTCTTGTGATTGCAGGTGACAAGTGTCAGATCTTGAAGAGTAGAGTTACAGAGGACTGTGGTAAAGCATAAGGAATTAGTATCTAAGGAAAAAGGTAGGAAATAGCTTAGGAAGGGCTTGGGCACCTTCTCTTTTGCCCCTTAGTTTCATGTCATTGAGAATCCCTAAAGTGGTGTAGTCAGTGTTCAAAAAGATCTCGAAGCCCTCAAAAAAAGCAGTACCTTAGGCTTGGGCACCCGCTCTTTAGCCCTCAACTTTTCTGTATTCTAAAACTCAAAATCTGGTATGTATCTGATCTATATTTAGTCTATCTCTATGTGAGCATTTATCAGGTTTCATCTATTTATTTACGATTTGGCATAATTAGGGTTTTAAGATAAATTGGATTAAAATAATCACATTAATCAATCAATTCAAAATTTCCCTATCATTACAAGTGACAACAAACCTGTAGATGAATCCTCTTGCAAAAGTTGTGATTTGACTCTGTTAAATGTCCTTGAATGTGTGTAGTGAAAGGAGTATCTAGCTAAATTATTCAATCCCACCATCCCCCTTTTCTTTACATAATAGTCACCTACTTTAGTGATCATTGATCATGTTGCCATTTTTTACCACAGCTCAAAATTGGCAGAGCTGATGTGACAAGTTCATTTTTAGGGTGAAGGTTAACATTCTTCTATTATGAGTTATTTGCATAGTTATTGTATTAATTGTAGTTCAGTTGTTTTCAAAAGAAGAAAAGATCTCAGATCATTCATTGCATTGCAAAGCATTCAAGAGAGATAAGTATTTCGTTCACCACAGTGATTATTCATTTACAAGTTGAAATACATAAAAGAATAAGCATTGCATTAAAAGAAATAATGACATATTAAATGTCCCACACAAGCCGTGGGTATAGCTGAACATATGCAGATATAAAGAAAATACTATGCATCTAGTGATAAGAAAAGAGAGGTCATATCCATCATTACCTTGGATGTTTCCTGATCTCTGAAGCTGTCTTCTGTCCAGTTCCTGATCTTCGATATGAACCTGCAAAAATGTGGGAGGGTCCTGTTAGAGCTTTGATTATGAGATCTCTATATCCTATCAAAAGAGGCATAACACTTTGTTTATAATGCATTGATCAATGATCATCATTCACACGCAAGAGGAACTGAGAAAGCAACAATCATGGAACTTCATTGGTTTATTCTAATCTATTTGTTTCATGTGCAGGTATAGGATAAGTCATGTCGTTGTTTTAAAGACATGGCAGCATGTTACCCCTGAGTCAAAGGGGATGAAATCAGAGTATTCACTCATATTGTGATGAAAGGAACATGATAAAGTAAAATACTGCTATATCAACTTAGCCTATTGAGCTTCAAACTCAATGTTCACCTATGACTACTAGTCCAAAAAGCATTGAAGTGATAATCATCAATGAATAGTGAGTTTTCTCATGTGGCTACCAATGAGGTATGAAACTGAAATATCAAAGTTACAGTGTCATAAATGGATCATTTATAATCATGATATTGGCAAAACAGTTCAAATGAAATGAACAAAATCTCACCATTCAATATGATCTGAATACAAATACATTTGATGTAATATAGTGAGTTGGATAGCAAGAAATGGTCATGCCATCATAAGGACAAGATAGCTTACATCAATCATAAAGCCACACAAAGTTCAGGGGACTGTCACAATGTCATCAAATAATAGCAGCCAAGACAAAGGCACATACCTCTTAAAAGATACAGTCATCAAATGATGCTAAATAACAACAGATATAAGGGATAGAAAGGGTAGTTAAAAGGGATAAATTTTGTCTTATTTTATGCACTGAACCTGTGAGAAGGATCAACATTCCACAGTCAAATAAGAGAGAAAGGTAAAAGATGCTCTTATCATCCTCAGAAAACTATGATATACACAATGAAACTGTAATGTAGGAGTCAACATAGATCAAGAAACAATAGAAATACCCATGAACAACTTGAGGCTCATAATGCAATGATAGGGTATAAGCATTGAAAAGGATATTGGGTGCAATCACAATAGTTATCTATTAGAAGAAAATGCAGTCCATAATGATAGAGGTCTGCTAAATACCTCATATAAAACATGCCAATATTAGACATAGACCATTAGAGACCAGGTATGAAGTTAAGAGATGTTAAGGAGCTAGATGGTAAAGTACAATGAAAGAGGAACATAAATGCTATCCTTCACATTTAACGCACAGAGTTACCATTATCCATGGTGACCAGCAAAGGAATAACCCTCTTAAGGTTTTAAAACAATATTCAATCCTCAGTTCAAATTAGAAGTTTTCTTCAAGATGTTGAAAATCAGAGAGACCGCATTAAAGATACCATTATGCCAACCGTGGCTAAGTATACCTCATTTTCTAAAAGGTTCAATGTCCATTTTCATTTTATAGTGATAAGCTCATCTATAGGAAAGTAGAGATTTATGGCTGCAAGTTTTAGATGCTAGATCTATAGAATGTCAAAAAAAAATGAAACATATAGAGGAGATGAGGGTATTGAGAAATAGTATAATTATGCAACCACGGCCTCTTGTAGGAATATATACAGAAATAAAAGTGCATTTTTCATAGGAAGTTACTTCCTGGAGGTCATTGTCACAAAACCCCCTCAGTGTCTTAAGTCCAAAGCCAAACACAAAGATCGCTCTCCATTTTGGGTTTAAGTGCTCAAAACAATACAGAGTTCCATAGCAGATCGTGGCCATCAAACTAGAGAAGGTTTCATTTTAAAGTTGCAAGGAGGCATGTATTGTCATAAGTTCAAATTAAACTTGCTTGTGCAGGAATCATGAAGCCATACGAAGTTGGAAGCCATGAGCAAGAGGAGAAATGACAATGGAATTCAGAGACAGGAATACATCAAATGTATTGTACAGGCCACAGCCTTTTGTTGAAGAACAGATACAGAAATAAAGTGTTCTGAGCATGTGTTATTCGAATGACAAGGGTTTATTTCAAAATTCTAAAATATGAAACAATGGTCGCCGAAGTAGCTTTTGCTCAAACCCACTAAGGATGGTAAGAGAAAATACAAGATATACAGAGAGGAAAGAAACTTTAAGATGTGTAAAGCTTAGAAACAACACCAAATGCATAGATGTGGCCACGCACACACACAAAGATGCCATCATGCCAGATAAAACCCTAGGATGTTTTCTTTCTTTGAGAGTTAAAAAACCAATTTCATTTTTAGTGGTAAACCCAGCTACAGAATGCCATGAAAATGATAAATACAGTAACTAATAGGAGTGTTACCTTGTTAAGGAAAAGTGCATAATGTTGCAGAGCCAAAGTCTTCTTTTTGCTTCGTTTTCCTCTCTTAGGAATGAAATAATAGTAGCCAGAGTATAGAAAGGAAATGACAGAAGAATAAATGCAAAGAGTCCATTAGATATAATGCTACAGTTGTGGCTCAAAGCCATTTTTCACTTTAGAAAAGGGAAGAAATTAGGGAATAATGAAACATATCTGCATCAAGAAATAGTTTACTTTTAAAATGTGCTAGACCAGTGGTGGAATATGCTTAGAAGCACCTGAAGGCTAAAGATTTCCAAGGAGAAACCCTAGCTCCAGTGGTGGCCGTTTGTAGAGGAGTCTCCAAAAACTCAAAGTTAAAATGATGCGAGAAAATAGGGCAAGCTTGTTTTGTCATTAGGGTTGCAAGTGAAGCCCTAATCGAAAGTGGGATTTTGTCACATTTTATTCTTTTTTTTAATATCCCACTAATGCCATCATGTGTATGTGCCCATATGAATACTTGCCTAGGCATTTTATTGCCTTATTGATATTGTGAAGGCTTATGCATAAAAGGCAAATTATCAACTTTATGCCTTGGAGATATTTTTGGAAAGGCTAATGTTATGCCTTAGGCCCCTTGGAGATTGAGATGGGCTCACATGCCCTTGGTGCAAATTGCAAAAACATTTGAAGTGTGAGTATGCCTTTAGAGTCATTTTGCAGCAACAAATAGGAAAAAGGCCTTATAGGTCTTATTTTTCCAAAAAACCATATAGATGCCATCATATCTTTTTATGATTTTGAAAGAAATCAAAGGCTAGATAAGGTATGAAATACTTGATGCCACATAAAAGTCTTGTATTATTCTTTTTGTAAAACCAAATCAGGTAGATTATGAATAAAACTACAATCTAATGTAAGGCTTTGTTTTAAAGCAATAAATTATAAATTGCTTTTAAAATGAATGCTATTTTAATGCAGTTAAAGAAAAATAAAACAAAGCATATGAAATCTTGCTTTCTTTTGATTTGCTTTCTTCTAGGCGAGTTAGGCAGAAAAGGACAAAATTAGAAGCTTTTATGTGTCAAAATGAGTTTGTTTTAAAGCAAATTTGGTGGGGCCACCTGAGGGGACAATTTGGCATAATCTATTTATAGTTTGGAGGAAGATTGAGGGCTTTATTTTCATCTTTTTTATGGATCACGAAAATGGATTGCTATGTCTATTTTTAGGGGGCTTTTTCTAGCTTTCAGGGAGAGATCTTTTATAGGATATATAACATAGTTACACTTCTTTTTCAGCAGTTCTAGTTAGAGTTTTAGATATCAGAGTGTAGAGATACCAAAGTCTTCCTCTCACATCGAGAGTGTTGTACTCATTTTCATTATACTCATTATTGCTTCAGTTATTGAGCAGCAACTTTCCTTCACATTTTGTCCAATTATTTGCAAGTTAATCTGATGTTGCATTGTGATGAATGTTTATCCTTTTCCTTGTCTTAGCTTGTGATATTTTTGCAATATCTTTGTTATGTTGTGTCTATCAAACCTTCATGTGAAATATCTGAGTTAAATGATCAGAGTGTTGTGAAGGCCAAAGTCCAATAATCTATTTGTGAGTAAGATCTATTAGGTAATACAATCTTAAGGATTAAATTAGAATTCATTTATTTTAGCATATCCTTCTATCCCTTTTCCCCTACAAGTCAATAGTTTAGGAAATCATAAGGAGAACCAGCTCACTCTGGAGATTCCCTCTCGACATAGACCACCCACAATCTGAGAGGGTTTCCATGTTTCAACAGGATAGTCAAGCCTGACTTGGCTAATGGCACAATCTTGATTGACAACAGATCCAATACTAAATTATTTTATGTTGCCGTCTACATATCCTATTTTGGAGTGGGCATATTTTTACCATACACATCTTTGCATATTTCTTCCTAAGGGAAGACATGTAGTTTGATGCAAGTGGACATTCTTCAACCTTTTGTGCATGTTCATCTTCATCATTCTTTGACTGTTTGTTAGGATAAGATGATATTAGCCTTACAATCCTATGTACTAATGTCAGATCTCCAACATCTTGGAATAGGTACTTAGATGCCTATGT
Organism: Cunninghamia lanceolata; assembly: GCA_027924645.1. NCBI lineage: Eukaryota > Viridiplantae > Streptophyta > Pinopsida > Cupressales > Cupressaceae > Cunninghamia > Cunninghamia lanceolata. The sequence goes on along the minus strand of BSBN01001020.1, from coordinate 10,641,158 downwards.
AAGTGTTTAAGAGATATTATTATTTTATTATTTCTCCTTGTAACTTAGAATATTAATTATAGTAGCATTAAGAGGGGATATTAATTATGACAGTGGTAGTTACAAAGTGATTTGAATTCATTTGCACCACTTTCTTGATTCTAGGTGCTAAGAGAGAGAGTGGGGCATCTATTCATTATTGGGTGCATCCCTCATACATAATGGATCCTATTTTTTACTGTCATTTTGGGATAACTGTGCAATTGATTGTGAGTAGTCAAAGATGCATGTATGAGTGGTGCTACTTATGGTGCATTGATTATTTGTCACATGTGAGCATTGGATTTTTTCCATACCATGGCTTCTGGGTAGTTAGTTTTGGTGAATCTACTTGTGATTTAATCTCTCCAATTCTCTATAAATTGGATGCAATAGATAGTCATCTCATAAGTCTTTTGTAGATTAAGCACTATTACACTACTATAATGTTATTAGATTGAAGAGAGAAAGCTAGATGTATTTATTTAATACTTCTATTTGTTAGTAGAGATATCATCTTTAATGGTGTATCACTTTTTAAGAAAGGGTTTCTCCATGTACATACAATGTTGTATTTATTTATATGTGCTTGTTAATTTTAATTTTATATTTTGAATTTTTGCATGCTTCTCCAAGTTCTGTTTCAAACTTATAATGGTCTAAATCATGATCTAAATTGGATTTGAACATTTAATTTTATACTATCACTACATTTGTTCACGTGTTTAATTAACATTTGGTATTAGATCCTATATTTGTGATCAAAGAGGGACATGTTTCTAGAAGTGTTGTGAGGTGTTTTGTTTTAGTGAGAGTATTTAATTTAGAAAGATTTTGTAGATTCATATAGAGTTGTATCCATGTCATGATCTACTTCTTATTTAGAAATTGAGAAGTTTAATGGTTACTGGTATGAGTTGTGGAAGATAAAGATGGAGGATCTCTTAGAAGAAAGGGATCAATGGAAAGTAGAGGAAAAGGAAGGAAAACTTGATGGTATGTCTGATCAAGATTGAAAAAGGTTAGATAGGGAACCATTTCTTTCAGTTTTGCATATTTTATCCTCTTGAAAAAATAAGACAAGACCACTACATTCGCACTATATGGAAGAGGATAGGTGACATTTATCAAGCTAAAAATTTAACTAATAAGTTATATCTCAAAAGGTATTTGTATTATTTAAAAATTAAGGAAGGTGGTTTTGTTGTAGAGCATTTGAATACCTTTAATTTGATTTTGAGTCGGCTAGGTTTAGTAGATGTTAAAATTTATGAGGAAGGTAAATGTATCTTGTTTATTTTCTCTTTCTCATGATTTTGGGAGAACTTAATTGTTTCTAATAGTGGTAGTTCTATAGAGCCAAAAAATGATCTCCCTTATTGTTATTTTGTGTAGTGAATATATGATGAGAAAGTCCAGTGATAAAGGTTGTAAGGATGCCTTGCATTGTTGATGCAGGAGCATCCCTAGTTCAAGAGAAATCTTGCATCAACTAAAAACATTTGCATTTTAGTTTGTTTCCTTTCATTTTCTAGTTCAGTTCAGTCAATAGCAGTTTTTGTATTTTGGTCTGCATTCTACTACAGCTGCATTTTAGACCTTATAGAGCCAGACTTAGCATCTAGACATGTTCATCTACGTCATATCTATAATTAAAAGCATCTGGATTAGGTACCGGAAAGATATCGCCCTCAGAAGATCAATTGTTTTCTCATAACAGAGCATTCCTAACACTCTCAGATAATCAGCTAAGGGAGAAGACTTGTAGAGCATTTCCTGATCTGCAAAGCCTAATGACACATCACTGGATGATCTTTTCTTTGTTACCAACCTTCCGCAAGATCCGCACATCACTCCATTCATTTGTAGAAGGACTCTATTCATTTAAGCTCAACCTATCCATGTACACACGTTGCAGCTCTTCATCAGAGTTTGTAATGATCCTTGGCCTATGCAAAGGAACCTTTGGTTCCAAAGATGATATAAATTGATGTAATAGATCCTTAGGATTCAAGCATTCCTCCCAATTTAGAAGATAGATAGTTTAGATTATGTGTGAAGGAGCTTAAAAGCTATATCTTGTGCATATCTCGATATTCTATAATCAGGCTTGTGAGCCCTAATTGTAAGCTCGCATGTTGTTGGTTGATTGTATATGAATTCTATGATATACTGAATGATTCAATCTGTATTTGTTTCATATCTTTGAGTTATTTATGTTGTATTTACTCTTGCTGCATGGTCTAGATAGTTCATTATGTTAACCCTCCTACCATGACTACACCAAGCGGTATCAGAGTGAAAGTTTGAATCTTTGGGAGTGAATTGAGTGAAGTTAGCAAAGGAATTCTGTAAGATCTTGTTGTGGATAGATCATTGATCTAAGGCAGCTTACTTGTGTTGCAACTAATCACCGATTATGAGGCAGTTGTCACCTTGTAGTCCGATCATCAAATTGAGGCAGTTGCACTTGATCCTAGGAAGAATGCCACCGAGGAGAATCCCTACTATTGGAACAATAGCTGGTAGAATGGATGAGATGATGGAAATGATGAAAATAATGAGAAATTGATTAGATGTTGTTGAGGAAGATAGGCAAAGAGAATTAACACTGAAACCTAATGTCAAAAGTGATGATGAAGAGGAATTTCAATCTGTTGAACAAATTGGTGAAACTCTAGGAGGTGATGAAGAAGAAGAAGCAGATCAAGTAAAGATATTGCAAGCCATTTCAAAGATTGGGAAGAGACCTAGAGTTGATGTACTGAACTATACTGGCAATTTGAACCCTAAAGAGTTGATTGACTGGATAAATGACATGAAAGAATACTTTGAGTATGAAGAAGTTGAAGATCTAGAGAAGGTGAAATTTGCAAAGACAAAGTTGAAAGGACATGTTGCTATATGGTGGAAATAAGTACAGTTGGATAGAAATAGAAGAGGAAAAGAAAAGATTACAAAATGGGATAGGATGATGACAAAATTAAAGAATCAGTTTATACCTACTGACTATGAGTTGGAATTATTGAAGAGATCATGAAACTTGAAATTAAAGGAGAAATCTGTGAAGGAATACACTGAAGAATTTCATAAGATGATCATAAGGATAGGACATAGTGAAGCAAGCAAGGAGAGAGTGGCTAGACACATCAATGGACTGAGATTGAACATTCAAGAAGAACTAAGCTTGGTAAAGATGACATCTTTGGATGAAGCATATCAGTTTGCCCTGAAAGTTGAAGAGAAGTTGAACAAGAGGCATGATCAGAGATAGAAAGGTAGAGGAGGTAAATTTTAGAAAGGCAGAACATTTTTTAGAGAGAGATCATATGTAGAGTAGAATAGACAAGAGAACACATTCAAGAAGGAGGATAGAGATAACAATGCATACCGAAGAAATGATAGAATTTTCTACCACAGAGGAAACCCTAGTCTGTACCAGAGTGAAGGATACAAAAGAGAAGGAAGAAGACCTAATAGGAGAACATTCAAAGGAACCTATTTCAAGTGTGGAGGTGAAGGACATAAAGCATTTAAATGTAATCAGTGGAGTACAAGCAAGAGGATAGAAAACAGTGGAAGAGCAGCCTATGTGGAAAAAGAACCTATTGGATCACCTAGTTCAGTTGGAAAACCTAAAAAAGGAGAATCACTTGTCATGAGGAGAGCACTATTTCAGGCATAGACAAATGAGGAACCACCATAGAGGAAAAGTTTGTTCAGAACCAGATGCAAATCGAAAGGTAAATGTTGTAAAGTTGTTATTGATAGTGGTAGTTCAAATAACCTAGTTTTAAAGGAGATGGTGACTAAGCTAAATTTGGAAAGATTGAAACACCCTAAGCAGTATTAGATAGCATGGATTCAGGATGATCATAAGGTACTGGTGAGTGAACAATGTTTGGTGAAATTTCATATTGGATATTATCATGATGAAGTCTTGTGTGATATTATGCCTATGGATGTTTGTCATGTCTTGTTGGGTAGACCTTGGCAATATGATAGAAAAGATATACATGATGGGAGGAAGAATACATACACTATAACATCAAATGGGAAGAAAATTACCTTGATTCCTTTGGAGGATGATCCTAAGAGTGAAGTATGTGGGAATGCTAGAATCTGTTTAGTAGATGGAAGAAATTTTTTGGATGACTTGAGAAATGAGAATATGTGTTATCCTTTGATCCCTAAGAAACCTGAAACATTGAAGAAGGAGAATGAAGAAGTACAACTGAATGAGATAAAAGAGTTGCTGACAGAATACAAAGACATCATATCAAACAATGTACCTGAAGGATTTCTACCAATCAGGAGTATCAATCATCACATGGATCTTATATTAGGAGCTAATTTTCCTAACAAAGCAAGACACAGAATGACACTGGTAGAAAATAAAGAATAGAATAGACAGATACAAGAATTGTTGAGGAAAGGTTTGATCAGAGAAAGTTTGAACCCTTGTGTAGGTCCTGCAATGTTAGCACCTAAGAAATATGGAGAATGGAGAATGTGTACAGACTCTAGAGAAATAAACAAGATCACAGTTAAGTATAGATTTCATTTACCTAGGATGGATGATATTATGGATTGTTTTAGTGGAGGAAGATATTTCAAAAATATAGAATTGAAGACTGGATACCATCAGATCATAATCAAAGAAGAAGATGAATGGAAGATTGCTCTTAAAAGACAAATGAAGGATTGTATCAGTGGTTAGTGATGCCTTTTGGATTGATAAATGCACCTAGTACTTTCATGAGATTGATGAATGAAGTTTTGAAGAAATTCTTGGGTAAGTTTGTTACTGTATATTTGGATGATCTACTGATTTTTTCAGTAAGAGAAAGGAAGAACATTTGTAGCATCTGAGACAAGTATTGCAGAGACTGAGAGAAAAGAAATTGTTGATAAACATCAAGAAGTGTAGTTTCATGGAGGAAGAGTTGGTTTATTTGGGATTTTTGATTTATGTGGAAGGATTGAAGATGGGCCCCAAGAAAGTAAGAGAAATTGTTGAATGGCCTACACCAGAGAGCATTGGAGAAGTCAGATCATTTCATGGATTGGCTAGTTTCTACAGGAAGTTCATCAAAAATTTTAGTTTAGTTTGTAACCCTATGATAGAGACAATGAGAGGTGACATAAAATATTTCAAGTGGACAATAGGAGCAGATAAGAGTTTTGAATTGTTGAAACAGAAAGTAATAGAGCAACCTATTTTGGCATTGCCAAATTTCAATAAGGTATTTCAAGTGGACTGTGATGCAAGTGGGAATGCAATTGGAGCAGTGTTAAGTTAGGAAGATAGACTTGTAGCATATTTCAGTGAAAATTTGAATGATGCAAGGAGGAGATATCTGGTTTATGATCAAGAGTTCTATGCCATAATTCAAGCCTTGAAGAAGTGGAGACATTACTTGTTGCCTAAGGAGTTTGTGTTGTATACAAATCATCAAGCTTTGCAATATTTGAATAGTCAAGGTAAGTTGAATCAGAGACAAATGAGATGGGTAGAGTTCATGCAGAGTTATACATTTGTGTTGAAGCATAGGAGTGGAAAATCAAACAAAGTTGCAGATGCATTGAGAAGGAGAAGAAACTTGCTGACAGAGATGAGAGTTGAAGTGATAGGATTTGATGAATTGGAGAACATGTATGAGGGAGACACTGATTTTGTAGACCCTTGGAAAGCATGTAAGGAACCTATTGTGATAGATAGGAGTAAATGGTTGGACTATTTTATTCAAGAGGAAATGTTGTTCAGAGGAAATCAACTATGCATACCTATAAGTACAATGAGAGATAATTTGATCAAGGAGAAACATAGTGGTGTATTGGAAAGACATTTTGGCATAGGTAAGATAGTGGCTTTGGTGAGTGAAAACTAATTTTGGCCTCAGATACATAAGTATGTTAGGAAGTTTGTGCAGAGTTGCAAAGTTTGTCAAGTTGCAAAAGGGAGTAGTCAGAATATTGGATTGTACAAACTTTTGACAGTACCGAAGAGACCTTGGGAAGACATAAGTATGGATTTTGTAATGGGATTGCCTAAGATGCAAAGAGGAGATGATTCAATATTTGTAGTGGTGGACAAATTTTCAAAGATGGCACATTTCATACCTTGTAAGAAGACAACTAATGCAGTGCATGTAGCTAACCTATTTTTCAAGGAGATTGTGAGATTGCATGGATTACCTAAGAGTATAGTTTCAAACAGAGATACAAAGTTTGTTGGATACTTTTGGAAGACACTTTGGATGAAGATAAAGATAGATTTGAATTTTAGTTCAATACTTCATCCACAAACTGCTAGACAAACGAAGGTAGAGAATAGGAATTTGGGAGACTTGTTGAGATGTTTGGTTGGAGAGAAGATAGGAAGTTGGGATTTGATTCTTTCACAAGCAAAGTTTGCGCACAATAATTCAGTAAATAGGAGTACCAAAAGAACACCTTTTGAGATTGTTATTGGAGTAAACCCTAGAGGAGTTGTAGAGCTGAGAGCTATCAGCATGGCAGAAAAGAGAAGTGCAGAAGCAGAAGAATTTGCAGAACATATGGAGACAGTGCATAATCAGGTGAAGAAGCATTTGGAGGATATGAACAGCAAAGAAAATGCTCCAAAGCTGCAAATTTTTCTGGTTCTAGTTCTGCTCCTCCCCATTCTTCTTCTATGGATGATAAAGGTAAGGCACCTATGCAAGGGGTGGTAGTAGGTAAAGATGGGTTTGTGCTAGTTAAGTTGCATAATAAAAGTCAAGGTCAAAAGAGGACTCTCAGAGATAGGCAGGAAGAGGAGACATTTAATAAATTTGATGCTCTAGATGAGTTAGCCCATGAGGAGGGATCTTCCCTCGATATGCAAGTTGAGGTTTCCCCCTTAGTTGAGTAGCATATTTCCTCTCAACCAGATGTTACTTCATCTTTCATTCCTTTGGAAGATCCTAGGGCATTGATGGTTTCTAGTGCCATCTCCCCTGTTGTTGTGCTTGGGGATTCTAGTGTGCTGGTGGAGGTTTCAGGTGTCAATCTTTCTGGTGGGACAGGTTTTGAAGAAACAGGTAAAAATAAAACTTCCTCTTCTTCTCCTATTTTGGGTTTGTAGTAAAAAACCCTAAAAAAGGGTGTTCCTGAAAATCCTCTGAAGGTAGGTAGAAAGAAGGATTATGAAAAGGTAAAGTTGGTTGGTGAGATGTTGGTTGAGTTTGGTTTAGTGAGGACACTGGATTCTCATTTATCCCACCCTTCACGATGATTGTGTTATCATGGAATGTAAGGGGTATGAATAGAATCCCTAGACAAAAGGCTATTCATGATTTGGTTTGTGTTCACTCTTTGGATATGGTCTTCTTCTAGGAGACCAAGTTGTTGGTTGATGGTATGATGTAGTGTGCTTCTAGGATTTGGAATAGAGGGCTATGCCAATGCATGGGTGCACAAGGTAGCTCTGGTGGTCTTTCTTTCTTATGGGATCCTTAGCAGTTTACCCCCATTTGGTGGTTCTCTTGTAGGTACTCCATTTCTCTTGTTGCGACTACCTTGGAGTTGGGGGAGAGAATCTTCTTCTCTAACATCTATGCTCCTTCAGACATCCCTGGTAAGGTGTTTTTGTGGTCTCATGTTAGTTGTATGTGATCCTTTGATCCTTTTCTTTCCTGGATTATGGCAGGTGACTTTAATGCTATTTCCTCCCTTGAGGAGAAAAGGGGTGGTATTGATCAATTGGACCCTTCCTCTGATCTCCTAAGGGACAATATGGCTCATTTGCAGTTGGTGGATATCAAGCCCTTGAATGGTGTTTTTACTTAGAACAATAGGAGGATCGATGAGGATGTCATTTTGGAAAGGTTAGATAGGTTTTTGGTGTCCATCTTCTGGGTTGGTGATAGGTGGATGACAAGCTTTGAAATCTTTGATTGGCGTGGCTCAGATCACTGGCCGATTAAACTTTCTACCTATCTGGCTAATTGCTCTAATAAGCAGTCTTTTAAATTTTAGCTAATGTGGCTTAGGGATGAGACACTCCATGATCTCATTCCTAGGTGGTGGGATGAAGGGAGGCCAACGTTTAGCACTGCTATGTACTCCTTTGTGAAGAGACTCCAATATATGAAATACATGTTGAAACGTTGGAATAAAACTCACTTTGGTAATGTTTGTCTAGCAAAAAGGGTAGCTCAGGCACACTTGGATTCTCTCACCTGATAGATCAGGGACCATGGACTTTCAGAGGATTTGTGCAGGTTAGAAGCTATTGTGGTAAAAGATGTGGAGTGGGAGCTTAGAGGAATTTTTTTGGAAACAGAAGTCCCACATTGATTGGTTGCAAGAAGGTGACAGGAATACCTCTTTTTTTCACAACTCGGTGAAAGACAAAAGGCAAGGTAATGTCATTTCTTCTCTTTGTTCTCTTGGGAGAGATGTTCTCTCTTCCTCTTCTGAGATTTTGAGAGAGTCAGTTTGTTTCTTTTCTGCTCTATTTTCTAAAGATTCTCCTCTTGCTAGTGAGGAGGAAGCTGCTATCTTGACTTGTATCCCTACTCTGGTGACCAAGGACATGAATGACTCTCTTATTAAACCTATTATCCTAAAGGAATTGGAGGATGTTGGGTTTCAGTTGAAGAAAAGAAAGACTCTAGGTCTTGATGGGTTTCTGGCTGAGTTCTTTCAAGAGTTTTGGGAGGTGATCAATCCCGACCTGCTTGAGGTTGTCTAGGAGTCTCAAAGGAATAAGCAATTACTATAGGTCATGAATGCTACTTTTCTTTCTCTTATCCCTAAATGGGAAGGTGTTGATTCTTTAGATCTTTTTAGACCAATTGCTTTGTGCAATGTGGTGTACAAAATAATTACCAAATTGATTGTTGAATGCCTAAAGCCATGGCTGAATAGGTTGATTTCTGAGGAACAGGCTAGATTTGTTACTAGTAGACAGATCTTGGATGGTGTTGTCATTACCGCTGAGACTATTCATTCTATGGATTCTTCCATATAGAAGGCTATTTTTATTAAGTTGGACATGGCCAATGCTTATGATCGAGTAAAATGGTCTTTCTTATCCAAGATTTTAAGGGCTTTCAGGTTTGGTAGTGAATGGATTGAATGGGTTATGAGTTGTGTTACCTCCTCTTCTTTCTCAGTTCTTATCAATGGGGAACCTTCTAATTTTTTTGTGGTGACTAGGAGCCTTTGGCAGGGGGATCCCTTATCCCCTTACTTATTCATTTTGATGGCGAAGGGGTTGGAGATTTATTAAATTTCAGGTGGAGTGTGGGCTTATTCAGAGATCAAAGTGGGGCAACAATTTACCTCCTCAATCTCATCTCTAGTTTGTTGATGACACTGCCTTGATGGGGTTAGCTAGAGTGGATGAAGTGGTTAACTTGAGGAAGACCTTGGATTGTTATTTGGTTGCTTCAGGGCAAAGCATTAATAAGTCTTGTATTTACTTTTTTAATACCCCTAAACTTATTCAACAAATAATTGCTAGGATTTTAAGATTTCATATTGGTTTGCTTCCCTTAAATTATCTTGCTATTCCTCTAGCTGTCTGCATGCTTTCAAGGGGTTACTGGTAGGATGTGATCGACAAATTTCACAAAAAGGTTTGCCATTGGACTTGTAGGTGGCTTTCTATGGCTGGTAAAGTAACTCTTTTAAAATCTATAATTCGAGCTCTTCAGATATATAGGTGTTTCATGTTGTCTACCCCTACTAGTTTCATCAAAGACTTTGAGAGTCTTTGTTGTTAGTTTCATTAGTCTGGTAATCTTCTTTCAAGGAAGTGGAGCTTGGTTAAGTGGGATGTTGTGTGTCAGTCATAGCAGGAAGGGGGTCTGGGATTGTGAAGGGCTGATTGGAATGGACAAGCCTTGGCGGCTAAGCTTTATTGGAGATGGTACTCTCAACAACATCAATGTTGGGCCAAGATCCTTACCTATAAATATCTAGGGGATGTGGAGGGTGCTGAGGTACCTAGATTTAGTCTCTTGGGGAAAGGTTCTATGATTTGGAGTACTCTCAAATGAGTTTCCAAGTTGGTTAAATAGTGTCTTTTCTAGATTTGTAATAGAGGCTCAGATGCTCTTTTTTGGTATCATTCTTGGGATGGCTTCCCTTGTATCATGTCCTCTCATCCTCACTTACTGAACTTGTGTAGGATTTTTCTAGAGGCTAGATGGAGCAGAGTGGTGGACTTTAAAGTTCCTCAGGCTTTGGGGCAAGCTAATGGATTTAGGTGGAAGGAGCTGCATGAGTGGTTGTCAGGGGGTTCAAAGGGGGATCGGCAAGAGTTGGCTTCTATTTTGGCTGGAAGGGTGTGCAGTTCTCTCCCTAAGAAGGATGTTCTTGATTGGGGTCATGACCCAAGAGGTAAATTCTCTATTGCCTCTTGCTATTGGGTGTTGGATAAACAGGCTTTTGGAAGTACTAGGGTTCTATGATGGAGACAGATTTGGAATTAATTTTCTTGACCAAAATGCAACTTTTTATCTTGGCTAGTGGTTTATAATAAATGCTTGACTTGGGAGAATCTTTGGAAGCATGGTTTTCAAGGTCCTTCAATGTGCTTCTTGTGTTCGAGTAATGAAGAGACTACCTCCCATCTCTTCTTTCAGTGCCCTTATGCTAGCACAATTTGGCATTTCTGGTGGGAGGCTTGGAATGATTAGTGTAGACATGTCTCTTAGAATCTTTCATGTTAATACTTCCTTCTTACAAATTGCTTAGTCTATTGGTCCTAGCTTGATCATCTAGCACATTTGGTTGGAGCACAACCACAAGACTTTTTTGGATAAGAAGCTTTAGGTGGGTCAGTTGTGGTTGCAAATTATGGGAGCTCTTCAGGAACCTTTAGCTGCTAACTGTGATCTATCAATTCTAGTGGATCCTGGTGATACAAGAGTGGTTCATAATTTGGGGATTTCAATTGGTGGTAGGGCCAAGCCCAAGCCTAGTCTAAGGCGGAGTACTAGAGGAAAGATCTTTAGGGGGGACATTAGAAGCCCCCTCCCCCTGGAGTTCTAAAAATTAACACTGATGGGTCTTCTAGAGGCAATCCTAGGCATGCTAGGGTTGATGGAGTTGGCAGGGATAGTTTTGGAGTGGTTGAGCTTTTCTTCTTTGAGATAAGGGGCAACATTCTAATAACCTTATGGAGGCATTGCCTATTCTTTTTGCTTTGAAATGAGCTTGTGCCCTTGGTTGGAGAAGGGTCATTTGTGAGTCTGATTCTCAGATTTTGATTGACTTGCTAAACAGGAGTCAATTAGAGGATGTTATCTAGCAATTAGTTGATGTGGTTAAGCAAATCACCTGTCTTGGAAGATTTTTGGATTCTCTCACCTTTTGCCATATCCCACAAGAATGGAATAAGGTGGTAGATGGGTTGGCCAAGTGGGCTTTGGAGAGGACGGGGAATTAGATTGTGGATGATTGGGGCAGTTTGCCTAGGGATCTTGCTCAAGAGTTGGAGGATTTCACCACGGAAGATATAAGATTTTGCCTGGGAACTTCTTGAGTGCTTTCTTGGGTTCTCTTGCTCCCTTGTGGAGTTCTTGTACTTTTTTGTCTTGTACTGCTTTCTTTGATTAATAAAGTTTTTTACCCTCTTTTTTAAAAAAAATGATTATTATTTTTAATGATTACTTCTTATATAGCATTCCTTTCAATAGTTAAAAGTAAATTTTAGGTATTAAAAATAGGACAACTATTTATCACTTTTTACTGTGAATGAGATATAAAATTGCTACTAATTATTTGATAATTAAGTTGGATGATGTTTGAGTTCCCTAACATAATTATAATTATTTTATAAAAAAATATTAATGATATCCAAACAAAATCCAATTAACTCATAGAGATGTTTAAAAAATAAACTTTAATGCAAATATACTATATATACATTGAAGAATACAATTCACATAAAATTTAACATATTTTAATAATATAACAAATTTTCAAGTCTAATTCATCTTGTTCATCTTTAACATAAAATTTTCTATACAATAGAGTTATTACATGCAAGAAATTAAGAAATAAATATTTAGTGTAAGAAATACAAATTATAATATGTAATTGGTTCATAAAATAAGGAATGTTAAACATGTAAGTGGAGAAAATATAGAATAATTTTCCCATAAAATAGGGAATGATGGAGAGAATATAGGGGAGAGTGGAGGAGACATTTAAGAAAGATAAGGGAGAATAAGACCCTAAATCAAGTAGCCAATAGAATTATATCTTCTAAATCAATTAGCTAATTAAATTGTAGATAATTTTTTGAAATATTTTTGTTTAAAAAATTTGCATCTTTATTTTAAGAAAATTTAATATAACTGAATGTCCACACAACCAACATCCTTATCAATGGAAGGGTTTTTTAATTAGAAACTTCACAATTTTTTCAAAAACAATAATATTTTTTATAGTTCGATTAATATAATTTTTTATATTAAATTTTCAATTACAAAAAATGTTTAAAATTTAATTTAATTTTTAACATAATAACAACATTTTATATAAATGTTAGTGGAATCTAATGTGTGGCTTCCTTCCCATTATTATGTTAAAAATTAATTTAAATTAAATATAGAATAATTTTCCCATAAAATAGGGAATGATGGAGAGAATATAGGGGAGAGTGGAGGAGACATTTAAGAAAGATAATGGAGAATACATCCCTCAATCAAGTAGACAATAGAATTATATCTTCTAAATCAATCAGCTAATTAAATTGTAGATAATTTTTTTAATATTTTTGTTTACAAAATTTGCATCTTTATTTTAAGAAAACTTAATATAAATTGATAACTCTGATGATCTTGATGTACTCCCTGCACACGCATCACAATTGCGATGTTGCTTCAAAGAAATATTGCTTGTTCTATTCCAACCAAAAATAGTCTCACCTGCATGCTTATCAATCATTAAATCATGGACATATACGCTGGCAAAACAATTCAAGGTTTGTGGATTAATGAATTATCAATATGTAGTAACTCCTACTCGTGAATTTTATTTCCTTGAAGTAGATCCTAGGGCATCTTGAATAGTACCTTTTGTCAACAAGTCTATTGGTAATCTTTTAGCAAAGTATGTTTCCCTTGTAATATCAAGAAAGTCTCTACAGAAGGATGGTTTTACATAGGAAATTATTACATGACATGTGTATCAAAGAAATAGTTATTCCATTTGAAAAGTTTCAAGGTTGTGATGTAGTTCTTGGTTGTGAAATAAGAAGTGCGGGAGAAGCGATGGGAATAGACTTTTAATTTGTAATGTTATTTGCAAAGGCACAAATTATTTCCAATGAAATATTGCCCCTTGCAGTACTATTTTCCTAAATTTTAATGATTTAACGAAACCAAGTCTTCCCATAGTTGCAAATGGTTTTATTGATATTGGATTCAATATACTCTCAACTAATGGCACAAAAAAGCTTTTATAAATGCAAGGTATTCTTATGGAGAGAGTTTTGAAACTCTATGAAGGGTGTCCTCATGCAGGTAACATGATCACGAATGGTCAGATCCAATTAGCAATTATTACTGGTTTGGGGGATGCACTAGATCAATTCGATGATGAATTTAAGGTTGTAAATTACAATAAATGCCATTGTATTCATTGTAGACTATGGAAAGACAAAAGAGATAGCAAAGGCTACGGGTTGTTAAAAGGCAAATGGACTATTTGACAAAATGTTTCAAGGAAATGTTTCCACTTGGAATACAAATATTGTGGAATGTGATTTGCACAAAGTAAATGTTTTGAAAAGATTTAGAAACTTTCAAGCAAATACAATTGGCAAGCGTAACGCCAAATCCCACCAACTTCGCCAGTATACACACCTTCAACAACGCAATAAAATAGGAATTTTGTTAGATATTATAGTTGAAAATCCTCTAGTAGCATGCATGCAAAATGAGCAAGTGACAAAGCTTTTGCTAAGATACAAGAAAATCCTGAAGAATTTGAAGTCGTTCAGAAAATGGCATCTAGTTAGAGAATCTCTCATCATGGATTCAGGTTCATACATTCTCATTTTCAAAGCATGGAGTATGTGATCACCCTATGGTGAAATTGATCTGAAGATATTTAAGCATTATGTAAACTAATACATGACAATCAGGATGGACCAGTAGACAAAGCAAATGAAATATTATAGGAAATAAAGCCTATTTAGCATGAATAATTTCATAAAAAATTGTCTTCAATAAAATTTCACCAACACATAGATTTCTTTTAGCATTTCTTGAGACCCTGTATTCCAAACACACACAAAAACATTCTATTTCAATCTGCATAAATAAAAGCAAAATATTCCACAATTGCATGTACCATCTCCAACATAATGAAATGCCATAATGAAACGTCATAATTTGACTGTTGGTTTGCAATCCTTCATGGCCTCTTGAATGAAACTGCCATTTGCTTTCAGGTCTATATTTTTTGATTTAATATAGTTTTTGAATTCTTTTACACAAAATCCTTTCACCTTCCCCATCAACAGGGATTCCAACTCATTCCTAATTTGCAATTTTTTTATAAGTTTAGAAATTTTTATTTACAAAATTTTCTTTATTGGAATTTGAATCTTTCAGCTCTTTCATGTCAGTGTAGGGCACCTCTTGGTGTAATGATTTGCTATTATCGTAATTAATTTGTGTTACACAAACCAATCAACAAATTATATTTTATCTTATATGTTTATATTAAATATTTGTTTTCAATTATTATGTAGGTATGGCTTGACCTAGGTTGGATTTTGAAACTAATGATGAACGAAGACAATGTACCAAAGGGAATATCAAAGACAATATCAAAGGAAATATTGAAGACGACAATGCGAACTAATGATAGATGCAAAAAGAGAACAAAGGATATGATGAAATGAGGTTGAGAGAGAAAGATATTGCAGATGTAGAGTTGAAATAACAGTTGAACAATTGGAATTACAAAATTGGCAACAACCAAATATGAAGAGAATAAGTCGTGCACAAACATCTCAACAACTTAGTGTCCCTCGAAGAGAAGAAAGACAAGAACTTAATCAATCAAATGCTAATATTGATTTTAATGTTGAAGATGAAAATTCAAGATCAATAGATTATGTACTTCAAACACCAAAACAATGCACCTCATCATGAGCATACAGAGCAGAGTATAGAGAGTAAACTAGAGCATATAGAACAAAACATAGAGAGCAGACCAGGGCATACAGAGCAAAGTATACAGAGCAAAGATGTGAGGGTTTCTCTTTGTCAGGAGCTTGGAAAGCATGCAATCTCTCATTGTTCAAAGACTATTACCGAGTTCATGAATGCTTGATTGTCTTCTCTCTATTTTGTCATCTGGAATTCTAATCTCTCTTTGTATTCAAAGTTTTGATTACTCTACTTATGCTCTTAGGAATCATATTTTTTATTGTATAATTTGAGCATATATTAATATAGTTTCTTGAGCCTTTGAATAAAAATACAACATATTATTATAGTTTCTCTTTATATTGTATAGTTTGATTAAAATACTATATTAATATTTTAATTAAAATATACAATATTAAAATACCACATTGTGATTGTATATCGTAGAATGTATATTTTAATTAAGATACTATATTATTTTTTGAGCCTTTCAGTAAAAACCTAAAAATAGGCAACTCAATTTCACCTTGTTATTAATACAAATACACATAATTGAATCATATGGAGCAAAGCATAGCATAAGAACATAGTAGAGCGTACAAATTAAAATAGAACAAAGCATATCATACAAAATAGAGAACATATATAGCAATGTAGAACAAAGTAGAGTATGGAATGCACTATTTTTAAATTCTATAGGGTGTATTACACATTTGAAAAAAGAGTCACATATCTTATATATTTGTAATCCTATTTGTAAAGATGAATATATAGTTGACCAGTGCTCTCTTTTTCTAATCCTATTTGTATTACTAATAATAAAACATTAAATTATGCTTCACTAAACTATATAATTAAAAAGTAAAATAAAATAACTCTTAATTCTAAAATTACCATATTTATTTACATTAATGCCACAACAAATAATTGGATTTAGGGTTAGGGTTACAATTATGATTATAATTAGGTTCAGGATTATAGTTACAATTAGTGTTAGATTTAGGGTTACGTTTAGGGTTTAGGTTAGAATTAGGGTTAGTATTGGGCTGAGCATTATCGTTAAGGTTAGTGTTGGGTTAATCAAATGTAGGGTGGAATTAGGGTTAGGATTAGACTTAGGGTTTCAGATAAAATTAGGGTTATCCTTTAGGTTCGAATCATGGTTAGAATTATTGTTAGGGTTACAATTAGAGTTAGGGTTAGCATTATTGTCAGGATTAAGGTTAGGGTTAGGGTTATAGTTATAATTTGGGTTCAAATTACAAGTAGGGTTAGAGTTACAATTAGGGTTTGGTTTAGGGATACAATTACAATCAAGATTTAAATTTGGTTTACAAATATAATCAGGATAAGGGTTAGAGTATTACTTAGGGTTAGGGTTAAACAATTATAATTAGGATTAGGGTTGGGGTTAGTGTTAGGGTCATATATAGGGTTACAGTTATAATCGGGGTTAGGGTTAGAGTTAGGTACGAGATTAGGGTTATTGTATTTTTTGTAATTAGGGTTAGGATTAAAATTAGTGTTAGGATTAATTAGTGTCAAGATTAGAAGTAGTGTTAGGGTTAGATGTAGTGTTACGGTTAGAGATATAATTAGGGTTCGGTTTAGGGATACAATTATGATCAGGATTAAAATTAGGTTTACAAATATAATTAGGGTAAGGGTTAGGATTTCACTTAGGGTTAGGGTCCTTTAAAAGATTAGGTTAGGGTTTCAATTAGGGTTAGGAGTATAATTATGGTTAAGGTTCAGGTTATAGTTAGGATTAGGGTTATAGTTAGAATTAGGATAATGGGTTTGGTTAGAATTAGGGTTTTAATTAGCTCAAATATATAACCAAAACAATATTACGATTACAATAAGGGTTAGGGTTAAAATAAGGCTTAGAATTAGATTTAGGGTGGATATATAACCAAAGGGTTGGCCTTACAATCAGAGTTATGGATAGAATTTGGGTTACGACTATAATTAGGGTTAATGTTACAATTAATGTTAGGGTTATTATTAATTTGGGGTTGGAATTGTAGTTAGAATTAGAGTTAGGATAAAAATTAGAATTACAATTAGAATTAGGGTTACAATTAGAAATAGGGTGAGAATTAGAATGAATATTAGGGTTACGTTTAGAATTAGAATTAGGATTACAATTAGCATTGTAGTTAGGGGTAGGGTTAGAATTAGGGTTAATGCTATAATTATGTTAGGGTTATAATTAGGTTTAGGGTTGGAATTGTAATTAGAATCAGGGTTAGAGTTGTAATTAGAATTAGGGTTAGAATTACAATTAGAGTTAGGGTTACCATTTGAAAAAGGTCGACACTTAGAATGAGAATTACAATAGTGTTAGAACTAGGGTTGCATTAGACTTATGATTAGGGTAAGAATTGAAGTTAGGTTTAGAGTTAGAATTAGGGTTACTAAATTATGGTAATCATTAGAGTTAGGGTTAGGGTTAGGGCTAGAATTAGGGTTAGAATTTGGGTTACTGTTAGGATTTAAATCATAGTTAGAATTAAGATTAAGGTAAAGGTTAGAATTAGGGTTATGGCTAGATTTAAAATTAAGTTTATAGTTAGGGTAGAATCAGGGTTATGATTAGAATTAGGGTTAGGGTTAGGGTTAGACTTAGGATTAGGGTTCATATTAGAATTAGGGTTAGAATTAAGTTATGTTACTATTAGAATTAGGGTAAGAATTAGAGTTACAATTAGGGTTAGGGTTTAAATTAGAGTCAGCTTTAGAGTTCAATTAGGGTTAAGGTTAGTATTAAGGTTAGGGTTAGGGTTTGAATTATAGTCAGGCTTAAGATTAGAGTTAGGGTTAGGGTCCAACATTGATTTTAAAATATTCTTTGAAAATAGGTGCCTTAATTCTAAATCTAACCCTAACCCTAATGCTATTTCTAATCGTAATTCTAATCTAAACACTAACCCTAACCCTAATTTTAACCCCTAACTTTAATCCTAAATATAATATATAATATAATTAGAATTAAAATTATTATATAATATAATATATAATTTTAATTATTATATATTATATAATAATATATCTAATCTATATTATAATATTATATTTTATAATTATAATAATTCTTATAATTATATAATATAGTTAGAATTAAGTTTGCATACCTATATTTAAAATATATATTTAAAGTATGCCAAGAGATATCTTTCCAGTAGTGACTATGCAGCCATCAAAATGGCATGTCTACCCTGATGGCCATGCCCATATAACAGTTTCACGTACACTTGCTGTTGCGCCCACTGCATATTAAGAATAAATACCTTGCACGTACAGCGGTATCGTATGGTGTTCCTATGTAAGGTCTGAATTCCAACTTTAAAAAATATACTAAGTAACAACATCCTTTGTATTTTGTGAGGGCTCCATTTTTTTTCTGCCAATGCCACATCATCCTTTGGAGAATATGAATGGTCCCACTTTTAAGATGCCCATTGCTAACGTTTTCATTTTTAAATTATAAACCTTAAAATACGTTTAATTAATAATTTGTGTTTTGTATTACCTAAATTTCACAAATAATTTGTGTTTTGTATTACCTAAATTTCACAAATAGATTCAATCCCATGGCGATGATGAGCATTCCCATTTATTATTATTATTAAATAATTTAATAATAATATTTAATTATATCTTAATTTAATTAAATCTATGCTGATGACGGCGTGGTTCGGTGGTTAAGTCACTCAGTTGTAGTGGTGGCCACCAGAGTTCAAACCTTTGCTAGGCCAACGAGCTCGCAAGGCTTTACACCTTTGCTGGGCCAACGAGCTCGCGGGTTTGAAGTGTTCTTGCTAGAGGTCCACCGGTTCATTGCTCCGGACAAAAGCAGCCGGCACCAACGTCACCGGTCACGTTAAAATAAATTAAATCTATATTATTATTACATTATTATATAAATTTATTAAATATAATAATATTTATTTATATTATTATATACTATATAATTATATTATATTATACATTAGTAGTAACATTAATTATTATAAAATAATACTAATTATTATAAAATAATATTAATTATTAAAAACCCTAATAATTTTAAATCAAAATTATATAACATAACATTATTAAATATAATAATTAAATTTATATTATTATTATATTATTATAAAAAGTTAATAAAATTAATATGTAATTATATCCTATAACATTATTAAATATAATAATATTTATTACCTATTTCAAGATCTAACCTTATTTAACATAATTTTAATCATAATTTTGACTTAACTCTAATAATAACACTAACCCTAATGCCAAGCATAATTTGAACCCTAATTTGAATCCTAATTATATTTCTAACCCTAACCCAAACCCTAACCTTAATCCTAACACTAATCCTCACCCTAATTATAATAAATAGATTAATTATTAGATTAATTGAAACTCTAATTCTAACCTAAACAGTAACTAATGCTAACCCTAACAATAATTCTAAATTATAATATATAATATAATTATATTTAGAATTATTATATAATATATTATATAATATATTATATAATTTTAATTATTATAAATAAATAAAATAATATTATATTATATTATATTATATTTAATAATTATTATAATATATTACACTATTATTATTATTATATATTACAATGGTGGTGTTGTTGTTATGTGAAAATAAACAATAGAAAATAATATTTTGTAAAATAAAATTTGAAGTAAAAAAATAATATTTAAATATTTAGAAAAATCAATAAAAAAGATATTGAAAGAGTCCACATTATTTTAAGATAATTGATATTTATATATTTAAAACATCCTATTTTATATATTTAGAAAATGGATGCCTACCATACCTACAATTAAATGGGATGCTTTAAATATATAAATATTAATTATATTAAGATAATGTGGACACTTTCAATATCTTTTTTATTGGTTTTTTTGAATATTTAAATATTATCTTTTTCACTTTGAGTTTTATTTTACAAAAAACAATAATAATATGTGACAAAAAATAATTATTATATATAATCATATATACTATAATAATATATAATAATAATAACAATGCAATATATTATACTAATTATTAAATATAATATAATATTAATTTATTTATTTATAATAATTAAAATTATATAATATATTATTTAATAATTCTAAATATAATTTATATTATATATTATATTTAGAATTATTGTTAGAGGTTAAAATTAGGGTTAGCGTTAGTTAGTGTTTAGATTAGAGTTAGAGTTACAATTAATCTATTTATTGTAATTACACTTAGGGTTAGCATTAGTGTTAGGATTGAGGTTAGGATTGAGGTTAGGGTTAGAAATATAATTAGGGTTCAAATTAGGATTGGGATTATGCTTGGCATTAGGGTTAATGTTATTATTAGAGTTATAGCTAAAATTATGGTTAAAATTATGTTAAATAGAGTTAGATTTTAAATACAATAATAAATATTATTATATTTAATAATGTTATAAAATATAATTATATATTAATTTAATCATTGTCTTATTATACATATAATTATATATTAATTTTATTATTTCTTTTTTTTTATTGAAGATAGTGCATTCATATTACCAAAAAAAGTAGGAGCCAAAGTGTTACATACTATGTGGCCAAGATGGCCACCCACCTAGGATTCACAAGTTAATAGAGAGGTACATATAATTCATATGATTACAGTTTCAAGCATGTAAAACCAAAAAAGAGTGCAACAGAAGTTTTAGAAGAAAACAATCCACAAAACTTATTTAGGATCAGCATCTTTCATTGGCACATCCCCATCTTTTTCCTTCTCTGAAAGCTCTAGTTCCATGTCTAATTCAAGGTCTAGAAAGTGATCAAACTCTATGTCTAATTTTGTGTCTGCTTCCACATCATTTGCTGGTTCAACATGTATATGAGGTACTCCATCCTGATCAATAAAGAGCCTTGGAGACTCATCCAAACTAGGAGCAACTGTAGGTAACCCTAGATCCTAGGTGCCTCTGTGAGCCATATCTAGTTCCTCTGCCTCATCCAAATGTAGGTCTTTAAATTTACTGTGCAGCTCCTCTAGCCTGCTACTGAAAGAGCTGAATATCTTAATCTTATCTTGTGGTCCCCTCTTGGGCAGGTTACAGCCATCGTCAAACTATGTATGGTGTCCAATATCTCCCTCCTCTGCTCTAGAATCTAATTGAGTTTCCATAGAGGAAGCAACCTGTAGAAAAATATCAAATTGAGGGAGTCTAAAATCATACTCAGTAAGAACCCTTAGTTTGTTTTGGAAGTGATCTTTGTTCCTCTTTTTCCACAATATCCATAAAACCTCAGTAGTAAGAGCTAGCCAGAGTCTATTGGTTTTTGAATCAAAACTAGAAAAGTACCCAAACAAGATGCCAAGCTTACATTTAGGAACACCAAAAGACCAGTTAGACAAAAAGCCCATAAATATATCCCACACTTTACATGCAAAAGGACAATGAAAAAAGATGTGATCACAAGTCTCAACAATGTTACAAACACTACAGATATAACTATTGAAACCCACTGGTAACTTCATTAGACCAAGTAACCACCTAAAACAACCCTTCTTAGGTTCTAGATTACCTGACCAAAAGGAGAGAAGGATAACTTTAGGCTTTTATGACTCAAGTTACAATTCCAAACCCTGGCACAATGCTTGAAGATCTCGTCTAAGTCCTTTAGGAGTTTATAAATCCTCTTGGGTTCACAGTGATTCAAATTGAGTCTATTTTTCCATTTAAGCTTACTCAGCCATTCAAACTCACACAATAATGTTGTCTGGATAGGAATGGTAGAGAAAGTGGAGCACAGGTCAAAATAGGTCCTCTTCTATGACTCCTTGAGTCCAAATTCACCTTTAAGAGTCCCAGTCTTTAATGCCATTAGAAGTGTAGAGGTCTCAGAATGAAGATAGCTCCATTTTGTGTCACTTGAGACCAAAACAACCCTGGATGTGAGCCAAATGTCTTCCCTTGTGCTTCAAAGACCACCAAGGAGATAAGTGTTCACCCCAATGAAGAGAAGGCAAGCCCAAATCAGATTTAGAGATAAGAGCTCTGCAAACCTCCCAAGCCTTCCAAATGGAGGCGAAGACAACTGGTGTAGGAGCACCTAGAAAATCATGTTTTCTTTTGTAATAAGGTCCATTGACCAATGCATGTCATTTTAGTTTGTATCTAGGTTCATTTTGTAAGTTTCAAGTGACTTAGGGCACATTTGTCAAATTGTAACTGCATAATGCCAAAATAGGGTAGTAGGGCAGTTGGAGGCTGTTTAGACGGTCATCTCCTAGTTGTTTGGATTGGTCTCCCAACTGCTTGGAGTCAGTTTGGTATTCCTTAGGGCGAGTTGATAAATACCCAAAGGAATGAACCAAATGATCATGGTAATCAGATTAAAGAAGGGTGTGAATTTAATTGTGTATTGTGCTTGAAAGAAATAAAGCTATTATGTTCTGTCAATTTGATTTCCATTTCTTGTAACTGCAAATTGTGTAACTGTAGGTCTCCATTCTTTATGTCCTTTCCATTGTTGCCGTATGTCATTTGAAGCATTCTGCTAGTACGATTTCTATCAAAATCAGTGGAATGGCTTCGTTGTACCAATATTTGTTTTGCTTCTTATTTTGTTTTGTGTCGGCAGAGTAGAGGATCTAGGCCAAGCATTTCGCACAATAGGTTGACCTAGTATCTCCATGTGCTAGGGTTCAAGAGAAGCAAATTGTGCATCAATGTATCAGCGTAGCAAACCCTAAGGTGCCCGATGGTAAATGTCTCACTGATGAGTGAAGGTTTGAAGTGACATCAGAGTGATCGGCTTATCAGCAGCCTAGGAGAAAGTCCCACTGAGAATGAAAGTCTCGCCGAGGATATTGTTTCATCATCGCATCGACTAGAGCCTACAAGTGTTCGCCGACGAGGAAGGTCACACTGAAGGTAAATGCCATCAGGAAGAGTTACTATATCGGGAGACAAGATAAAAGTCACGTCGATGGGAAGAGTCATACCGGCGCGGTTATGTTTAATCGACATGGGAGCTATCATGGTTAAGGAGAGGAGGAACTTAACCACCATCGGGGTATTGGTAGAAAGACAGAAGACTCAGCTGATAGAGGAAGTCTCATCGATGATGGAGAGTTGAATGACTCGGTGTGAGTACTATGTTATCTCACCAAAGATAAGGTGAAGTGGAGTTATCGGTGTAAGATAGACTGATGGAGAGACTTTAGTAAGTCATTCTGACTAACGGTTGTCTAGCTGATGGAATTGAATCAGCGGCTCCTTTCTTAGGTCTTGCCGACTGAGAGGTAATTAGGACCCGTTCTGCATTTTTCATTGTGTGCTCCCCATCAACAACCAACCCAAAAGGTTTCACTTTAAAATCCCCAAAGAGGAGGTCATGAGGATGCAGACTTTTCCAACCTGAGGTAGATCTTGGCCTCAAACTAATATTGTTCCTAACCAAAATTTTCTAAGGTTCATTACCATCCAAAGCCTTGATAATCCATTTAGCCACCAAAGCCTCTCCTTGCAATTTTAGATCCTTCAACCCTAGACCACCATAGTCTCTACCAATGCAGCACCAACTCTAATTGACATAGTGTCATTTCCTAGCCCCTTTGCCATCAAACCATAGAAAGGTTCTAATAACCTTTTGGATAGTGTCAATTTGTAAGTAAGAGAAGAGCCACATGGAGTGATAGTACAGAGTGTATGCCAACAAATTTTTTTGACAAAATTGAAATCTACTAGCTAGAGATAAAGCTTTCTTATTCTAGCTTCTATGTTTAACATCTATTTTGGAGAAGAGCCAATCCCACATCTGCCTAAGGGAGGGATCAAGAGAAAAGGGAATGCCAAAAAATCTAACCAATTTTTTAGGGCCACCCCACTGCCACTCACTAGGGCCAAGCTAATCAGGAGCAGATTCAGACCATCCAAGGAGGACATATTTGTGAAAAGATATTTTGGCCCCTGATGCCAAACCAAATTTGTTCAATCTTAGTTTCAAGTTCTCAAGATTCACCTTTTAATGACAAGATAGATGGCAGTGTCATCTGCAAATTGCATGTTGAGCAAGGAGCTATTATTAGGGAGCACAATTCCTTCAAATTTTCCTGGTAGCAAATCTATCCTCAACAGATAAAAGAGAGCTTCAAAAGCTATAACAAATAAGGTCAGGACCAAAGGACACCCCTACCTTATAGATCTTCCCATTGGGAAAGAGTCAGTGAGAACTCCATTTATGTCCACTTGGGTAGAGGTATCATTAAATAGCATGCTAACCATCTTTATAAATTCATTCAGGAAACCAAAGGCATCAAAATGTAAATAATAAATGACCATTCAACCTTTTCATAGGATTTTTCAAAGTCTAAAAGTAGGATCCCTATGTTCTGCACTAATTCTTTTACCTAATTTGTAGCCTCCCAACTAGTTAAGAGGTTTTCCAAGATGTATCTACCCTTGATAAAGCCTATCTGAGTAACGCTAATTATAGAGGGTAGAATGTCTACCAACCTCCTTGCTAGAACTTTAGCAATGATCTTATAAGAGACATTGAGCAAGGTGATGGGCCTCCAATTCCTCAAATTGGTCTTGTCCCCCCCCCCTTAGGTAGAAGTTTGATTATCCCTCCATTGATATCATTTCCCAAAGAACCATTGACAATGGCTTCCTGATAAACCTCATACAGATCGTCAACAACCCAATCAAGATTGGTCTTATAAAACTCCACTGGTAGCCCATCATGGCTAGGAGACTTACAGTTACTCATAGAAAGAATGGTAGCTCTAATTTCATCTTCAGAAATAGTTTGTCTCATATTCTCAGCCATAACATTATTTATCTTCTTAGGGAAAACCATAGAATAGAGTTGATGTGCCTCAGTACATGCCACTCCATTGTCCTCAGCTTTGAATAGCTCTTCATAGAAATTCTTGAACAATCCTTTGATGTCATTCAATTCTGTGAAGACCTTATCATTTTCTACTATAGAGTCAATGTTTTCTTGTCTAAACTTTCTTTTTAAGAGACTAAAGAAGTACTTGGAGCCTTTGTCTCCTCCCTTTATCCAATTCAATTTGGCTCTATGTTTAGCCTTTTGAGCTCTAAAATTCTCAAACCTCTAAAGCATATGCTTAGTGGCATTCAGTGCTTCAGACAGCTCATTATCAAAAGGAGCGTCCTAAATCTTCTTTTTAAATTCTATGAATTGCTTCTGAAGCTCTTTTTCCTATCTCCTTCTATCCAAGGCATACTTTTTACCATAGATCTGAAAAATGTTTTGGCATGCACCTATTAGATCATACCAATAATTTATAGCACTGACATGAGAGTGGGTGTGTTTGATGAGGTTTCTGACTATCAAAATACTTTGTCTGCAATCTTCAAAGTCTAAAAGCATGGTATTAAGTTTGAAAGGGGTAGCCATTTTAGTCTTGGAAGCACAATCTTGATCAATAAATGAAATGTCTACAAAAATTGGATGGTGGTCAGATAGGGAACTGGGAATCACTCTAATTGCATTGTCACCTTTGGAAGGAATAAACCTGAAAAAATCTTTGTTTGCATAGTACTTGTCCAGCCTACAATAAATTCTCCTTTTACCAGCTTGAGCATTACACCAAGAGAACTATATGCCTTTGTTCTTACTCTTTTTCCCCTCTAATGGGTGCCAAAGCCTTAAAGATTTCTTAAAGCTGGTCCAAAAGAACTTCTCATTACCTTTCCATTCTATATTCAAACCCCCAATTTTGTCTTCTTTACTCTCAATTATATTGAAGTCTCTAGCAAATGTCCAAGGAACCTTAGGGAGATAGATAGAGAGTCATTCCCAAAGTCCCTCCCTCTCTCTCTCTCTATAGTCATTAGGGGCATAGAGGGAGCATAATCCAAATTTGTACCCTTTGTAGTCAAAGCAAGCCCAGACATCTCTATTACAAGGTGAGGATCCAAATTAGGAAGGGTACTAATCGCAACCTGGCCTTAACAACATAGCTGCTCCTCCCTTACCCTTTTGGTGCTTGGTAGATAGTTTAAATCAATCCTTCCATATGAATCTAAGGACATTATCTAGCTGAAAGTTGATGGCCTTAACTTCTTGGATCAAGAGAAAGTCAAGGTCTTTGTGTTTGTTAACCAAGTCTCTCATGAGGTATTTTCTATTTGGGGACTCAAGTCCCCTCACATTCCAACTAATGAACTTCATAGGATAAAAGGACTAAAGATCTTTGAACTATACTTATACCTTAGCTTTGGAGATCCCCATGTTATCAAAGCATTTAGGGAGATTGCCACCCTTGACTCTTTTACATTTGAGGGTCTTCCTCCTAACATATTTTCTTTTTTTTTTAACATCTTCTCCCCTAGGAACAACTTCTACACCCTCTATAGGTTCCTCTTCAAGCCTAACATCCTCAGCCTCCAGTTCGCGGGGCTCAAAATCAATCAAATTTGGTCCAAGGGGGGCCAAGGAGCCCAACCTCCTAAACCACCTCACACATTTTTCTAGCCAAAATTTCTTCTCTGATCTTCATCAGAGCAAGTAGTTGAACAGTCTTTTTAGGGGGGATAATAAGTAATGGAGATTCAACTAATTTTCTCCCCAAATCCATATCAGATCCAATCAAACTTTTAGAAATAGGATTATTGTCCCCTTTTAGGACCGAGTCCCAAACATCCTTATTCTCACCAGCTAGAGGACTAACTAGGGCTGAGGGAACCATAATAGCAGAGTTTAATGGAGACAAAGACTCTACAGGAGGATATGAGGGGGGCATAATAGAGGATCCTCCAAATGTCAAAATTTTCTTCCCCACACCTAATAGAGGACTCGGGTGGGCTTAACAATTTCCACAGTGTCTGTAGCTTCAGTAGATGAGGGGGCTACATCGAACCTTAATTTCTCAAAACTATTCCGAACCTCTCTAATAGAGTCCTCCAGAGATTTAGCACCATGTAGGGCAAGGAGAGAGCACGGTGAAGCCTCGCCCAAGGGAGGAGTAATATTTTTAGCAAGACCGACCGGGGCCCCACTGTGACAACCCCCCCCCCCCACCCCAACACAAGGGGACCCTTAGAGCCCACCAAATTAGATTCAAATTTCATTCTCATTCTTTTTAATCAATAGTAGGCACTCCTTTTTTATGGCCATCATTTTTATAGAAAAAACATGAATTTAGACCACCAAGGCATGCGAGTTCACATTCAACCACGTTATTATCCAGTTGGACTTGAATCAATTCAGGAATGGAAGCGTCGAGCATGAGAGAAATCGAAACCTGAGCATCCATATGAGGGACTGTAACCCTTGATTCTTCCAATTTCAACATTTTGCCAGCAGCTCAAGGATTTTGGGTAAAAAGGCCCAAAATTGCATGGGTAAGTTCCTAATTAAGAGCCATCTGGATATGGATTAGAATTTGATTTCATGCAATGAAGCCATAGGGCTCCACTAAAATGCCTTAAACAAGGAATTCCCCACATTCCACATTTCTTTGTTCAGAATTTTTTTTACATATTATGGTTCTTCAAGATTATGACAAAAATCCCTTTTGAAACCATTCTACAAAATGAAATGTGAACCCCCAGTTTCTTTCCCTATACTGTATTTAACCAATTATCGAAAAAGCCCTTACAAGAAATGCATTAGCATCCAGGCAAACAAAGAATAGGGCAACATTTATAAGCCTATTTTCTTCATCAGCAATTGCAGACTTCATACTAGGATTAGGACATAGAACCAACTCCCTTAACACTTTAGGGTTCTTACCTACTACACTCAAGCCTTCCTAGACTTCAAACATGTCGCACCCGCGAGTTCCATCGCCCGCTTCTCTCTCTTCCACCACCTGAAAGAACGCATTTTTGGGTGGAGGGGCAACATGACTCATGTCCAAGGCTTCAACAAAAGTCTTACTTGTGGATAACTGCCCTGGTTTGTTTCCAACACCAGCATTAATGTCCTTCAAATTTCCAATTAACTCTTCCAGCCAAGGAGCCTCTGCCTCAGCCGGCATCGCATAGAAGGAGAATCCTCTCACATGTACCAAGGGTAACCCTCAACCCCAACTCCCCCAGTGGGAAAAAAATACAAACTATGAAAAGACAATTAATTAAAAACAACTATGTAGGGATAAACAACTATATAAAACCTCAAATAAAATAGACTCACACCACCATTACACTAAGGTCTTACAAATATTGCAAAACCAAAAGGACAAAGCAAACCAATGGCATCTTAGAGAAAACCCTACAACTTGTACAGAGAGGGGAACCAGAGCCCTTGAACAAGTTGTAGAGCCTCCTCCTCAATTCCTCCACAACACACACCTAGTGTTTGAGTTTTCTTTTATTAACTTTTATAATAATGTAATAATAATATAAATTTAATTATTATATTTAATATTATGCTATATAATTTTGATAATAATTAGTATTATTTTATAATAATTAATATTATATTAATAATATTATTATTAATATATAATATAATATATAATTATATTATATTATATAGTATATAATAATATATATTATTATTATGTAATAATATAAATAAATATTATTATATTTAATAATGTTATATAACTAGTATATCTATATTTAAAAAATATATCTAAAATATGCCGATAGATAGAGGTGCCTATTGATTAAAAAATAGGTTTGGGTGTATTTTAGATGCAAATAATTTTAACAAAACATATTTGAAAAATGATTTTTCTTCAATCTAATTGGCAGAAAACTTTCAACTAGCAATTATTGCGGATCATCAAGGTTTATATTATAAAGTTTTGTGATAGATAATATCCTTAATCTATGATAATAATATACTAATACTTAAAACTATTAAGTTTCTAGTTTGAGACTTTATGGGTAAAATATTAGGCAGTAAAGTTTTTTTTAGCATCTCACCTATTAACTGATTTAAATATATTATAACTAAAATAAAAATAAAAATATTAAGAAACATGTATTTAAATTCCTATTAATATTAACATTGATAATATTATTAGACAATAAAAATATTATAGTTATATAAAATTCCTATTACTAATCAATATTAATACTAATAGGAATTTAAATACAAATATAATTTATAAGTTTATCCCAAATTTATATATATGTCTTGAATAATTAATAATAATAATAATAATAATAATAATATCATTTACATATATAATATCCTTAATCTATGATAATAATATACTAATACATCAAAATTTTAAAATATATATTAATGCATAGATAGGAAAAATTGACCAGTGATCAATTCCATAAGTCCTCCCTTCCTTCACATGAAATTTAATTAATCTTAATTAATTAATTAAATTTCCCTTAATCCCTAATCTACCTTTAATCATAAGATTTAATTAATTTTAATTAATTAATTAAATCTTTCCTCTATAAATAAAAATTAAAATTAAGGAATTTAATTTATTATTTGCAAACCTAAAAATCTAAATCAAAACCTATTCGTAACAAATTGAAAATATTAAAAATCTGTGCAGTTCACCTAACTATTACAGTTCAACTACCCAAACCGTTTTTATGCCAAAATTTTATAAATACCCTACATTTCCTAAATCAAATTTATGATAGGACAATTTACGGAGTTATGCAACTTTTGGTACATTTCTAGAGATATCTCGAGGTATTGCAAAACTAGAAAAATTTAAATTATTTTTTAGTTCACGGGCTTCAATTGATTTGGGTTCTTGCAGTAGTTGTTATTTCTGTCATTGGCTCAATAGTTTCTTTCATTATCTGATCTAAAACTGAGGGAAGATATTCCCTTTGCTGCGTGCTATCAACTATCACATTCAAATATCTTCTTTGCAGAGTCATCTTCATATTTTGAGTTGTAGAAAACTATTTGTATTTTGTAGTCTCATCATTTAATATGTGAATGACATGGCTGTGCATTGTCTTGGAACGTGTGGGAAATTTTCTAAACCGTTTGGTTCCTATCAGCGTATTCCCTGAATTTCATGTTGTAAACAACATTCACGCTCGAAGATCTTCTAAACTCGTTTGCTATTCCAAATAAGGTATTCCATGATCCTCTTATTGGTGCAAGTGCTAATTATATGGTAGAACTAATTTTAGGGTTTCACTTGTCCCTCACTATAAGCTATAACTTCAAATCTTTAAAATAATGATGTTAAGTGATTTTTATAGCACTAACAACTCTTTGTATTGTAGCTTAAGTGCAAACTATTGAAGGCTAGTGTATTTATCACCTTCTATATTTGCTTCTTGTCAGACCATCAAGAACCAAGTTTTAATTGCCAGGGTGCCCATTTCTAGCCTTAGGAGGTTGTATCAATCAAATAATCCATTTTGTCAAGTTCACCATAAATCTTGAAGTATAATTATAAATCTTCAGATATAATAAAAAATCACTTACTTTGTAACTTTCATTTTATGCAATGTAATTATTAAATTTTCTTCAATTTTCAACATTTATTGTAAATATTACAAAACTGTCAACTCTAACTTAAACCAAAAAATTCACAAATTTCAAGATTATTATAGAGTTATTATATTATCAACGTTGTTGTTAAAACTAAACAAACACAACAAATTAAAACAAAACAAGACTATTCATGAACATTTTGGCAGAAACTTGGCTGCTTTGCAGCTCTTGTTAAATATAGATATGCTAGTTAACTAATAAATAAGGTCAAATGTGCTCCTAAACCCTCATTATTTATTTAATTACTAATAAATAAGGTCAAAACATATTTGAGTTTGTCTATTATTAGCATTTTTGTTTCACAAGTATACTATTTTAACCACCATTTTTTAAATATTTATTATTCTAAAAAATTTCTATCCAAAACAAATATTTATTGCTTGTGAAGTAAATATGTTTTTGCTATTTGAAAGAAAGTAAAACAAATATTAAAACAAACTATGTTTTTACAAAGTAAATATATGAAAAGTGAAATCCTTACTATTTGAAAGAAAGTAAAATTTTTCTATGCAAAATAAAAATATGTTTTTGCTATTTGAACAAAAGTAAAACAAATATTAAAACAAACTATGTTTTTTTGGCAAAATAAATATATGAAAAGTGAAATATATAATATATAATTACAAATATTAAATTGATTTTTTAAAGAAAAAAGTATATGAAACATAAATAACAATATAGTAACTTGGATTTTTTCAACTTTAATTTATTTAGTGCACTTTCTTATTTGTTTTGGGCTCTCAATTTATTTCTACTTTATAATTTATGAAGTGATTTATTCATTCAAATGTCTTTTATATTGTTTTATTTGTTGGCATTTAATTGGAAAAGATAACATTTTTTATTTATAGGCATCTCATTCTACAATTATCTATTTAAATGTTTTTTACATTTTCTTATTTGTAGGCCATTTAATTAAAAAAGTTAACATTTTTTTATTTACACGCATCTCATTCTACCCTGTAGGTTACGCCTTTCGGCATAATAATGTAATAATAATATAAATTTAATTAGATTAATATATAATTAAATTATATAATTATTGAATAATAATTAATAATAATAAATGGGAATGCTCATAATAATATTTAATAATTAATTATCTTAAAATAATGTGGACTCTTTCAATATCTTTTTTATTGATTTTTCTAAATATTTAAATATTATTTTTTTACTTCAAATTTTATTTTACAAATTATTATTTTCTATTGTTTATTTTCACAACAACAACAACATTGTAATATATAATAATAATAATATGTGACAAAAAATAATAATTATATATAATCATATATACTATAATAATAACACTGTAATATATTATAATAATTATTAAATATAATATAATATTAATTTATTTATTTATAATAATTAAAATTATATAATATATTATATAATAATTCTAAATATAATTATATTATATATTATAATTTAGAATTATTGTTAGGGTTAGCATTAGTTATTGTTTAGGTTAGAATTAGAGTTTCAATTAATCTATTAATTATAATTAGGGTAAGGGTTAACATTAGTGTTAAGATTAATTTCTCAAATTAAGGTTCAAATTATGTTTGGGATTAGGGTTAGTGTTATTATTAAAGTTATAGTCAAAATTATGATTAAAATTATGTTAAATAAGAATACGGTAATAAATATTATTATATTTAATAATGTTATAGGATATAATTATATATTAATTTAATCATTGTCTTATTATACATATAATTATATATTAATTTTATTAACTTTTTATAATAATATAAATTTAATTATTATATTTAATAATGTTATATTATATAATTTTGATTTAAAATTATGAAGGTTTTTAATAATTAGTATTATTTTATAATGATTAATATTATTATTAATATATAATATATATATATATATATATATATATATATAATAATATAAATAAATATTATTATATTTAATAATTTTATGTAATAATGTAATAATAATATAAATTTAATTAAATTAATATATAATTAAATATTAAATTATTTAATAATAATAATAAATGGGAATGCTCATCATCGCCATGGGATTGCATCTATTTGTGAAATTTAGGTAATACAAAACACAAATTATTAATTAAACGTATTTTAAGGTTTGTAATTTAAAAATGAAAACGTTAGCAACGGGCGTCTTAATATGATACCGCTGTACGTGCACGGTATTTATTCTTAATATGCAGTGTACTACTTTTAACAGTACAAAGCGGGGTTGGCAAGGAAATATGGCACTGAAAAACCGTGCGCAGCAGCAAGTGTACGTGAAACCGTTATATGGGCAGTGAACTATTTTTAATTACTAATACTAACATTAAACGCTGGAGAAAAATCTCTCCATGTATTTAGATATATTTTTTAAATATAAGTACTATATATATAATTTCGTAATTTCTTAATCACTGTGCCCATTCAAAAGTACGATGCCTAGTATTTACTTTTATCTTAAACTGATTCCTATCAATTATACTTCCTAGCATAGCACAACGACAGTTAACAGACTTTACAAATGAAAAGACACGTATACGTTAATGCTCATTGTAAATCAGTTTTGTAACGCAGACTGGAGTTATTCAGATTTTTTCTTCTGTTCTGACCATTTCACTAATGTTACATTTTTTTCATTTTCTTGTAAAGTATGTGTATGTTGCAACACTGCTGTTGGTTTTGACTTTTAAATATGCTGTGAACAGAATAATAGGAATTCCATACTGGCAAATACCACAAGCTATTTGAAGGAATTAAAGCTTCGCGTTGCTGAGCTTGAACAACATTGTCAAATTTTGCAGGGATCAATTCCCACAAACATCTCAGTTAAAGGCAAAGCAGGTAGCGGGTTTAGATCACACATGCAATCATTCAATTCAGAGAGCACAGTTATTTATCATTGCAATGAAGTCACTTTGGAGCAGTGTAAAGAGAACCCCTGCCTAGTAAACATAGAAACAACCATGCAAACAGATCTGCTTACATGCCCAACTAGTGTGCTGATGAAGCAACTAGAGCAGTTGAGAAGAGAGCAAGTGGAAGTCATTTCTATCAATTCAAATACAAAGCCATCTCAGTTTCGTTCTAACATTCTCGTAACACCAAAGGTATGTATTTGTTTGTTTAAGAGTTCAAAGATTTGTCTGTCTCAGTTTACATTTTTGTAATGTTCAAGCAGTAGTTGAGGACTTATGAAATGTTCCATTCGCTATATGTACAGGGCCAGGCCTGGAATATTTCCATGTGGCAAAATTTTGGCAACATGGTCAGGCAGTCTCTTCTGAAGAACTCTCATGATGGTCATTGTAGATAAGGGGATTGTATTTGGTACCATAAACAATTTGAAGACCCAAATTATTTCAATTGAAAGGGAAGACATTTTTTAATAAACATGTAAAAATGGGGATCTTGGCTTAGTAAAATTTATACATGTAATTGCTCCTCATAACTAGCGTTAAAATTTATGTAGGAATGTAGCCAAATGTAATCAAGCTTCTCTCTACAGCGCTTTAAAGGTCAACCTTTTCACCTAAATGCTTTATTTGGATTAAATAATTGAGAGCATTTCATTTAGATTAATTTCAGAGTTGAGAGTTGATAAGTTTAAATGTTATTTTGAAAATTAAACATTAATTGATAGGACATTTCACATGGAAACATTGATTAAGAAAAATGTTTATGCTATCTAAAATTTATTTGACATTGGTTTATAAATTGATATTATTAGTGTTCTCACTATTTTAAATTATGTACAAATTTAAAATTATATGTAATTTGATTTTGAGTAACTCAAGGCTGATCTTATATGGCATGGAGCTGTCTTCTAAATCACAAGATTGATCTAGTAAATAGTGGACTTTCGAAACCAACTTCACTTTGCTTTATGGTATTTGAATTTGTACAAAGATAGGAACTATTTAGAAATACTTTAGGGAAAGCTATCAAATTGCAAGGGTGAAGTTCTCTTCAATCAAAACTTTTGTTAGACTTTTTTGCAACTTTGGGTGAGTATTAGCATACATCAACCAAGTGTGCATGTGGGCTATATTTATATGCTAATTCTAATATAGATGTGTTCTTTGTAAGCTCCAAGTAGAAAATATTTTTAGAATGATATTCCTTGTAAATGAGGACCAACAAGAAAACATACTACATTAAGATATTAATATTTAAATAGTTTATTAACATGTCATCTGCAAGTGAGATAAGAGACAATATTGTACCACACTTTTTTTTTGGTAGGTCTTGGGGTCATAAAGAAATATCATGAGTTGTTAGAGTGTTAGACTGTTTACACTCTGCTAGGTATTCATGATATTTTACTAGGCTAGTATAATTGTAGTTCTTATATCTATTTATACACTCTACTTAGTTAGGCACACTTAATAGTTGTGTTATTCAGTCATATAGGTGGCATAGTTGACCATAGAGTGTATAGGCAGCAAACAAACTAGATCAACACCTCTTTGATGAACATGTATACATTATGCTAAAGCCAAATTGACTGATTACAACTATAGATCAAGTCAATACCAAAATGATAGACAATAAGCTGATCTAGATCAACACCAAAATGATAGATAATAAAATGCAAACATTGGTAGCTATGCCATCCAAACGTTGATTATAATGCAAGTACAAGAAAGTAAATAAATTTGATAGAAGACCTTCTAGATTGTTACAAATATATTTGTCTTTCTTTGGTGGAAAATCACTCAAAATATTATACAACAGAAGAGAATAAGTGTATTAGGCATCTTATCAAGTGTTCTTTCAGTCTCAACTTAATATACCAAAGATAGAGTGCATACCCAATTGAAAAAGCACCTTGTATGACTGATGTAGTTGATTGTTACTAATATAAAAGGCTTTAAGCACTCAAATTATGGTGTGGCAGCCCCAAGAAACTTGGCATCTTGCATCCAAAGCTACGGTTGGGATGTGAGAAGTGATAACAGTTGATAACAATCCCAAATAATCCCAACAATCATTGTGATTCTTCTTGTTTTTAGGGTACGATTGGTGTAAAATTATCTTCAACTACTACAACAACTATCAAATGGTTAAAACAACTCCTTCAACCCCTTAAATCTCAACATCCATCCTTTCTAGTGTGATTAGATGCAAATACCATTTGTGACTCCTTGGGTGGCTAGCCAAGGACCACCATGATCATTAAATAGTACAATATATTGTAGTCAAAGGTATGACCCAGCTTGGATGTGGTATGGTATACTAGGTTATATATATATATATATATATATATATATATATGTGCAAGAAAATAAGTTATTTATCAAACTAAAAAATCATACCAAAACCATAAAATCACATAACTTGGAAATCTATAACAACATATTTCTTTTTTGGTTTTTTTGAATATATGAAATCACACCAACAAGAGTAAAACTTTCACACCAAACACGAACTAAAATTACAATGAAATAAGCTCACTAGAAATCCCTGCAATGGAATTTCTTATTAGGAATGAAGGGTTTTTTTCCTTAATCTCCATATGCCTTCATATTTTTTCGTCCTTCGGGAAACCTTTAGGGTTTTCATCCTTTAGGCAAGAAGTTGGACACAAAGCTCAAATTCAAATAATAAGTTTGTAAAAGGATGGAATCCTTCAAATGAGCTCTCATCCTCCTTTATAGGCAGAGGGAAATAAAATAATACTTTTTTACTTTTTTCCCAATATAAACTAATTTATATTACCTTTATAATTTCCTGTTCAACTAGAAAGAATTAACATAACATTACAAAAGGCTTTATTTGCCCCTCTTAGGTTGAGTGACCTTTTCACAATGCTAAGACAAATAATATTAAGACTGACTTAATTATTATTTTAATTTATTTCCCATTCTCACACTAAATTATGCAAAATATTAAAATGAGCTAAACAAATTATTTCAACATTTGAAGGCTTCTAACTAAAGCAAAGAAATAAATACAAAACCATAGAAAATGATTCTCTCCAAGGTTTGTGGACTCTTCCAAGAATTTGTTGGATTATTAATGTTTACATTAATAAAACTTAGTTACTTATGTTAGTTAGTAGTTAGTTGGAAGTTATACCCATATGGTGGTTTGAGAAGTTATCTGGTGCAGGGCAATGTCCAGGGGCTTTGACATGCTATTGAACCAAGTAGCAAAATGAACCACACAACAATGAAACAAATATCTCTTTATTCATATGCAATAGAAAAAATTATAGTAGGAGTATAATGGTCCTCATACATGCCTTGGCCTAAGCCTTACAATCATTCCAACAGTCAAATTAGACTAACCTAGCTTTCCTGTGAAAACCCAAAACAATCTTCCAGCAGAAGCCAAAAACTCACTATGGAGAAGTCAACCCCTTTTACTGTGAAATTCACATATTTATAAGTATTTGAGGTAGCCACCACACTAATCACATGAATGAGACACATGTCAATCATTAATTGGCTCTTGGATCAGTCGTACAGGTGGTCAAAGACCATTTTTGTTGCTCTCTGGTCACTTTCAAGTGATAAAGCGAGAAAAAATGACCCAGCGTGATATTGTGGTAAAAAGTGACCCAACATGATATTGCAGGAAAAGGTGGCCCAACATGATATTGTGGGAAAAAGTGGCCCAAAGTGATATTGCAAGAAAAAGTGGCCAAACATGATATTGCAAGAAAAAGTGACCCAACGTGATATTACAAGAATTTTGGGGTCAACTATATATTGCGGGGATTTTGGGGTCAACTGGATATTGTGGAGATTTTGGGGTCAACTAGATATTGCAGGGATTTTTGGGTCAATTGAATATTGTGGGGATTTTGCGGTCAACTGGTTTTATCCTGTTGCAGACCAAAGTTCTGCCTAAGTATAACTTGCTCAATTTTGCTCAAAATCTTGCAAAACTTGGAATTTTGAACACCCATTTCACTTTTTAACAATATGATATCATCACTTCAATTTTTTTGTGGGATTTCAAGAGTCATCTGCATATATCCTGATGGCAGGAAAAGTCCCACATATCTAGTTGACAATAAAAGTTCCACTTTTGCATAACTTGTCCAATTTAGCTTAGATCTTCACAAAAACTGAAATGTGAGCACCCATTTATATCTTCTTCAAGACCAGGTCAACACTTGGCAAAGAATCCATAGGAAATTCTCTAGAAATTCAATCATCAACTCCTACACTTGAGAACAATAAGGAAAACAAACAAGCAAGAAATCAAAGAAATCTTTTTGGTTGATGAGGATTGCTCATGGACCTAGAGGCTCCTGCATCAGACACACCAAGTAACTAAAATGTTCCATGAGTTGGAAACTCATGAACATTTTGGCAACTTTAGAACCATAATTCCATACTTGACTAGCTATGCAGTACTCAGCCAAGAAACTTCATTTGTGGCTTTGTTCTTCCATTGGACTAGGTATTCCATGTAGTCCTTTCCTCTAGTCTTCTTAGCCACTCAAGAGTTAATCACTCTATTTACTTCATCCATCATCTTTTTAGGTAACTGATCTAACCATCCTTGTGCATCAAGTAAACGTGAGTGTGTACCCCTTTGTAAACTTGTCTCTCCGTCATGGAACTTATATAGATCAACAACATTGAAAATAGGAGATATGTATATCCCTGCTAGTAACTCAATCTCATAGACATTGGATGAGAACTTCCTCAATACGTTGCATGGGCCTATCTTCTTAAATTTCAACTTATTGTATGTCCCCCATGGAAATCTTTCTTTCCTTAAATGTGCCAAAACTAAGTCTCCTACATGGAACTCTTGTTCCCTCCTATGCACATCAACATATTCCTTGTATTTGTTGGCACTTTTCTCCAAATTTTCCTTCACTTCCTTGTGAAATTCATGATTTTATTCTATAAACTCTTTCACTACAACACTCTTCCTGTTCAAATCTATAATATCTCTCAGCTCATCAAGACCTCTTGGGTTGTACCGATGAACTATTTGGAACATGCTCTTTCCTGCACTTCTATTCACTACATTATTGTAAGAATATTCTTCTTGTGTCAAGATAAGATCCCATTGATGTGGTTTGTCTCCCACCAAACATCTTAATAAGTTTCCCAAACTTATGTTCACAACCAAGCGGTCTGTCCATTAGTTTGGGGATTATAAGCTAAACTAAATCCTAATTCAGTGTCCATCTTTTTCCATAATGTAAGCCAAAAATGGACAAAAAACTTTGTGTCCCTATCAAAAACTATGCTCTTAGGCAATCCATGCAGCTTGACTAGCTCTTTGAAAAAAATGTAGCTATTTGGGATGCATCACTAGTTTTCTGACATGGTATGAAATAAACCATCTTTGAAAATTTATCCACTACAACAAAAATGGAATCATTACCTCTCTGTGTTTGACATAGTCCCAAAACAAAATCCATGTGCTTAGATGCTCCCATGGTCTCTCCAGTATAGACAATGGCTGATATAGTCCTATGTTTTGTTGTGATCCTTTAGCATGCTGGCAAATTTTGTAGCCTTGTACCAATCTCCTCACATATGTGCTCATTCCAAGCCAAAAATAACCTTCACTCAATTCTATCAATGTCTTATCTATTCCAAAATGTCCACTCAAGCCTCCACTATGCTTTTCTTTTATTAGATTCTCTCTCATTGAACCTCTAGGTATACACAATTTGTTTCCTTTGAACAACAAGCCATCTTGGATGAAATGCTCCAACCATGGCATCCTATCTCCCTCCACTGGACTTCTACTAAATGTCCATGTTTCCTTAAAATCAGGATCATTAGGATACAACTCCTTCATTGCATCAAATCCAACAACACTGACCCTTAACTCATTCATTAATAAACATCATCTGCTAAGTGCATCTACTACCCTATTTGACTTACCACTCCTATGTTTCAAGACAAAAGAATAAATTTGCAATAACTCCAACCATTTCATATGCCTTTGGTTTAACTTACCTTGAATGTTGATGTACTACAAGGCATGGTGGTCTGTGTACAATACAAACTCATTTGACAACAAGTAATGCCTCTACTTCTTTAAGGCCTACACTATAGAATAGAATTATTGGTCATAAACTAAGTATTTCCTCTTTGCTTCATTTAGTTTCTCACTAAAGTAGGAAATGGGTCTACCTTATTGACTTAACACTCCCCCAATTGTACTACCACTAGCATCACAATCTACTTGAAACACTTTGCCAAAGTCTGGCAATGCCAACACGAGTTGTTCTGTCACCTTCTTCTTTAACAACTGAAAGCTCTTTTTTGCTGCAGCATTCCATTGGAACTCTTTCCTAACAACCTTCATTGTCTCGTTGATTGGTGCGCATATTCCACTAAAATTCTTGATGAACTTCCTATAGAAGCTTGCCAAGCCATGAAAACTTCTAGCCTCAAACATGTTTCTGGGTGAAGGCCAATCCACTATTGCCTTAACCTTCTCAGGATCCATCTTCAACCCTTATTCAGACACTACAAAACCTAGATATACTAGTTCCCTCTACATAAAACTATATTTATCCATGTTTAACAACAACTTTTCTTCTTTTAACCTCTGCTAAATTGCCTTAAGGTACAACAGGTGTTCTTTTATTTTACAAAAAATTAGAATCGCATCCAAATAAATGATAACAAATTTGCCAAGGAAAGGCTTCATTACCTCATTCATCAATCTTATAAAGGTACTGGGTGCATTTTTCAACCCCAAATGACATCACTAGCCACTCATATAGTTCATCCTTGGTCTTGAATATTGTCTTCCATTCATCCCCTTCTCTAATTCTGATTTGGTGGTGTCAACTCTTCAAATCAATCTTTCTGAAGTACTTTGCTTCACTCAAAAAATCATCAAGTCATCCATACGAGGCAATGGAAACCTATACTTAACTGTTATCTTATTTATATCCCTTGAATCAGTACGCATTCATCATTTCCCATCTTTCTTAGGTGCCAATACAGCAGGTACAATGCACAGACTAAGGCTCTTTCTAATCAATCCCTTATCCAACAACTCTTGCACTTGTTTATTCACCTCTTCATTTTTTCATAGGTGTCATTCTATATGGTGCCTTATTTGGTAGGCTTGTACCTGATATCAACTCCATGCAGTGAATTATGCTTCTAGTTGGAGGTAACCCATCAGGTATGTCCTTCATTAGAATGTTGCCGAATTCATTCAAAATTTCTTGGACTTCTATGGGAACTTCTACCCCTTTCTCTGCTGTCATAATTTCTGCAACTTGAGGTAGGAAGGCATAACATACCTTTTCCTTTCTGATTTCCTTTAGGAACTATTTTTGAGTTACTAGAAAAAACCCTATTGGTTTTCTCAACTTCCTCATCCTTATCCTTCAAAGGATTCAACACATACTCAACCCCATCCTTCTTGATTTTAATACAATTACTCTTTCCATCATGAATGGCTGGCCTATCATATTGCCAAGCTCCGCCTAATAGAATGTGGCATGCATCCATTGGTATAACATCACACAGTATCTCATTTTTGTAATTCCCAATGTGAAAT